>BPLQ01000176.1:325027-925027 GCA_021605075.1 Caerostris darwini
CCCGGTAAAACATTTTCTTCTAAATATTATGAGAACTTAAAAATGTAGAAATATTTCTGGAATTATTTTAACACTACATGAATGAAAACCAAACGTTTTCAGATAAAAGAAAAAAAATCACAAAAACCTTTCGGAAGGAAATTCCTCACGATCAGCGGGAATTTAATCGCTAGATGAACGATGATTACTCAATTTTTTTTTTTAAATTTTATTTATTCATATAAAAATATTCCACAACGAAAAACAAAACATTTTTATCAGCATAAAAATCTAAAGAGAAAAAGAAAATAATCTAAACCGAATAAATGAACCGCATATTTCGGTAAATGAAAAACTGAAAACAAGACAGAACACAAAAATGTTCAACAATTTTTTAAATAAAAAATGCATTTTATTAATAAAAAAAAGTTATGTAGGAAAACGAAGTGAAAAGGCGGAACTATTTTTATGCAATAAAATTTAATTGGAATACAACAGAACAATAAAAAAAAAATTTCAGGGAGAAAAAAAAAATTTAGAAATTTAATCAATGATCTGTTAAAGAAGCATTTTTTAATCATCAAAATTTTTTCAGCTTAAATACATTTCTTATTTTATTAAGAACAATGATTCCTGAACGAAAATGCGGATAAAATCGGCTTCTAGTTATATCTCTTTTCTATTGGGAAAAAAATCAAGAAGAATATTTTTTGCCAATTTATTAGAGGGTTTTTGCATACCGTATGTTAGTTACCGTAGCACGTCCGTTAGCGTTTTCTCCCTAGCGCACATGCTCATAGGAAACATAATTTCCTATGAGCATACGCGCTAGGGAGAAAAAGCTAACGGACGTCCTACTGTAACTAACGTACGGTATGCAAAAACTCTCTATTATGAAACTATAATGAAACTTGCACGCATTTGATCCGTGACTGTAGGAAGCAAGTTGTCCCCTTAAACCATTTAAGTGTTGACCAGCACTTTAGAATGACCATCTTCAGCAATAATATCTTAGAAATTTGCAACCTATTCAATCCTCCCAGAGTACAATCGATTGGCTTAACGATTTACTATTTATCATAATCGTCCACATTACAGTTATGATAACTAATTGTTAACTACATTTCTTATTTTATAGTATTAAGGACATTTTTTCTTGAATTAAAAGGTGAATAAAATCGGCATCTTCTCAGTTGTAGCTCTTCTCTACTAGAAAAAAAAAGATTAAGAAATATATAAGACAAAAATGTCTAATTTTTTGTCAATTTAATTATTATGAAACTATAACGGTAAAGTTGCACTTCCAGGCATTTGATTCTTGACTGCAGGAAACATGTTGTCCACTTAAACCATTTAATGTTGACTTCAGCACGTCCATACTCAACAATAATATCTTAGAGATTCACAACCTCTTCTCTCTTCCTGAAATACAGTAGATTGGCTTTTCAATTAACGATTTATCATAATCATTCACGTTACCGTTACGATAACTGATTGTTTACCTGGCTTCAAACTCTACCCTCTTTCTCAGAAATACAGAAAGCTAACAGATCAGTTTTACGCTGCTGATAACCGTTCGTTGTAGTGGAATCCCTCTCAGTATCAGAGGAACCGCAGATTTGGACACTTGATGTATATGCTTAGCTCAGTGGCAGTAGTGAGAAGCTACCATCCATGAGATTTTGAATGAAAACCTCTAAGTCAGACTCTCGTATCAGCACTACAACTATACCGTTCGCATCTCGGGCGTTGGTAACCAAATTTATCCGGAGCGTAAGGGGTGGTCTACTCTGGTTTTCGATGTGGAGCTTTCTAGAGGGAGCCAAAGGCTCTAGATCCTAATCCTCTGGGCGTGATGCGTAGGTGCCAAATCACTTAAAACGACTAAAGAACTGATCTATGTGTTAAGAAAAATTATCAAGAAAGAGAAAAAGTAATATAATGTTTGAATATTTATTTCCAATAATGCAATTATCTAGTCATAGATATTTGATATCTACCTCTAAGATTTGATATTTGATATCTACCTCATCATTATATCTGCCTCTAAGTTTTTATTGCTCCTAAAATTCAGATAAATTAGATTGAATTGGATATAGAAATTAGATTGATTTGAATAACTAAGCACTTTGATCTAAATCCTTCCACACTAAATCAGTAGCAATTTCAAAGTTACCCAAGGTGTATCCACATTAAGCCGCTGCAATTTTGAACAAACATGCTAAGAGTGGCAACTGGGTGGTTGTTTCCTCTTCACCTTCTTCTAGAAAGGCGATGTGAAAAAAGTCATTAAAACCTGCTAGAGCATGAGGTACCAAAAAAACAACTCCTTCTCTCCAGCTCTTTGTTGCTCGATAAACCTCGGAACATCCATCTAATGACGCCAAAGGGATGAACGAACCCACTTAGCGCTGGAACGGAAAATTAATCAAAGTGAGCTGTAGAAAAGATGATTAAAGCTCAAATCTATACACTAATAAAAACGCCGAGCGCACACTTCGTTGAGCCCGATAAAACTGAGAGTGATTAATGTACGCGGAAAATATCTCCTAAGAACTCGCAAATACACTTTCCTTTTTTTTTCCTTTTGCTTTTGCTGCCAAGGAGGGCCAAGTGCAAGCTGGATCCAGTGTTCGCTTTTCCAATCTGGTTATAAAGTTTGCTGAAAAAGCAGGAGAGAAAGAGCTTGGAGGAACAAAGTTTGCATTTCAAATATTAGCTCTTGAGGTTTTTATTGTTATATCAAACATAGCTGTTTGAGAAAGAGAGACCTTTTGCGAAGTGCTGTAGTCGGCTACGAGTGGTTTCTGTAATTGAAGTATATTAAAATCTGCAAAATAATTGGTAAATTAAAAATACTAAATTTTAAATGTAGGTTTAATTTTTTTTCACTGCAATTGATTTTAAACATCGTTGCATATACTTCAGAACTCATCATTAAATGCCATTTAGTAAATAAATATTTCAAACGATTGGAATTTTTTTCTAACGCTTTTGGCTGTATTTGAATTGCAAAAAAAACCGCTTATTTTATATTTGAAACTTAAATATTTTATTAAAATCATCTAAAACTTTATAAAATTACATTAGAACAGGAAAAGCCGTTTTCCCTTTTTTAAATTTTTAAATACGAAAGTAAAATCTAAAAGGTTATGGGTTTTTTTAATGTTCTATATTTAAATTTTATAGATAAACAGTTTTTTTATGTTTTAAACTAAACGCAAAATAAATGCAATTAAAACACAATAAAAAATTTTTTAACGATTTACAAAATCACTTTTAAGTATCAATTAATAATAAATAAATCATCTTATGTTTAATAATAATGTAAATTACAATGTTTGTTTTTCGAAAGGCAGAATAGAGAATTGAGATTTCTAACTTATTCCAAGACGTTTTTCGCCCCCCCCCCCCCCCTCCTATCACCATAGATCCTTAACTTATGAAAAACAGATCCCCACTTTCGAGCGGAATGCATTAAACATTAGTATGTCTCTGTGTCCGGGGGGGGGTCAGAGTCCGCTGACCCGAAATGGACGTTGATGGACTTCAGGAGCCGACTACACAGGAGAGAGGGAGGGCAGGATCACACCCGGGAAAGGAGCTGTTTTGAGATGTCTGGCATGGGAAGTGTATGGGAGTCGAACACTGCCATGGCGGATTTTCCTTTCGGGAGTTGCCTTTTTTAACGTAGAATACGTCATGTAGAAAAAGTCGGAACCGGACAAAATTGCCTCAAAGTGAGGGCAATTGCTTTGAAGCACATTTCATACAATAAGATAATAACTAATTGAATTTTATCTATATTATGTTCCATAAACCAATATAGTAAATAATACACGTAAATTATAAATGCTGTCCGATGAGATATCGCGGGAAAATTGACGAATTCCTAGGCAGAGGGATTAGCACATGAGGTGTAATAAGAAGTAAGATTATTTTAGAGAGTCTAAACTGCAATTAAAATAATTTTATTTTTTAACAATTAAAATTACAAATATAAAAAGAAAAATAAGATGTCATAGTAACTATTAAACATCTTTCTTTCAAATTTGCGTTATGGACTTTATGTCTGACTAGCATTTCTAAATAATATCATTACTAAAGATTAGCATTACTAAATAATATCATTACTAAAGACTAGCATTTCTAAATAATATCATTACTAAAGATTAGCATTACTAAATAATATCATTACTAAAGACTAGAATTACTAAATATCGATTAGCATTACTAAATATCAAATAATTGATTAGACCGTTTCCGGCTTTAAACCGGATGTTTATCCTTCCTGTAAACTAGGAAACAGCTAGTAAAACAGTAAATAAATTATTTTAGTAAAATTAACACTTCAATCAAAAGATCAAATTACACAAAAACACCAAATATAATACATAGTTTGATACTTTGCACCTTTACTTAATAGTTTGATATTTTGCACCAAGCCAATTGGTTCATATTTTCGTAGGTCGTTTTTCAATGTAATTTTTTTTTTCTACATTTTAATCATTATTTTTAAATTTTATCACGTTTAGCCTAATTGGTTCTTCGCATTAAATTGCTCACATGATTGAGTCAGAAACATGAAAACGGTAGGACGTTTTCAGACTATGTCCACCGGTTATCAGAAAGGCCTTGACTTATTTTTAATACGAGACACATCAAAATCATATTGAAACAACGATCCAGATTATTTATCCTTAATTATATTTCACTTTGCAAATGTTAAGCTTGACTCTTCGCTACTTCTTCTAGTTGGGACTTCTGAACTATGGTTATTACAGAATCTTTCTTTCAATAGCAAAAATTCATGTCCTTATTTTTGATGAATTCGAATATATATGGCACTTAGTAGTGTTACTTTAATCATTCCACATTCCCCCAGTATACATCATTTTCTGTTCCCCCTGATATAATATCAGTTTTAATTAACTAAATCTAACTTTATTTTCATGTAACTTTCACGCCATTTATTGTCACTCTATTTACAAATGCATAATGATTTAATTTTCATTCTCATTTCTATGTTGAAGGACATAACTTGACATTCATCACTGAAAAACAAAAGCGATTTAAAAAAGAAGACATTAAACTTGCTAGAGCATGAGGTACCAAAAAAAACACTCCCTCGCTGTAGCTCTTTGTTGCGCGATAAACATCGAAACATCCATCTAATGTCGATAAAGAGATGAACGAACCCACTTAACGCCGAAACAGAAAATTAATCAAAGGGAGCTGTAGAAAAAATTATTAATGCTCAAATCTATACACTCATAAAAACGCCGAGCGCACACTTCTTTGAGGCCGATAAAGCTCAATATGATTAATGTACGTGGAAAATATCTCCTAAGAACTCGCAAATACACTTTCCTTTTTTCTCTTTTACTTTTGCTGCCATGCAGGCCTGAGTGCAAGCTGGATTCAGTGTTCTCTTTTCCAATCTGGATATGAAGTTTGCTGAAAAAGCAGGAGAGAGAGCTCGTAGGAACAAAATTTGCATTTCAAATATTAGCTCTTGAAGATTTTATTGTTATATCAAACATGGCTGTTTGAGAAAGAGAGACCTTTTGCGAAGTGCTGTAGTCGGCTGCGAGTGGTTTCTGTAATTGAAGAATATTGAACTCTGAAAAGTAATAGATATATTAAAAATACTAAATTTTTAATGTAGGTTTAGTCTTTTTTTCAATGTAATTGATTTTAAACATCCTTGCATATACTTCAGAATTCATCACTAAATGACGTTTAGGTAATAAATATTTCAAACGCTTGGCATTTTTTTTCTCCCACTTTTGACTGGAAACATTGTATATGTGAATTGCAAAAAAAAAAACCATTTATTTTATATTTTAAACTTAAATATATTATTAAAATTCTCTAACAGTTCATAAAATTACATTAGAACAGGAAAAGACTTACTTTTTTTTAGATTTATAAAAATAGTGATACATAGACCATAAGCTTTTAGATAGTGAAATCTAAAAGCTTATGGTTTTTTAACGTGCTATATTTAAATTTAATAGATAAACAGTTGTTTTATGTTGTAAACTAAATGTAAAACGCAATGAAAACACAGTACAAAAAAAAATTTAACTATCTATAAGATTATTGTGTATCAAATCACTAACTATCACTGTATAAGATCACTAACTATCTATAAAACCAATTAATAATAAACTATTTCTCTCATGTTCAATAATAATTTAAATTATATGTTTTGTTTTTCCAAAAACAGAATAGAGAATGGAGATTTCGAACTTATTTCAAACTCGTTTTTCTTCCTCTCAACCTGTCACCATAGCTCCTAAATTTTTTTCTTTCCTTTTTTTTTCCCCGCGTATCTCGTGGGCTGAAAAACAGATCCCCACTTTCAAGCGGAATGCATTAAACATTAGTCAAGGCTTCTGTCTCTCCATCCGGAGGGGGAGGGGCAGTCAGAGTCTGCTGACCCTGAAATAGACATTGATGGACTTCAGAAGCCGACTGCACAGGAAGGAGGGAAGGGCAGGACCATACCCAAGAAAGGGGCTATTTTGAGATGTCTGGCGTGTGAAGTGTATGGGAGTCGAACACTGCCATTACGGATTTTCCTTTCGGGAGTTGCCTTTTTTAACTTAGAAAATGTCTTGTAGAAAAGACCGGAACCCGACAAAAGTGGAAATTTGAAGTGATGGGGTCTTGAAGCAAATTTCCTAAAACAAAATAATAATTAAATGAATTTTGTTATTGTTATGTTGCATAAACTGATATAGTAAATAATACACGGAAATTATAAACTGTCTAACCAGATATCGAGGGAAATTTAGCAAGTTTCTATTTAGAAGTATTCGCACAAAGGGGTATAATAAGGAGAAAGATTATTTTAGAGAGTTTAAACTACAATTAAAATAATATTTTAACAATTAAAATTACAAATATAAAAAGAAAAAATTTCCCAGGAATTATTAAACATCTTTCTTTCAAAATCGCATTGTGGTCTTTATGTCTGACTAGCATCCCTGTCAAATAATCGATTAGTCCGCTTCCACCTTTATGTTCATCCTAATTTATAGAATAGCTAATAAAACAATAAGTATGTGTTTTTAATATTAACATTTCAATCACACAAAAAGATCAAATATGTTAGAAAGTTTGATACTTAGCTCCTTTACCGCACCAACTGTTTGTTATTTTCATAGATCTTTTTCGATAGTTTTTGTTATTTAATTTTATATTCTAATCATTATTAACCACTTTTAGCCTATTCAATTTCAATTGTTAACGAGATTGGGTCAAAAACATGGACAGTGCAAAAACATGTAGACAGTAGTCTCACATTTTTAAACTGTATTGAATGACTGGAAGAAAACCCTTGACTCCTTTTTAATATCTTGAGACAAATCTGAATCTTATTAAAACTAGATCCCCATTATCACATTTCACTTCGCGTAGGCCGAATGACTGAGTGGCTAGCGCTCAGTACTACAAGTTTCGAGTTTTCGAGCTTCGAATCCTGGCGGTGTCTTGGATGTTTGCAGTGTGTTCGGAATCCATTTTAAACCGTAGATCCCGGTCAGGACTTGATCGTAGAGAATAGCGGGGGTAGTGTTACTCCTCGTCCGTAGCTTATTTCCAAGCTACCAGCACCTAATGGGTATTGCTAAGTGAGTAACGTCGGTGCAGCACTTGCCTTAAGGCATCAAAGTCAACTGTCTAAGTGTTTGTCAGCTGTATTAGAACAAAAGAAAACATTTCACTTCGCAAATGTCAAGCTTACACTCCGCTACTTCCTTATTTAAAATAAGATTCTTTATTATTACGAATATCTAAAATTGAGTTTTGAGTACTATTAATTTAATATGTGAGTATCAGCTTAAAGTTTCATTTTTCTTGTCTTTTATAATTTAATATCTTGTTCTCTTTCTGTAGTTATTTAGTCTGAGCGTGTTTAAATAACTTTAGCTCTATCAATGTAATTATTTCTGGAATTATTAATACAGAGCTTCGTTAGTTATATGCATGGGAAGGATGAAAACTACAAAAAAGGACATTCGAGTAAATATCAAAAAGAGAATGGAAGAAGGCCCTTACGTACAAACCAATATACAACAAAGCCATACACATATGTCCATGGGCTTCATTGTTAGTCCCATCTAAAAAATACACCTAAAACACTATACGACAAAGGAGATAAACAGTGGACACGACGAAGGATAAAAACAAAACATACGCAAATGCGCATATCAACAACAAAGTTATACAAATATCGTAAATAGTCCCATCAAGAACCCACCAAAAACAATACGACCAAGAACATAAACAATGGTCACCATGATATATGTGCATATCAACAACGCATAATACATATATGTCCATGGACTTCAATATTAGTCCCATAAGTCAAGATTTGATCCGACCTGTTCCGAGGAGCATCCGGAACTTCAGAGCGTGTCGCGATAGCAAGCCCGCTCCGTACAACTTAAAGGAAATTTTAATAAACTGGGCAAAAACTCGTTGTCCATAATCAAAGATAATTTTCCTAAATAACGTAAATAACTAAATAGATCTCTCTGGCTGGAAGATCAACAACAACAAAAGAAAAGAAGGGTGAACTTCACCCTAAAAAAGAAAAGAAAAGGAGAAGAAGAAGAAGAACAGGACAACCTCCCCGGAGGTGTCCCATCCCAACATAAACCAACGTAGAATCGACCCCAAAAACAAAACAACTGGACTCCCAACTATGGAGTGAACCAACGAGGAACCACAGCAACAGAATATTAGTCCCATAAAAAAGCCCCAAATAAAATAATTCGATAATGGACTTAAATATTTGAAATAACGAAGGACACTAAAAACAGGGTGCATATCAGGGTGCAAATATATGTGCATATCAATAATAAAGTTATGCACATACTATCATGTATTTTATAATTAGTTGCCTCAAACACTCACCAAAATCACAATACGACAAAAGACATAAACACTGAACACGACGAAAGATACGAAAAAAAGGCATATGTGCATATCAAAAACAAAGCCATGCATATATGTCTATGTGTTTCGTTGTTTAGTCGCATAAAAAAACCACCAAAAAAATACAACAAAGGGCATACTCAAGGGATATTATAAAGGGCACATACAGCATATGAACATATGTGTATTGGAACAATCAAGCCATACACATATTATCATGTGCTTCATAGTTAGCCCCCTCAAAACCAACCAAACAATTGTAAAAAAAAAGAGAAAATTTAAATTAAATTCATTCAAGATCCATGGTGCGCACAACTTGCAGCTGTGAAATATAAAATCATTTGGCATACAAAATTAGCAGAGAGTGTAAGGCAAAAGTTGCAAATTCAGATGAAAAAAAGGAAAATAATGCGGAAATCAGTAAAACAGTAAGAAGTTCATTATAATATCATGAACTTTATTAAGGAGTACTTATTCTCAGGATATATTAAAACACGGAAAAGGCAAAACTACTACAGGTGAAAAACGTTTTGGGATTAGAACAAATAAATGCAATTCTGCAATTTAGATAGCTTTATAAAAAAAAAATTGAGCTACACTATACAACTATGTCGCCGTTTAAAATGTTAGGGAGAGTTAGAGAATTGCTATGACTTTTAATTAATGTGAGAATTTTCAAAGACAAACAATTTATTGGACTCCAAGTAATTAGCAGAATGAGAAAATGGAGCAGTGGTAAAGAAATTGATAGAAGGTTTAGTGTCTCCTTAAAAAAAGTCTGTCGTTAAAATGCCGAAACTCTAAAGGATTTACGGAAACTATAAACTATGGAAAAACACGGTTAATAATACTGTACAGTTATAATGATTTATATATACATATTCAGTGACAATGAGTAATTTGGTAATTGATATAGGATATTTATTATTTGGTACTGACACATCTGATACCAAGTAATTAGCAACATGAGAAGATGGATGGGCTGTTTGGGACTAGGTAAAGTTGGTTGGCTTGCTATTTCTTAGAAAAGCTGTGGGAAAATACCCGAAATATATAGGATTTACGAAAGCAGTAAATCATGAGAAAATTTCTGAACAATAATTATGAGCAAGTAAAATATATATTATTGCAAATTAATAATGACGTTTTATTTCTTCGTAATGTAAGTGTAATGTTTTTGTTTTTAAATCTGTATAATAATTCCTGGACACCCTGTATAAAATGCCAACAAAAATATTTTCGGAACAAAAAGTAAAGCATTAAAAAGATCATGAAAGTTAATCATTACTCCTATCACAATCACCTTAATAAATTTAAAAGAAAATTTAAACTTGATTTTTACAACTTGCTTCTCTTGCTATAATAAAAGCAGAAAAATGCGAAAAGGTAAAAAAAAGAAAGAAAAGAAAATTGATTATAGAAAGACTCTTAAAAGTAATGGGAGCGAAAAGAAATTCAAAGAAGCTCTTGTTCTCGGTAAATTTAATTATTTCAGCCTCCTACTCTGAAAGACTTTTTGCAGCTGCATACAGTGAGCCTTTTGTCGTTTTTGGGCAGGTTAACTTAATTTTTTTCCTATTGTAACAATAGGAAAATATAGTTAGTTTTAGTATGACTAACAAAGATTTGGACTGGCATGTCACTTTCATGTTAAGATCAGAGAAACTTTTTCTCATTATTTAAAGAGTGTTAATGCTTTTTATTTTCTTTGAATAAATGACTCACTTCAGAAGCAATGGTACTATGATAAAAAATATGTTTTATATTTAGATCAATGTACTGCCGACGAGTTTAAGTGAGACGCAATGACGCAGTAATCCTGTTGTCATAGTAACGCATTTGAAACATTTAAAAAGCATAGAACATTTAATGAAAGATTGTGACAGCTATATTACTGAATGATAAAACTGAGAAACTTAACTGTACTTAACAGAGGATCTCAGTTCCAAACTGTGTACGTGCCTATGACAACTATGAGTATATTAAATTTTTAGGCCTGAAACCTATCCATAAGATTTATAGAAAAAGATACTAATCTCGCAGGTATATATTCTTTGTATATTGGAGGAACATTTTTATCCAACTAAATACATGGTTTCTTTTACTGAGAGTTGTGGACAAACTTAATGAAATCCCAATGACAGATTCCGAGGATATTCGATGGCTATTGTGAAAGCTGTTATAAGTATCTCGAATTTAGAGTCATAGTATGTGGTACAAAAAACGTATACCATGATGCTGAACATAACAACGAGAAATTTAAAGAATGATTTCGTTTTACATCATACCAGTACCAATTTTAATCACTTTTTTATTCATAAATAAATTTGTAAAAAACAACATTATTTTCGTATTTAATTTCAGTTTTAAATCTCAATAAATATCTTCTAATTTTTTATAATCACAACCTAAGCAGCCATTGGCTTAAGTAGATATCTTAATTTCAGAAACAGAACTCAAGATTAGCCTTTATAAGAAGGTCCCTTACTCAATGCGATACTGTTAATAAGGCACCAATTAGGAAAAACTTTCCTTGTGCGAGGATACGTAACGGAACTAAAATCCCACTCCGTCAACTGAGATGAATCGGCAGGATTGAGAAAAACAACTGGATTAGCTTCTCCTGCAGCAATTGAGAGGGACTGAGTTACTGAGATTACTTTAGTGTTCTAATTTGTGAAAATAAGTATCTTATCTCTGGGCCAAAGCGGCCCTGTGGGGCCTCTGTCTCTCTGGACCATGGCGGCAGTTGGACGTCTGATCTATGGAAGTTACTACTATTAAATCCATATGATTTTTAGTTAGCCCTAACATTCAAAAGACACGTGTATAAATTTGACAGCTGTTGCTGTTGCTGTATGGATTTAATACTAGTAGTGCCATCTATGTGTCAGCCTATGAACTTTTCAGCCCATCTGTTACATCTGAGGTTCCATATTCCTATGATTCCACTCTTAGGAATGGTTATTAAAATTGTGATGTAATTATGGAACTCGATTCATATCCCAATGTTCTCAAATATTGGGCAGAAGGACTGATGCTCGTATCAGCTGGTGGTTTTATTGTAGTCACTGCCTTAATCGGAAATATATATGTTTACATACCGGAGTTGGGTGATTTAAATCCATAGGTCAGAAAATCCTTCTGCTGAGACGAAGATGAGGAAGGTGTCCATTCCAATTTGGGAAGGACCATTCTAAATTTCAATCAAATAATATGTATAGATCAAAATAGTATAGATATAAATATAGTATAGATCAAAATACCCAAAAAAACCTTTTAGAAATAATATTTTTATTAATATTATTAATATATGACAAAAAAATGAACATCTGAAAAAAAGTAAAATAGTTTTCAAAATACTTAGATTTAAACAAATACAATTGAGTAGCTTCTAATAATTTTACAAAAAAAATCCCTGGGTTTTTTTTGTTTTTTTCATCGGAAAAAAAATTTCTTTTTCTACTGAATATAAGAGCTTAAAATATATAAATATTTTAAGAATTTGGAAAAAATAATTCCAAATTCTTAAAATATTTATATATTTTAAGTTCTTATATTCAGTAGAAAAAGAAATTTTTTTTCCGATGAAAAAAACAAAAAAAAACCAGTGATTTTTTTATGCATAATAAATAACATAATAACATAATACATAAATGAAAACCAAATTTCTTCATACAAAAAAAATTCATTCAAAAAAAAAATTCACAAAACCTTTCCGGAAGAAAATTCCTTATGATCAGCGGGTATTCAATCGTTAGATGAATGATGATTATTCAATTTATTTTTTTTTTATTTATTCACATAAAAATATTCCACAACGAAAAACAAAAACTTTTTTTATCATCATAAAAATCTATAATAAAGTGAAAAAGAAAATATCTGAACTGAATAAATGAACCGCATACTTCTGTCAATAAAAAACTGAAAGCAAGACAGAACACAAAAATTTCCAACAATTTTTAAATAAAAAATACATTCTATTAATAAAAAAGTTATGTAGAAAAACGGAGTGAAAATGCAGAAATATTTTTGTGCAATAAAATTTAATTGGAATACAACAGAACAGTAAAAAAAAATTTAGAGAGTAAAAAAAACAAAATTTTGAAAATTTAACCAATGAGCTATTAAAGAAGCATTTTTTTAATTATCATAATTTTTTCAGCTTAGTTGAAATGAATTTCTTAATTTAATAAGGTCAATGGTCCTGAACGAAAAGGCGAATAAAATCGGCAACTTTCCACTTATATCTCTTTTGTACAAGTGAAAAAAGATCAAAAAGAAAACTACCGTGCCCAAAAAGTAAGACCAATTATTTTTTTTCAAAAAGTCTTTATTTATTATAAAAAGTCATCGGCAACGATGGCCTTCAAAGAGCATGGCGATTCACGTTGAATCTCTTCAATCAACTCAAAATGGTGTCCTCGGAGTGTTCTTTTGAGTTTAGGGAATAGCTAGAAGTTGCACGGTGGGAATACGGTGGTTGTGGGATGGTATGGGCTTCATTTTTGGCGGAAACGTCACGAAGTATCAATGCAGTATTAGCTGGCGCATTCAGTGTTTTCGGTACCTATCGAGATTTGACGCTTTTGAGGCCCAAAATGAAATTGAAATTGTCTCTAATTGTAAATCTACGGTTTGCAAGCAATAAAACTTAATTTTTTTGGACGTGAGCTTCGTCGGTTGAGGTTGAGAGTCGACCAGAGGGCTCTTCGTCTTCAACGCGTTCTCTGCCTTCTTTGATCTGTTTCTACCACTTCTAAACATTTCTTTCCGATATAGGAATGTTCACCGAATGCCTTCTGCAACATTCTATACTTTTCCGCAAACAAAATTTAGTACAAGTTCTTTGCTCAATAAATTCAAACGTTTCAAAATTTCCCGGGAATCAGTTTTAGCGTCTCACAAAGCCAAGCGTAACTCAAACACTAATGAATATTTTGACGTGAAATTTCACACAGATGTCAAGGACGGGTGCCAGCAATCTAAAAAAGAACAAAAAATTGCAATTCCATATATAATCTGAAATTAATACACTTCGACGAGACTTGCTTCAACGCGTTTCTGACTGGGCAACGGACGTACCGGTTACGGAGTTCCTTGGTGGTTTTAAGAACCACAAAACCTCCACATCTTAAATTAATTAAAACATTAGCATAAAAATGAAGTTTCTTGAATTAATGAATAGTAATGATTAAAATAGATAAAAGAATTTAACATTTAAGAAAAATATCTCCTGCTTGAGAACAATTAAAGCAGGAGTTCGAAAAAGCTAAAGCTATCGGTACAGTTAGGAGTGCGTTTCTGACTAAATTCGTCAAGTTAATTTATGCAAACAAGAGAACGGTTCATACTTGAGCATTCATTATGATTCCGTATTTTAAAATACGAATTGAGCCATGTTCACCTTAATTAAAAGTAGTTAGTTTCATTTTTAAAAACGTTATCAGTAACTTCATGATATCGTATTGTATATATTAGTATGATTAACTGGAAACACATAAAAAGTTTTCTATAGTGTTTCTATAAAATTTATGTATAGTGTTTTCATGGTTTTATTAGACAAACTAATTGTGTATCTAAAAAATACCTTGTCACTTACATATTTTTTTTTACTCTTTCGGTAATTTTTGTCCTATATATATAATATTGGTTGGACATCATATTCCTCCTAGCATAATAGAAGCATTACTTGAAAAGTAGATAAGCTTTATAACTTCTAATATGACAATCAGGAGTAATTATGAATTATCTGTCACCATTTAGTCAAGCCCAAAATAACTGCTAACAGGCAGCCTGAGTTTCGATGTTAGATACTAATCCCTGCTATCGCAACATTCATCAAGTCTTTGGTTTCTTAAAACAGTGCTTATAACGCCCGTCGTAGTGTAGAACTGAACATTCATTCATTCCTATAGACGCGCCAGCTAGACCCTGTTTGAATTGCTTAGTTCTCTATTTTTATCATTCAATGTTTAGTTTTAGCACCATCCTACACATTTAATGATGAAGGTCTGCTTAGATGCAAACGGGTGTTTTATTTCATGTAGTGACCAAATGCAATTAGGGACTTTGATAAAGATAATGATAGAAATACTCAGAAAATAAAACTCATTTATTTATGAGCTGTAGAAGAGCATTCAGTATATTTATGTTGTTTTGTTGAGAATATCGTTAATGGAATCAGATATCCGCAGCTTTCGTTTCGTTTGAGATATCATTCATGTAATCCGTGAACACACACTTTTTTTTTTTTTGTTTATATGCTCGTTAAAACTGATTTAACAGGCTGATAATGGAGACTAATTAGAATTAAAGTAACGAAATTGGTATATTCGAGTACGCGGATAATTTATAATAAATTTAATTATGCGAAGCAATTATATACAACGAAAACAGAAAACACCAACTTACATTAAAGGATTGAAATTTAAAAAATGCTGTGCAAATTTCAAAACTTTTTACATATACTAATTTAGATGCTAGCGTGATTTGGCGGATAAGTTGCTAACCAAAGCTTCGAAATAAAAAAGCATACTTCGAAACCTGATGAACATTGCTGAACTAAGGCTGGAGGAACTTTGAAAAGTCCGAAAATCCGTTCTAGTCGGAAAAGTCCTTCTCTTTGACTTCAGGTGAGGTAATAACAAATTCCCCATTTTCACACTTGGGAGTGTTAACTGTTTACTGTGTTATTAGAAGTGTATGTTGTACAAAGCCCGTTAATTCTGAGTAACGCTGGAACTGTTACATATCTTTCATTGTAATAGCAAATGATCTCAGATTTATATTCCTGCCATTTGAATGCATATATATATATAAAGAAACACAACACAACACAAATCTCAAAGCGGGACAAAAAAGAGGAATTAGAACAATGACCATTTTCCACGCCAAATGCTACTACCTGTATTCCAATTCACTACAAGCAAATTGAATAGCAAAACCATAGTATTAAAACTCAAACACTAGGAAGTGCTTCACATTCAGACTTCTCTAAATCGGAAGAACATTATATATATAGAATATATATAGATTAGAATCAGTAAAAGGACAAAGTATCTAAAATTCGAATCAACAGAAGATTACCTCTAAAGTACAGAAACCAATTTTACTGAACAAAAGCCATTCGGAATCTGAAAGAAGTAAAATCTTATTGCATTATATAAATTGTAACAATGGCGGAAATCTTAATCTTTCTTTTCAGAAGTTATATTAATATATTTGATTTCAGATAAATTGTTTCAGCTTCCGAACTTCGACTGTGGTACTTTCAAATATTTATAGTGTGCAGAACATATTATTATAAAGGACCTTCAAATAACTTGAATTTTTATAACATTTGTACGGTTTCTTTGTGTGCTACAAACAAACATCAATTTTATAGTATTTTATTATATGTTATTCGGACATATGGCCGAAATAGTCTGGTAGACAGCGCTTACGGTATCTGGGTCAAAGTTTGTTACTGGGTAAATGGTACCAAAGTGAAATCTTCCGTATCTACGAAGGAGGGTGAGGATGTTAAATTTGTAGGTCACTTCTCTTCCAGAACAATTCTAATTAAATGTCCTAAAATTGCAATTATCGAAGTAAAGAGAAGGGAGGGGGCCACCCTTGATATTGCTCCTTCAATTAGAGTAGCTTTGACGTGGTTGCAGCATCGCAAATCCTAAGTGTGACAACCTAGGTAAAGGGGAATCTGCTACAATTCAGTTGTTCTAACAACGAAGGATTTAGGTCAAAGTGCGTTTTGACTATTTTTTCCCAGAACCTTGCTTAAAATAACTGCAATTCCTTATTAATTCTTGTTCTTAACTTGTTCCAATAACTTCAAATATTACCTATTAAAATTAAAATCAATTAGGCTTACATGAATTTTTCATAATTGGATTCACGTAATATAAGGAGTTATTTCTCAAATTTAATGGAAATGTATTTTGAACGACTCTATACTTGTTTATTGTCTAAGTAATTTTATTAGAATTTAGGAATCATCATAAGTAATATTTAAAGTTCCGTATATCATCCAATTTCTATTTAATTATACAATATTAAATATAAAGATATTTGTTCATTTTTCTTTTATTTTTCAACATCGATACAGAACAAATAGTGTTTTTTATTAGGTTTTAATCATCCTGCGATGGAATAGGTGGATGCTATATGAGAAGAATGATGAGACAAAACATGTTGTTTTTCTGCACAGGTGGATAACAAATCAAAACAGTTCATAATAGGTTTGGTTTGTCACTCTACGGTCATTTAGGTCAATTAGACCGCAATCTACAGTTTAACACTAGACATACATCACCGAAAACAAAAGCGATGGAAAAAAAGACATTAAAACTTGTTAGAGCATGAGGTACTAAAAAAACTCTCCCTCGCTCTAGCTCTTTGCTGCGCGATAAACTTCGAAACATCCATCTAATGACGCTAAAGGAATGAACGAACCCACTTAGCGCTGAAACAGAAAATTAATCAAAGCGAGCTGTAGAAAAAATTATTAAAGCTCAAATCTGTGCACTAATAAAAACGCCGAGAGCACACTTCGTTGAGGCCGATAAAACTCAGAATGATTAATGTACGCGGAAAATATCTCGTAAGAACTCCCAAATACACTTTCCCTTTTTTCATTTTTTGCTTTTGCTGCCATGGAGGCCTAAGTGCAAGCTAGATCCAGTGTTCTCTTTTCCAATCTGGATATAAAGTTTGCTGAAAAAGCAGGAGAGAGAGCTCGGAGGAACGAAGTTTGTATTTCAAATATTAGCTCTTGAGGATTTTATTGTTATACCAAACATAGCTGTTTGAGAAAGAGAGACCTTTTCGTAAGTGCTGTAGATAACTACGAGAGGTTTCTGTAATTGAAGTACGTTAAAATGTGATAAATGTGATTGATAAATTAAAAGTACTAAATTTTAATGCTAGGTTTAATCTTTTTTCAATGTAATTAATTTTAAACATCATTGTGTATACTTCAGAACTCATCATGAAATTCTGTAATTGAAGTACATTAAAATGTGCAAAGTGATTGATAAATTGAAAATACTAAATTTTAATGCTAGGTTTAATCTTTTTTCAATGTAATTGATTTTAAACCTCATTGTGTATACTTCAGAACTCATCATGAAATGGCATTTAGAAAATAAATATTTCAAACGCTTGGCCTTTTTTTCTCCCGCTTTTGGCTGGAAACATTGTATATTTGAATTGCAAAAAAAAAAATCGTTTATGTTATCTTTTTATTAAAATCCGCTAAAATTGCATAAAATAGTATAAGAACATTACATGACTTTTACTTTTTTAGATTAATAAGGACAATAGTCATATCAAAGTGTTTTGGAGTTGTTTTGTAACCTATATTTAAATTTAATAGATAATAAGTTGATTTATCTTTTAACTCAGCATTTTGTGTTATTAAAAAACAACACAAAAAATTTAATTATCTATAATGTTACTGTCAAGTATCAATAAGTAATAAATCATTCCTGTCATGTTATAGTTATATAAATTGCAAAAAAAAACGTGTCAATAAAACTTAAATATTTTATTTAATTCCTCTAAAATTACATAATATAAAAACACGAAACGACTTTCACTTTTATTAGCTTTATAAACACAATAATAAGATCTAAAAATTTCCTTCTTTGCCTCCTACATTTAAATTTAATAGATAAACAGATATTTTATGTTTTAAACTAAACGCGAAACAAAGGCAATTAAAACATAACACAAAAAAAATTTAACGGTCCATAAGATCACTGTAAAGTATCAAATAATAATAAACAATTCATGTCATGTTCAATAATAATGTAAATTATATGGGTTTTTTTTGAAAGGCAGAATGGCGAATTGAGATTTCCAACTTATTCCAACGCGTTTTTCTTCCTCCCGACCTATCACCTTAGTTCCTTAATTTTTTATTCCCCTCCTCTTTCACCCACGGGTCTCCTGGGCTGAAAAATAGATCCCCACTTTCAAGCGGAATGCATTAAACATTAGTCGGGGCGTCTGTCTCTGCCTCCGGGGGGGGGGTGTCAGAGTCCGCTGACCCGCAATGGGCGTTGATGAACTTCGGGAGCCGACTGCACAGGAAAGAGGGAAGGGCAGGATCACACCCGGGAAAGGGGCCTTTTCGAGATGTCTGGCATGGGAAGTGTATGGAAGTCGAACATTGCCAATACGGATTTTTCTTTCGGGAGTTGCATTTTTTAAACTTTTAATACGTCTCGTAGAAACAGCCAGAACCGGACAAAAGTCCAAATTTGAAAATTGGAATTGAACAAATTTCGTAAAACAAAATAATAATTAAATGAATTTTGATATTTATTGTGTTACATAAACGTTTGTAGTAAATGATACACGGAAATTATAAATGCTATCTAACCAGATATCACGGGGATATTTGCCAAGCTGCTAGGTCAGACGGATTCCATCAAAGAGGTGTAATAGGACAGAAATATAATTTTGAATAGTTTTATTTACAATTAAAATATTTTTATTGTTAGTAATTAAAATTACAAATAGAAATAAAATTAGATGAACAAATATCGCAATAGCTATTAAACATTTTTCTAGCGGTCTTTTTGCCAGACTAGTATCCTTATCAAATAATCAATTAGTCTGCTTTCACTTTTATGTTTATCCTAACATAAAAGTGGAATAGCTAATAGAATAGCTATTAAAACAATAAATAAATTATTTTAATATTAACATTTCAATCACATAAAAAAATCAAATATAATAAATAGTTTGATACTTAGCTCCTTTACCAAACCAACTATTTGACATTTCCATAGATCTTTTTTGGTAGTTATTTTTTTTTTTTTTAATTTTACATTACTTGTAGTTTCTACCACTTTTAGCTTAATCGGTTCTACGCATTTACTTGTTCGCGACGTTGGGTTAGAAACATTTTGACAGTGGTAGCACATTTTTAGATCATGTGGACCAGTTTGTAGAAAAACCCGAAATCAGCAAACCCAGCTAAGAGTTAATTATAAAATAATGAAGACAGCTTTATTAAGGAGTACTTATTCTCAGGATATATTAAAAAAACAGGGAAAAATCAAAACTATTGCAGCTGAGAAGCGATAGGGATTAGAACAAATAAATGCAATTCTGTTAATTAGTTGATTTTACAAAAAACAAAATTCGAGCCGCACGATTTAACCACATGGCTGTTAAACATGTTAGGGAAAGTTAGAGCATTGCCGGGTGACTGACTATGACTTTTAATTACCGTGCGAGTTTTCAAAGAGAGAAAATTAGCAGCCTGAGAAAATGGAGCAGTGGTATAGAATTTGATAGAAGTTTAGTATCTCCTTAAAAATGCATGTGGTTAAAATGCCGAAACTATGACGGATTTACGGAAACGATAGACTATGGAAAAAACTGTTATTATTAATGTGCAGTTATAATGATTTATATATACATATTCAATGGCAGTTAGTGATTTGGTAATTGGGGTATGAAATTTATTGTTTGCTGCTGACACATCCGATACTAAGTAATTAGCAATATGAGAAAATAGATGGGCTGTTTGGGAGTTTGTAGAAAGACTTACTACTTATTTGAATAACTGTGGGAAAATACCCGAAATATGACGGATTTACGAAAGTTGTAAATCATGAGAAAATTCGCAGACAATAATTATTATCAAGTAAAATGCGTATTATTGCAAATTTGTAATGACGTTCTACTTCTACTTGTAACTGTTGTGTTTTTTTTTTAAAATCTGTATAATAATTCTTCGACATCCGGTATAAAATGCCACCAAATAACGCATTAAAGAGTGCGCGAAGTTTAATCATCACACCCATGACAATCATCTTAATAAATTTAAAAGAAATAAAAACTTAATTTTTACAACTTACTATCCTTTACTCATCAAAAAAAAAATAAAGTAAAAGCAGAAAAATGCGAAAAGGTAAAAAAAGAAAGAAAAGAAAATTGATTCTAGAAGGACTCTCAAAAGTAATAGGAGCGGAAAGAAATTCAAAGAAGCTCTTGTTCTCGGCTAAATTTAATTATTTCAGCCTCCTACTCTGAAAGACTTTTTGCAGCTGCATACAGTGAGCCTTTTGTCGTTTGTGTGCAGGGCTTACTTAATTTTTTATCTATTGTAACAATAGCGACTTATAGTTAGTCTAGTATGAATAACAAAGATTTGGACTGGCATGTCACTTTCATTTTAAGATCAGAGAAACTTTTTCTCATTATTTACAGAGTGTTAATGCTTTTTATTTCCTTTGAATAAATGCCTCACTTCAGACGTAATGGTATGGCAAAAAATATATTTTATGTATAGATCAACGTACTGCCGGCGAATTTAAGTGAGAGGCTATGACGCAGTAATCTTGTTGTCATAGTAACGCATTCGAAACATTTAACATGCATGGGACATTTAATGAAAAATTGTGAAAGTTATATTACTCAGCGATAAAACTGAGATACTTGACTGAGAATCTCAGTTCGAAATTACGTGCGTGCGATCCAAAATTACCGTGCCAATGAACACTATGAGTATATTAAATTTGTAGGCCTGCCTATCCATAACATTTATAGAAACGATACTAATCTCTCAGGTATATCTCTTTGTATATTGGAGGAACATTTTTATCCATCTAAATACATGGTTTCCTCTACTAAGAGTTATCGACCAACTTAATGATATCGCAATGTCAGAGTCCGAGGAGACTCGATGGCGATTGTGTCCACATTTATAAGCATCTGGAATTTAGAGTCATATTATGTGGTACAAAAAACGCATAGCATAATCCTTAGCCAACGGGGGAAATATAGTATGAGTTTGACTAGCAGAGATTGCTTATATACGTTGGTTTCAAATATTGGACATTTTAATTTGAGATTATTTTCCACTGCAACGATAGATAACAAATCCAGCATTACTTGGGATTGCCACACTATAATCGCATTTTTAGCACCACAATTTGGTACAAATACCTCAAGAGTGCATCTTTGAAGGTTTGCAACCTCCTCCCCACATGTCTGGCATGGGAAGCTTTTGGGAGTCGTACAATGCCATTACGTATTTTCCTTTCCGGTGTTGCCTTTTTTTAACTTAGAATACGTCCTGTAGGAAAAAGCCGGAAGCGTCAAAAGTGCAAATTTTAAGTGCGGGAGCCTTGAAGCAAATTTCATAAAACAAAATTATAACCGTATGACTACAGAAAGTCAAGCCAGTTGAGCTTATAGATAGATTTGGATTTATCACGCTTTACTGATATATTTACATATATTACATAGATTTATAATACTCTTTAGATAAATTTACATAAGTTACATAGATTTATCTCGCTTTCTAGATAGATTTACATACTACTGTACCCAAAAAGTAAGACCAATTAATTTTTAAGAAAAAAAACTCATTTATTCTTCCAAATTTATTTCATCGCCGATGTGAGAAAAAGACATTAAAACTTGTCAAAGCATGAGATACCAAAAAAGACTCCCTCGCTCCAGCTCTTTGTTGCGCGATAAACCTCGAAACATCCATCTAATGACGACGCCAAAGGGATGAACGAACATACTTAGCGCTGGAACGGAAAATTAATCAAAGCGAGCTATAGAAAAAAATTATTAAAGCTCAAATCTATACACTAATAAAAAGACCTAGCGCACACTTCGTTGAGGCCGATAAAACTCAGAATGATTAATGTACGCGGAAAATATCTCCTAAGAACTCGCAAATACACTTTACTTTTCTCTTTTTTTGCTTTTGCTGCCATGGAGGCCCAAGTGCAAGCTGGATTCAGTGTTCTCTTTTCCAATCTGGATATAAAATTTGCTGAAAAAGCAAGAAAGAGAGAGCTCGGAGGAACAAAGTTTGTATTTCAAATATTAGTTCTTGAGGATTTTATTGTTCTATCAAACATAGCTGTCTGAAAAAGAGAACCTTTTGCGAAGTGCTGTAGTCGGCTATGAGGGGTTTCTGTAATTGAAGTATATTAAAATCTGCAAAGTTATTGATAAATTAAAAATGCTAGATTTTTAATGTAGGTTTAATCTTTTTTCTCAATGTAATTGATTTTAAACACCATTGTGTATACTTCAGAACTCATTATTAAATGACATTTAGTAAATAAATATTTTAAACCCTTGAAATTTTTTCTCCCACTTTTGGCTGGAAACATTGTATATTTGAATTGAAAAAAAACCATATATTTTATGCTTGAAACTTGCATATATTATTAAAATCCTCTAAAATTTCATAAAATTACATTAGAACTGGAAAAGCGTTTTACTTTTTTTAGATTTATAAGTATAATAATAAAATCTAAATGGTTATGGGTTTTTTAACGTCCTATATTTAAATTTAATAGATAAGCAGTTGTTTTATGTTTTAAACTAAACGCAAAACAAATGCAATTAAAACCCAACACAAAAAAAATTAGGATTTATAAGATTACTGCCAATTATCAGTTAATAACATATCATTCATCTCATGTGCAATAATAATGTAAATTATATGTGTTTTTTTTCGTAAGGCAGAATAGAGAATGGAGATTTCCAACGTATTCCAACACGTTTTTCTTCCTCCCAACCTATCACCATGGCTCCTTAATTTTTTTTTCCCCCTCCTCTTTCACCCGCGTGTCTCCTGGGCTGAAAAATAGATCCCCCCTTTCAAGCGGAATGCATTAAACTTCAGTCGGGGCTTCTGTCTCTGCATTCGGAAGGGGGAGGTGTCAGAGTCTGCTGACCCCGAAATAGACGTTGATGGACTTCGGGAGCCGACTGCATAGGATTGAGGGAGGGGGGCGGGATCACACCCAGGGAAAGGGGCTATTTTGAGATGTCTGGCATGGGAAGTGTATGGGAGTCGAACACTGCCATTTGGGATTCTCCTTTCAGGTGTCGCCTTTTTTAACTTAGAATACGTCTTGTAGAAAAAGCCGGAACCGGACAAAAGTGCAAATTTGAAGTGCGATGCCTTGAAGTAAATGACGTAAAACAAAATAATATTTAATTGAATTTTGGTCTATATTATATAGCATAAATTGATATAGTAAATAATATACGGAAAATATTAATACTGTCCACCCATATATCACGGGGAATATTGGCAAGTGGCCAAGTCAGACGGATTCGAACGAAGAGGTGTAATAGAGAAACTACTTAATTTTTGGTGAGTTTTGACTACAATTGAAATAATTATATTTTTTAATATTTAAAATACTCATGATAAAAGAAAATCTCACAATAACTATTAAACATTTTTCTTTCAAAATTACATTGTGGTCTTTATGACTGACTGGTATTCCTATCAAATAATCGATTAGTCCGTTTCCGCCTTTAAACCAGATGTTTACCTTTTCTAATAAAATAGCTAGTATAACACTAAATAAATTATTGTAGTGTGCAGGTGGATCTGTTGAATTTTAACTGGGTGGCGTTGGGTTGTGACTTGAGACACCGGTTTGAAAACTCAGAGCTTTATTTACACCACAAAGATCACATACATATAATTAACAAGAGACAATATGCTACACATTTAAAGACATATAATTAAAGATTCATTTAAGGATACTGCTTCTAAACTATAAATAAGATATTCAGGGGGAGGGGGACATAAAAAGGTCTCAAAAAGGAGCCATAGGATGCAAACAAAACATTGACATATATGGTAACAACAAAGCCATAAACATGTGTGCATAGGCTTGATTGTTTAATCTCATCATAAAAACACCCAAAAAATAATACAATGTATATGATGGGCTCAAACAAAAGACATATATGCAAATCAAATTCAAAGCCATACGCATATGTGCATGGGCTTCATAGTTAGGCCCCATCAATTAACCACTAGAAAAACAATACGAGAAAGGACATAGACAACAGACACTGCGAAGGAGTAAAAACACATGGACTTATGTGCATATCACAACAAAGCCATAGGCATATTTTCATGTATTTTATAGTTAGTCTTATGAAACCCAACAAAAAAAACCATATAAGAGAGGACTTAAACAACAAACACGACACAGGACTCGAACAAAATGCATATACATATAACAAATACAACGCCATACACATTTGTACACAATAGATGTTTAGTCCCATCAAAAAACTACCAAAAAAAAACAATACAGCAAAGAACATTAACAATGGGCACGACGAAGTATAGAAACAATAGGCATATGTGTATATCAGAATCAAAGCCATACATATATATATCGATGGGCTTCATTATTAATTCTATCAAATACCACGAAGAAACATTGCAACAAATGATTTAATCAATGTTAAAGGATACAAAACTACGTTAATGGACACAAACAACATATGCAACAATGTAGTATGGGTACAATAAAGCAATACACATAGTATAATATGTTTCTTAGTTCCATCAAAAACCACCAAAAAACAGTTAAAAAAGGTGAGTAAATTTAAATTTTAAATTCAATATGTGGGCTGTGCAAAACTGCAGCAATGAAATACAAAATCATTTGACACACACAAGCAGAAGAAGGTGTATGAATGACAAAAGTTGTAAATTCAGAACAAAAGAAATACTATACAAAATACAGAAAAAGAATGTGCAGAACAAATTTTTCCAAAAATTAAAAAAAAACAGTAAGGAATTAATTATAATGTGAAGATAGGTTTATCAAGGAATACTTACTCTCAGGATATATTAAAATAACATGGAAAGCACAAAACTACATAAAATGAGAAGCAATAAGGATTCGAACAAATAAAGGCAATTCCGCAATTCTGCTGGTTTTATAACCAAAACGAGTCACATTATACAACCACATAGTTGTTTAAGATGATAGATATAGTTAGAGAATTGCTGGGTGACAGAGTATGACTTTTAATTAATATGCGAATTTTCAAAGAGAGAGAATTTATTGGACTCCAAGTAATTAGCAGTCTGAGAAAATGGAGCAGTGGTGAAGAAATTGATAGAAGGTATAATGTCTCCTTAAAAAAATCAGTGGTTAAACTGCCAAAATTATGAAGGATTTACGGAAACTATAAACTATCAGAAAAACTGTTAACAATAGTTGAAGTTATAATTATTTTTATTGTACATACACGTAAATATATATATATATATTCGGTGAAAGACAACAATTAGTAATTTGATAATGGGTGTAGGAAATTTATTGTTTGCTGCTGACACATCTAATACCAAGTAATTAGCAATAAAAGAAGATGGATGGGTTGTTTGGGAATTGGTAAAGCTACTTACTACTTCTTATAGTAACTGTGAGAATATACCCAAAATATGGAGAATTTAAGAAAACTGTAAATCATTTGGAAAATTTTTAAACAATAATTATGAGCAAGTAAAGTACATATTAAAGAAGTAATGATGAATTATCCCTTCAATTGCATAATAACCAGAATATTTTGAAGTGCTTTGAATTTTAATGAAAATTAATGCTAATTTAAAATGAATTGTTATTAGTTCAATGACATATTAAATATAATTAAAATATCTAATAATTATAATAATTTATTTTATTCGTTACATAAAGCATTTTGTTATACATACATATAAATATATATATATACACTCAAGAGCCAAAACATTATGACCACCTGTCAATAATGAGTTGGCCCACCTTTGGCGCGCAACACAGCTTCAACCCGCCTTGGCATGGATAATACCAGTTAAATACCACTTCCACCTGATCACGTGCCTTCCACGTCATCCAGGCGAGTTCATTGCAAAATGTAGGGGTGGTCATAATGTTTTGGCTCTTGAGTGTATATATATATATATATATACATGTAAAATCTATTCTTGGAATGTTCCTTAAAAGTTGTACTCTTGCATATATCGAAAAATAAACACTTAGAAAGAGTTCTTTTTATTTTAAATTTAATAATTGATGATTGGAAAGGATTCAATTCTGAAGTTTAAAATTCTGAGCAACCTCCCCCTTGCAGGTAATCGATTGGTCTATTTCCGCTGTTAAACCATATGCTTACCTTTCACTAAAAAGATAGAACTATACACTGAGCAATCGTGAGAACGCACATCTAAATTTATAAATTTTTCATTTACACTGTAAATTAGTAATTGCGTTTTATTTCTATGTATTTTAGTTGTTGTTGGTTTTTTTTTTTTTTTTTTTTTAAAAAAAATCTGTATAATAATTCTTGGACACTCTGTATAAAATGGCAACAAAAATATTTTCGGAACAAACACTAAAGTGTTAAAAAGTGCACGAAGGTTAATCATCATTTCTATCATAATTACCTTGTTAAAATTAAAAGGAAAAAAAACTTGATTTTTGCAACTTGCTTTTCTTTATTTATAAAAAAAAAAATAAATTTAAAGCAAAAAAATGTGAAAAGGTAAAAAAAAAAAAAAGAAAAGAAAGAAAATTGATTATAGAAGGATTCTCAAAAGTAATGGGAGCGAAAAGAAATTCAAAGAAGCTCTTGTTCTCGACTAAATTTAATTATTTCAGCCTCCTACTCTGAAAGATTTTTTGCAGCTGCATACAGCGAGCCTTTTGTTGTTTTTAGGCAGGCTTACTTAATTTTTTTTTACTGTAACAATAGCTACTTATAGATAGTCTAGTATGAATAACAAAGATTTGGACTGGCAAGTCACTTTCATGTTGAGATCAGAGAAACTTTTTTCTCATTATTTAAAGAGTGCTAATGCTTTTTATTTTCTTTGAATAAATGACTCACTTCAGACGTAATCGTAAGATAAAAACTATGTTTTATGTTTAAATTAACCTACTGCCGACGAGTTTCAGTGAGACGCAATCACGCAGTAATCTTATTGTCATAGTAACACATTCGAAACATTTAAAATGAATAGAACATTTAATGAAAAATTGTGAAGGCTATATTACTGAATGATAAAATTGAGGTACTTAACATAACTTAACTGAGGATCTCAGTTCCAAATTATGTACGCGCCATCAAAAATTACCGACATTTAATATACTGATAGTTCTCATTAATTATGACAACTATGAGTATCTTAAATTTGTAGGCCTGAAACCTATCCGTAAGATTTATAGATAACGATACACGATATAACGATAAAATCGCAGTGATATTATGGAGCTCGACTCGTGGCACAATGTAAGCAAATAGTATAACTGATGTTCAATCAGCTGATGACATTGTTGTAGACACTGTTTCAAAAAATGTTGAGACTCGATGGCGTTTGTGACGTTACATTTCATGCCTCGTTAGTCTACTATCTGGTGGGAGTTTTCCGAGTTTTCACTCGTACGGTGCGCTAATTCAAGTTGATTCCTCCTAAAGGTCATCCTTCTTCAGCGACATAGAGCCAAATCAAACTTCTTCCTATGGATGCTCCATCACAACAAAAGCTGCCCTTTTACTCTCCGTCCATGAGTAGATTACACATGTTGTGTCCGTACGGTCACTGAGGATGAGTCACAACAACAGAAACATTTTGATCTATCATATATTAAATAAAAACACCGTCCAAGCATATCTTTGCTAATATTTTTAATGGATTTTTTAAAGATATTTTTCTGACACTTAGATGAATCTTCTAAATACGATGTTATAAACATATCAAATGTCCATTAATTACATAAGAAAGATCGATATTTGAGGTATTTGTAACGCAAAAATTATAACAACAAATTAAAGCATTATTTCATAGGGAAGAAAAATTTATCAAACCTCCATAAAACCTGTGGAAGGTCGTCAAATGGCGTTTTCGTCGTGTTTCTATGTTTTAGACGTTTCACTTCGCAAAATAGGGATTAAGGTACAGCAAACCTTTAGTATTTAAGAGTTTTTCAAATATTCATTTTTACTACGCAACGTGTATTTCAAAATAAATACGTGGCATATTCACCGGTCATCAGAGCAGGAAATACCGAGACCGGTTAAGTACTTATCTGCAAGTATCTGCTATTAATGCACACTGCTAAACTGCTGTTAATATCTCACTTGATGACTTGCTCTCAATCGAGAATTTTCTTTTTCTTGTAATGTATTCTTCGCTTTTATATTTGTAATACTTTTTGAAGTCCAGTACTTGGCCCATTGATAAAAGTCGCAACTAGCTTGCAGGGGGTTTTGAGTTCGAGTTCGCTGATGGCGTTCATTGCAATTACTATTTTCAGAAGAAAAAAAAACTTGATGACAGATGTGACAGCATTGTCATATCTGCAAACAGGCTGCCTCGTTGGCATTTTCCAAGTTTATTGTCTTAAAAGATCAATATTTTCGCTAACATTTTAGGGAGATATTGATTTCTGATAATGCTAATTATATTAACAGGGAAAATATCCTACAAAATATCTATGAGACTATTTTTTTTTTCTACTCTGCAAGCTTAAGATCGATTTTCTCAATTTAATTCAATTATATTTATTGATATAATTCGATGTTTTTTTAATAGATAATGCTCTGTATATTAATAAAACATAGAATATATATTTCAATTAAAAGGCTTATTTTATGAAAGCATTTCAAATTATTTTTTTTACTTTCCTTTTTGTGCATTGAGAATTTTGTATTCCATATTAATGTGTGCCACAAACATTATCATAATGTATACATACCAATTGATTCTCTCAGAAGGATTTTTAGAAGTGGCAACCCCATATTTAAGTGTCGTATAAGAGAAAACACGAAAACTGCCAATACTTACTTACTTAATACTATGTCAATACTGTACGAGCTACCACAATATCCTTCGAGCTTACTCATTTGTAAATGTTGACTGCAATTGTGACTGTCAAAAGTGACGCCTCACGCTATTTGATACTTCGCTCCTAATGGTGCTATTCATTGAGTTTATTGTTTTTATTTTTATTCGTTGTTAATTTCTTTGCACAAATTATTGTGATTTCTTTTAAGTTACGTTTTTCATATTTTTCTCCTGGACTTCTGAGAAATCTATGCTGACAAGAATGAGATTTTGTGAACTCTGTAAAAACCAATCATTCTAATGTTTTTTATTGACTGATATATTTAATTCTATTTTGACTATTCTCCATTTTTTTTTCTTTATGGAACACAGAGGGGAATGGGTAAAGAAATTCCTTTTTAAATTTAAAATTTTCCTTCCTAATAAACAATTTCATCAAAGTTTTTATTCGAGATATTTCAAATCAAAATCTCTGTAGAAGTGAGAAATCTTCTGCTACAATAACAGATGATTGCTAATTTGTCTCCAAATTCACAAAAAAAGCACCAAATTTTATATAAAATTGCAATTTTCTTTTAAAAAAATAAGGGTTGAAAGTCTGTCATTGAAAATTAAAAAAGCTCATTTTAAAAATCAGATTTTAATCATATTTGTCATTGAACATAAAATCAATAATTGATCATTAAATCAATCAGTGATCATAAATTCCATCATTGATCATCAAGTCAATATGTCACTGAAATATAATCTGTCATCGAAATAAATCAATAATTAAAACATAATCAGTTATTAATCATAATATTAGTTTCTAAAAACATAATTAGTCATGGGTCAGAAAAAAAAATTCAGAATATTATCATCTTTATTACCCCTTATCAACATTATATCATTTTTAAACCTTGCTCGGTTTAATGTAGGTCTTTCTAAATAAGGGAGACTGATCTAAAACTCAACAGATCGATGTAAAATCGGAAACATACATGTTTATGTACAGGACATGGGTGTGTTAAATTCATAGGTCAGAAAATCCTTCTGCTGACCTCGAAGACAAAGAGGGGAAGGATATGAACCTCCATCTGGGAAGGAGGAGGTTCCTTACCTCCCCTGCCTTGAAATGTCCCCTCTGGGAAGTTCCATTCTAAATTTCTATGACATAATATCGATGAAGTATTGTACACTCCGTACTTTGTGTCGCATCCTTCCTAGAGCTGAATTTGCTAAATAATAATCCATTGATGAATGACCTCAGATGAAAATAAACAGTTTTAAAAATAGCATTTTATTATGTAGTTAATATTATTAATGTATGACAAAAAAAAATTAACATCTGGCAAAAAATAAAATAGCTTGGATTTAAACCAATACAGTTGACAAGGCTCTAATGGTTCTCAAAAAAGTCCCTTCTTTTTCTTTCTCTTTCGGAAAAAAATTTTTCTTTTTCTACTGAATATAAAAACTTAAAAATATAGAAATATGTTAAGAATTTAGAATTATTTTAACAATACATAAATGAAAACCAAAGGATTTCAGATAAACGGAAAAAAATCACAAAAACTTTTCGGAAGGAAGTTCCTTTATGATCAGCAGGTATTTAATCACAAAATGAACGACGGTAGTTCTTTTTTTTTTTAATTTTCTTATTTTATTTATGTACATAAAAATATTCCACAACGAAAAACAAAACTTTTTTTTTCATCATAAAAATCCACAATAAAGAGAAAAAGAAAATAATCTAAACAGAATAAATGAACCGCATAGTTCGGTAAATAAAAAATTAAAAACAAGATAGAACACAAAAATTTCCAACAATTTTTAAATAAAAAAAAATGCATTTTATTAATAAAAAAAAGTTCCGTAGAAAAACGGAATGAAAATGCGGAAATATTTTTATGTAATAAAGTTTAATTGGAATGCAACAGAACAATAAAAAAAATTTCAGAGAGAAGAAAAATAAATTTTGTAAATTTCATCAATGATCTGTTAAAAAAGCATTTTTTAATCAAAGTTTTTTATGTTTAGTCGAAATGCATTTCCTAATTTAATAAGGATGATGCTTTCTGAACGAAAAAGGCGGATAAAATCATCTCTTTTTTACAAGATTTTATCGACAAGAATATCACACAGAAATATCCAATTTTTTTGTCATTTTAATTGTTATGAAATGGGGCTGGATGACCGAGTGGCTAATGCTCTGGTGCTCGGTATCACAAGTCCGAGTCCGTACTGTACCATGGATGTTTGTCTACGTTAGTCGTTAACCGTAGATCTAACACTATCGTAGAGCGTTGCGTTGCAGGGGTATGTTTGCTGTATGCATATGTTTAGCTGAGTGACCAGTAGTGAGAAGCTGCCATCCATGAGATTTTGAATGAAAGCCTCTAAATCAGAATTTCTACTAGACACTGCAAAGATACCGTTAGCAACACGCGCATTGGTAAACAAATTTAACTGGAGAGTACGGGGTGGATTACTCTGGCGATGATATTTTTTATCTGAATTCATCGTTTATTAATTTTACGCTAGTTTCAATATCCTGGCAGAAATAGAAACAGGCCTTCCTTTTACTTATTATATTCTAAATTAAATCAGTGTTTCCTCATAATTTTTATTCTCACTTTATTAGAAAATTCAATTATATGTGAATCAGTATTGTATGCAGTTTCAAATTATATATGGATTTTAATGGATTTTCAAATTATATCTCTACAAGTAATTTGTAGAGATATAATTTGAAAATCCATTATTAATATATTCTAATTAATTACTTTTTAATACTCAAGTATTTGCTTTTGGGCATTAAAATTCTTTTAATTTTGTGCGAACCCTTTTTCTGTTATATCACGTATTGATGCAGTATTATATCAAAATGCTTTTATTACTTTTATTTTAGTACTTTTTATGAATGTAATTTCTTCAGAACAGCCTCTTTGAAAACATTTTATATGATGTAAAAAGGAAAAACGCATTTAACGACTGTTCACAAAAAATGAGTAATTTTTGCATGTGTGAGATAGCTACTATTGCGATTGATAATTATTTCAACTAATAGAAATAAAAATCAACAGAAATTTTCTATATACATCCTATTCAATACAGGAAGATTTGATGAGTGGAAAAACTTCTAATGCATAAAAACCATGAGGCAAGCTGTAAAATGTAAAGCTGTACAGTTACACATCCGTAAATGCAGCTTAGATTTATTTTTGCTCTAGATTAATTCGTAGCGCGCAGTGCAACTATATATATTTTCCACGTGATTTTTTACTGTAAAATTGTTGTTATCATTATTTTATTGTTACATTTTTATCCTTTTTTTTATTGTTGCATTGATGTTATCATTATTTTACTGTTATATGGTTGTTATCATTATTTTACTGTTGCATTGCTGTTACCATTATTTTGTTACACTATTGTTATCATTTTTATTGTTACATTGTTGTTATCATTTTTATTGTTACATAGTTGTTATCATTCTTTGATTGTTAGTTCGCTGTTACCGCTCTATTACTGTGAATCATGACATTTTGCAATTATCTATATTATTCTCTCAGTGAGATTTTTTTTTTTTTTTTGTAAACTCATTTTGTTTGGAACATTTGTCATTTTGTCATTTGGAACATTTTGTCATTTGATACATGCAATTTCTTAATTTCTTAAAAACATTTAAGAGGAATACATTTGCCATATTTTATGCAAGAAAGTATAAAACGCATTTTGAAATGTCCATTTACCACTGCAATCTACTCCTTCAAGAAAATGCAACTGTTAATATGAGAGCTCTAACAATCACTGCCACATTCATCACTGAAGACACTGATTTCTATACTCACTGTCCCACAGTGAGGCATTTCAGACTAAAAGTCGGTCAAAACCCCAATTTCTCTGTGTGTACATAATTGAACCATTGTAGTAAGTTTCGGGTTCGTCACAATAGATGACACATGAAAGCAGTCCTTTTGAGACTCTTCTCTGTGTGTTGGAAACATAGATTCAATCCAAATCTCGTCTTTATTTAGTTTGTACAATACAAACTCTCCAACCTTGAAAGACACATAACTTCAATCCACTTTTAAGTGAGTTTTACAATGATTCTGTAAGTATTTGCAACATGGATCTTAAGAGTGAGTATAAATAAGTATGTATTAATAAGAGTGGGTAGATATATATGAAATGCAATGCAATGAATGAACTCGCCTGGATGACGTGGAAGGCACGTGATCAGGTGGAAGTGGTATTTAACTGCTGCTGGAAAGTCTGGAGAATCATTCTTTCACTTACTTCTGTGTGTGATGGGAAAGGCTGCGGATCTAAGCGACTTTGATAACGGGCAGATTGTAATGGCCGATTGTAATGTGACTGGTCCATGGATCAGTGGGAGAGAGTTGTCTGGTCAGATGAATCACGGTTTATCATTCATCCCGCCGATGGCCGTGTCAGGATACGCCGTCTTCCAGGCGAACAGTTGCTCTCTCAATGTACAGTAGGTCATACACAGGCCGGTGGTGGCGATATTATGCTTTGGGGGACGTTCTCTTGGGCATCTCTGGGACCCGTGGTTGTGGTAGAGCAGACCATGAATGCTACAGGGTATCTGAACATCATTGCGGACCAGTTGCACCCTTACATGGCCCCTGTTTCTCCAGCTGGAAATGGAATGTTCCAAAAGGACAACGCCCCTTGTCACAAGGCTAAAATTGTGTTGGAGTGGTTCCAGGAACATGATGCTGAATTCCAGTTAATGTCCTGGCCGCCTAACTCACCGGATCTCAATCCGATAGAACACATTTGGGATGTCCTGGGATGGCAGCTCAGAGTTCAAAGACCACCAATTCGCAATATCTCGGATTTGCGTGACCGTTGCTTAAACATCTGGTACAATCTAATCTGTCTCCGGCCATCTACCAAGGACTTGTGGCATCCATGCCAAGGCGGGTTGAAGCTGTGTTGCGTGCCAAAGGTGGGCCAACTCGTTATTGACAGGTGGTCATAATGTTTTGGGTTCTTGAGTGTATATTTTATTATTAGCTTGTTACAATAATATTATATTTTATTATTAACTTGTTACAATAAGTTCAAGAATAATTTTGAGTCTCCTATGCCCTATGATATGCAATGATGAATTATTTAAATTTTACTTTAAAATAATTTCATAAATTGGTATCTTTTTATGTTTCCGAATTTTTTTAAACGAAAACTGAAAAATAATCATTTACTGTATTTTATGGTTTTGTGAAAAAAAGTAATATAAAAATAAAAAAAATTTATGTCAATTCCTACTTTTTTTTCACTATATTGCAGAAAAGCCCTTTACAAATAAAGTTGAAATTTTCCCCTTACATCTGGCGCCATCTATTATTAGCTACATGCAACTTAAATCTAAAAAAAATAAAATTAATTAATTAAATTTAATTAATGAATTAATATTTGAAGAAACTCTATTAACATCAAGTGTCATCCACTACAAGTTCAAAAAAATGTATTTGAACTTGAGTGGATGAATAAAAAGTATTTTATTAACGATTGAGAATTTTAACAAGATATATATAGGGAGAGTGTGAGCAATTGAAAAAAGTAGAGGAAGTTCAGCGTTTTATTAACCCTGATCTGTTGAATATGTGGTATAACAAATTTATAACTGTGGATTTCTTATTTTATTCTTCTTCTTCTTCATTGGCATAAACTGTTAGTGCATTATACCGAGAATATTTCACATGCCTCATTATTGATTGGGAAACTATCAAGAGAGGCTGCTGAAACCAGAAATACGCATTTTTATACATAGTGGCAAAGATTTTCACAAAATAATATCTATAGAAGAATGTAATAAATATATTATTAGTAGGTCGGACCTTCTTTCGACAAGTATACGTTCATTGCAAAGAAAGTCAATGAAATCATTTTGGGTAGAAACTATTCAACAATTTTTCCTGTAGCAACTTCACAAGAAAGTTTCCATGAACATGAACACTTTCTACAAAGACGACACAAAGATGGCTCAAGTAGCAAATCCAACATCATAATTTTTTTTTCTTTTTGAAAAAAAATATAATTTTAATAAGTATATCTTTTTCATGAAACTTCTAATTTCATTTAAGGAGAGAATATATTACTATTATTATTTTGCTAGTTATTTGACAGTGTAATCTTCGAATTTTCCGTAAACATCCCTCCCTTTCACTTCCTCATGGACTGATTTCTTAAAAATCCTTTCTTGATGATTTGTAAACTCCCTTAGGAACATAATTTCCTAATTTCAACGTTTTGATTAACTTTTAGTTTTAAATACTCCACTGTACGACAGCAGCAATCGAAATCTAGTCTAGATTAATAAGTTGATCAACTACTTTTTTTGCTTAATATAAATTGCTCTTATTATATAAATTCTTAATATTCAGCAACAAATGCGCATTCTTTGGTATCTTGTAACATATCCACCCTTATACCATTTATTGTTTTATAAAATAAAATTAATTATAACAAAGATTTGCGCTGCATAAGATAAACCTAAGCGATTCTGAATAATATTGTGTTTAATAAAGGGAAAAGAGTTCTGGTGGGTTGTGCATTCAGCTGCAGAAAACCCAAGAGATCTTGGTTGGAAACCTGACAAGACATATGGAACCAAAAGCTTTTATGTCTATACCGATAATAAGTACGATAAATTTATCACTGGAAAACCTGCTGCTGGATGCTGTAATGTCTCAGCTTATATTAGACCTATAACGGCTTCAAGAACAGAGCTCATGTTCCACTTTCAGGTTTATGGGAACACTTTACATGCACTATATATGAATAATTGCCTGGTCTGCGGTAGACCTTAACGATCACACGGCGTGATACTCGAAACCGCAAGGGGTTCTCTTTTTGAAAAATAGGCGGTATCTCCGGCCTATTCAGTCACTTCAGAGGGAAAAAAACACTTCTGGTCGACTCGTCCCAGAACTCTTTCTTCACCTCCTTTTAAGACAATCTGTCAGAAGGGGAGGTCAGTTTCTCACACTTCTCATTGGAGAAGACATTTCTCAGTTCGTGGTCTATCAACAATCACGATGGAACAACTCATAGTATAGTTCATATTCAATCCGTAGTTGTTTCGACCTTGAAGGTCGAACATATGCTCATTTTCTGAATCTCATTATACATGATACCGAATATCTGTTATCACATTTCTGTGACAGGTTGTTCGTATTAGTACAAAATACTAATTGTATGTAATATAACTACCCGTAATACAGCTTGTCTGCTGTCAAATTTGAGTGATGGTTAGTTATGTAAAATAACATACATTCCTCTCTCATGAGAATGAAATGCCAAAACTTTTTCCGTGGAAAAAAAATTCTATAATGCGAAACCCCTTTAAACCAACCCTTAAGATATTCATTCGAATTTATACTAGTAGAATTGGAGTGAAGTATATTTTCCGTAGTACTTTCTAGGTGATAAAAATCTGACGTTCTAACGCGCATATCAGAGACCAACCTTTCACAGAGACCTGAATTGTGAAGACGATTTCGCACTGCATTAGCGGATATTCTTCCTTCCTGATGCTACAGAGTGGTCTGCAACAAGTTGAGGCACAGAAATACTTCTTTTCCTTCGGGCCAAAAGAGCTTTAAAACGGTCTTCTGCAGGTATTGTAGCTCGTGGTTGACCTGGAACATGTCTTCTGGACACAGACGCTTCGGTTTGATATTAATTCCGCAGACGGGGACACATTAAGACGCCTAGCAGCATCAGCCTGGGACAACTCCATTTCTATTCATCTGACCACCCGCCACCTTAACGAATAGCGCAAACGGCTTCTCTCAGACATTGCGGAACCCCACTGCCTATTGGCAACGAATCTTCTAACAAAAATTGTAAATCAACAAAAGTTACACGCTTAATTACGAAAGCCTGATATTTGCATATTTTTCTCTGACTCATATAAACGTGTTCTTTTGTATAAAAAAAAAAGAATGTAGTAGCTATCGTTTTTGCCAAATTTACATAAAGTTCGTTTTTATCATTTATATATACTATAAATGTTATTGTTACTGTCATTTTTTTATGATGAGCTTCGAAGAACACGTTGTTCCTTAACTTTTGGAGGCCAGTATTTATATAAAGAGCAATATTTGCTTTTGTTTACGTGTTTTTATAGGTTTGGTTTGGTTTGACGATCTACTGTAATTTTGGGCTCACTTTAGGCTAATTAGAATCGGGATCTACAGTTTAAAGTGGATTCAGAACCACTAACAAATATCCACGCCACTTCAGGAATTCGAACTTGAAGTACCAAAGGCCAGAGTTTCTAGCCAATTAGCCATCAGGTCGCCCGTGTTTCTTTACTTGTAATAACATAAAAATACATTTTTTCTTCAATTTTTTTACATGCCAAACACTAATTACTTTTGTAACATTAGTTATTAAATAAAAATCATAATTTAAGTATCCTTTAATATTCATCAAATAAATGCAAATAATTACAGAATAATGATTAATAACAGTATAATAATTAAATAAGAAATTAATAATTAAATTCCATTGAGGGGTCCTAATTTAAAAATTAAAATATGTAGAAATTTAACTTCTCCCTTAGAAGCTATTAATTTTTTGTCTCATAATAGAAATCTCAAAAAGCGATTGAATAAGGAACTATTACTTGCGAAAGCAAATTAGCGATAAAATAAAAATGTGTTTCTGAAACGCCAGAGATTCAATAATATTCAACCTTTTTTTATTTATATATAAATAACATGTAAATATTTGAGAAAACGACATCAATTTTTGTTTATTTGTGAGAAATTTTCTTGTTTATGACAAATGGCAAAGTGAAAAATCAAATCACAGTTGCCATGGAGCATTATTAGTCGTATGCATTTTATTTTCATTGATCTATTTAAAATTAAAAAGTTTATAAAATATTCATTTCTTATATTTTATTTAAATAAATGTCATCAAAAAATCACCAATAATATATATAGATTTTTTTTTTTTACAAAAAATAATTTTGAATTTTTTGAGATTCATCCATTTAACTATTTCCAAATTGCTCCAGTGACTCTTTGAACATTATTAACTGCCCACAGATCCTAGAAGAAAAAGAGGAAGGGTGAAATGACTTCTTGAGTAGTGGCCCATGAAACAGAAGTTTTCTTTCTTTATCTTACTAAACATTTATCTTCAGAGTTCTATTTTTCTGCACCGTGTTCTATTCTCTTTGGTCAAAAAGTTCTCTGTTCTCGGAATAAGAGACAAAGTTTCGCATTCATCAATCCATAGGAAAAAGATGTATGGTCTTTTCTTAGAAAACTTCCTTCGATGTTTTTTTAACATTTTAACGTAGAATATGTTTTATGGGTGTTTGAATTAGTTGTAAGCATAATACAGAAAGCAAGACACAAGTGAGTCCGTTTTAGTTTTGAGTCATTAGGTATATATTTTGGATAATTTGTTTTCATCAATCTTGTTTACAATACACTTAAACTGATTCAATAAGAAACCATTTAGCGATAAACGTAGCATAAAATACAAAAAAAGTAGATAAATATTTTTCATTTTGTTTGAATACAGGCTTGATGAAGTTCATCATAAAGGCCTTATCAGAAGGCGTATTTAGTTGCCTTCAGAGGAAATTAATTACCGTTGATATTCAAATAACGAGTTCATCGTTATGCGTACATTCAACATTTATCCTCCATAATCCAATTGCATTAAGCATTTTATAAGTATGGTTTATGTGTATATAACTTTTCTCTCGCGCAAACAAGTTCGCCGTAGGTCATGCACACTGTTATTTTATTATTTCAGTAACAAAGTCGGTTTATTTCTTGCTTGCTCTTGCAACTGTCAGAACTGTACTTATCATTGAATATGTATCACAAATATACTTTTAAAATGTTATTCTATACTTGTTAATTATGAATAATTAATTTATTTAGAAGAGTTAAACTTATCCATGAAATTATTTTTGTTTTAAAACTCTTTAGCAATATAATTATTAAAATATAAATGTTTGATAAGGTTTTTTTCTGGCTTAAAAAGCATGTCAATAAAAAGAATTATTGTTTTATATTTATTAATTATCATTAATTGGTCTGTGATTATAATAATATTTAAATAACGTGTACGTTCCATGCATTAAAACTATAAAGCAATATGGTTATTAAAATTTAAAAGAAATTTCCAGTCCCTAAAAACATTGTTCACCAAAAAAATCACTAATTGAAATAAAAATAATTGCCAATAAAATACAAAACAGTTACATAGTTTCCAAAATTACGAAACATTAAATTATTAAACGAAAAAGCACTCAATTAAATAACATATTTATTTATTATATTTGTAAAATTTTCCAATTCCAATCAGTTATTAGAAACCAGTATTATTTCGAATAAGTATTAAATATATTATTTATATGTGCAAAATTAGAGAATTAGATAATTTTTAATTATTTTAAATGTCTAGACACGATGATTACAGTTTTTATTATCAGTCGAAGTACTGTCTAGAAATTGATTTGTTGAAAACATGTCATTTATTTTACACAAGTGATTAATATTAGTTAATGATTCCAATATTAAAACAAAAAAATTGTCCTTTACACAAGTGATTAATATTAGTTAATGATTCCAATATTAAAACAAAAAAATTGTCCTTTTAAAAATTTTTAATTATTTTATTTTGGACTTTGTAGCTTATTAATATAAATTATTAACAATTTGAACTATTATTTATTGAATAATTATTTATTTATTTTTTTTTTTTTAAATTATCATTCGTTAGAATTCCTCCATTATTTCTGACATAAAAATTTATAAAAAAATAAATTGAAAATATAACATGAACTCAAATACAAGGTGGTTATAATTAAAATGACCCTGTTCAGACCCCTCTAGAACCCTTTCTGCAGAACGGATTTTGATGAAACTTGTTATATACGGTGCATGGACCATGGGGAAAAGATTTCTGCAATAAAAAATAGTTAAAACTTTGACCCCCAGGAGGCAATTTTCAAACATTTCTTGGGCAAATTAATCAAACCTATAAAGAGATTTGCAGTCAGAGCCAGAAAAACATTCTGCATATCTTTGTCATCGTTAATCATGCCCTTACATAAGAAAGATCGAACTTTATTGGTAAAACTGTTCAAACGGCAGCAATAGCTTAGCTGCACTGCGTGAATATTGTCTTTTAAAAGGAATGCGAAAAAAGCCCATTTCGAATAATGGTTTGAAGATGATTATGAAATTTGCAGAGACTGGAGACTTCGGTGTGCTGCCAGAAAGAGGGCAGAAACAAGTTGCGAATGAAACTATAGAACAGGGGTCTCCAAACTTTCCAGCCTTAGGGCCATACTGTTTACTCCAGTAAGTACCAAGGGCCAAAACCGTTTTAATTTTTCTGCCATTATTTATAATTTCTAGACCAGTCGCCGAGTACGCGCTCTGAGCAAGCATATACTTGCTAACTACAAACTATTGTCAGTCAAAAATCACAATTACACAAATCTCATTAGTATTTTTTTTACAAGTGCGTTCATTAGCATTAATTTAGCTTTTCCGTTCCTGGGGGATTTTCTGGATAAAAATTATATGTTCGATTCAGGATATATACATTCCAAACATCGATATACATACATATGCGATACTCTTTACCCCCAACATAACTACCGAGGGTAACCGCGGGATGTTTTAGTTGCGGCTAGCTGATAATGTTAGTGGGACTCATTTCAATTACTTGTTAGTTGTTATGCTCAAGTTAAATTTTCCGCGTATTATGCTTGTCATTAGGCTTTACCTAGCAAGTCAATAAAACCGAGTTATTATCATTCTGTGTTTTTTTATCCAACTTATTACAGCAACAATAAGCTATGCTGCAATCTTAAGTCCACCAAGCACGCTATAAATTTGTTTGCCGATTTTTTGGTGAGAATGGAAGTTGATGACTCATGGCCTTGGCAAATTCTATGATCAGATGAGACGCACTTTTCTTTAGACGGAGCTGCGAATAATCAAAATTGCTTCATGTGAGATGCTTCACCTCCTAATGTCCTGCACCAGCAACCACTGCATTTTTATTACGTGACGGCATGGTGTGGATTTACTGCTGATATTATCTTCGGGGCAGTTTTCTTTGAAACTTAATTTAACCTTAAATTAAGTTATAAAACATAATTTATTATTTAACTTTAATAATAACCACTTCTCAAGGTCGTGAAACGTGCTCTGTCACGATTGTACGGTACAGTAAATTCCTTCGACAACAAGTCATTCCTGCTTTACAGGAACGACAATGTTTGCAAACCACTGTCTTCATGCAAGATGGAGTAACTCCTCACATTGCGTACTAAGTCAAAGAACTGCTTCGTGCTAACTTTGGCGAGAATCGTATAACATAGTAAGATAAGTAAGTAGACTTAGTCTGAGATAATAAGTAAATAGAAGTCTGAGTTGGCTGAAAAAAGAGGGCAATGTCTTCCTCCCACGTTCTTTTCAATAAAAAAAAATGTTTGTAATGCTATCTACAACGATTAAATTGTATTACTTCAGTTAAAAATTGTAGGTTTAATAAAAGTCCTTCTTTATAATGTTTATTAATAGCTATATATAGTATTTATTAATGACTAAATAAATAATCACTCTTTATATCGTTTATGTAGTATAAACTGTAAAAAAAAAAATTTTTTATTTAATGGAATTCCTAAGTGGTATTACTTGTTAAAAAAATTAATACGAATTAAATTCCAAAATTAGGATTAATGGTGCTCTTTAAAGACAAAAAAAAGCAACACATTTCAATTTAGAAATTGAGAAAAAACAGAGTGTAATAAAATTAAATTAGTTCTAATCAAAACAAAAACAAAACTAGACTCAAATGGATTTTAGATTAGGAACAAGTTTTTAAAATGAGCTTTTTCGCATTACAAATCTGTCAGAAAAGATACGAGAATAAAAAATTTATTTTAATAATCAGGAAAAGGTTAGCTCGAAATTTATATTGACTCAAAACTCTTTTATTTTTCCAAAAAGAGTCGGGCAATTAATTAAAATGGTTTCAACTTCAATTAAATATACTAACAGATTTTAAACGTCAGATTAATATCGATGCCTTCTATTAAAAAAAAATGTTGGAACAACAATTCAGAAGTAAAATATTATATTCGAAAGTAAAATTCTGAGCATGGGGGAAAATGGAAGAGTGGATCTAAGTCGATAATGGAAGTAAGATAGTAAAAAAAAATGGCGCGAATTTTTTTTACCCTTTTTTTATTCTTTTTTTTTTTTGCTTTATTTCTCTCTCTAGCAACTAATCCAAGATTGGAAAAATGATCAACACTCAGTCAATAAAGAAGCAAAAAATCTGTTAGATGAGTTGGCAGAAAAAAAAATTTGCTTTACCTCTAAGAATGTAATCCTATATAGATTGTGATGGAATTCTCCTTCTTTTTGGTTGAAAAAGAAAGAAATTTTCTTCCGAATTTTCTGAAAGGCCGCCTCACATGTGATAAGGGGTTTTCTTCATTAGTTAATAATGAAATTATTCCTTAATTCTACGCAGCAAAACGAGCATATGCGTTACATGGAGTTGGCGTAAATACCTAACGTAGAGCCTATTAACACCTTTATGCATTTAAGAAATTGGAAATTCCCGACAAGCAGTATATGGAATAACAAATTAATTATCAAAGTTAAGTTTAATTAGGGTAATGTTAGTGAAAGACAATTATCGAAGTCCGTTAAGTTATTTTGAACATAAATATTTTTTAATAATAAGTTAATAGTTTGCTAATATAGAATATACTTCATTCTGTATCTATATTCATGTCTATGTATATCCCAAAGTAAATGAAGAAAATTAAACATTAAGGAGGAGTTAATGTTCTACCAAATATTCAGTATAAAAATAAATATTGTAGGATTTTTCCCACAGGAAGAGTTGTGGCATTTTTTCTTCCCGGAAAAGCCTACTCTTTGACCATAATCTATTACTCAAATTTGACATCAGACAAGAAGTATTGCGATATTACATGCAATTAGTCTTTTGTACTAATGAGAACAATCTGTCACTCAAATCTGATAGCATATATTGTGTCATGTATAATGAAACATGAAATTAGCGTATGTCTGTGCCACCTTCACTGGTCGAAACAATTACAGATAGAACATGGACTACACCATGAGTTGTTGCATCGTGGTCCCTCCATCTTCTTAATGGATTTTCTTAAAGGGAGTTTTTTGAAAAAGAGGTGAGAGTTCTGCGACTAGTCTATAAGGAGTGTTGTTTTTCTCTTTTTCTTTGAAGTGACTGGACAGGCCGGAGTTTCCATCTTTTTCCAAATTGAGCCCTTTGTGGTTTCGTGTATGACGCCTTGTGATAATTAAGATCTGCCGCAGACCCCGTTGTTAGAATCTTCGTAGACTCGAGAACTCTGACAATCTCCGTCTTTGCAGTGAACTGCAATTGTGAATCAAATTTAGGTCTTTAATTTTCATTTTTTTCTTTTGTAAATAATTTATATTTTGTATTAAAAATTATTATTTTTTTGTAAATTATTTTGTATTAATTTGTATTATAATTTTGTATTATTTTGTAATAATCTGTATTATTTGTATTATAATTTTGTATTAGAGTTCTGTTTATATACATATATAATGCTTGTAAATTAAAATTAAAGTGTTCCCATGAACCTGAAAGTGGTCCTCTTCTTGAAGCTGTTATAGGTTTAATAAAGGACAAGACGTTACAGAGTTTATTAATGACTACATATATAACGTTTGTGTAGCACAGACTGTAATAATCATTTTTTTTTATTTAATGGCGTTTCTAAATGGTATTTCTTGTTAAAAAAAATTAATCGAATTAAATTCCAAAATTGGGATTAATGAGGCCCTTTTAAGACAAAAAAAAGCAACACATTTCAATTTAGAAATTAAGTAAAAAACAAAGTATAAAGAAATTAAGTTATTTCTAGTAAAACCAAAAACAAAACAAGACTCAAATGGATTTCAGATTAGGAACAAGTTTTTAAAATAAGCTTTTTCGTATTACAAACCTGTCAGAAAAGATACGAGAATAAAAAATTAATTTTAATAATCAGAAAAAGGTTAGCTCCGAAATTTATATTGACTCAAAACTCTTTTATTTTTCCAAAACGAGTCGGGCAATTAATTAAAATGGTTTCAACTTCAATTAAATATACTAACAGCTTTTAAACCTCAGATTAATATCGATGCCTTCTATTAAAAAAAATTTGTTGGAACAGCAATTCAGAAGTAAAATATTATATCCGAAAGTAAAAATTATGTGCATGGGGGAAAATGGAAGAGTGAATCTAAGTCGATAATGGAAGTAAGATAGTAAAAAAAAAAAATAGCGTGATTTTTTTTACCCTTTTTATTCTTTTTCTTTTTCTTTTTGCCTTTTTTTTCTCTCTAGCAACTAATCCAAGATTGGAAAAATGATCAACACTCAGTCAATAAAGAAGCTAAAAATCTGTTACATGAGTTGATGTGTTGACAGAAAAAAAAATTTACTTTACCTCTAAGAATATAATCCTATATAGATTGTGATGGAATTCTTCTTTCTTTTTTGTTGAAAAAGAAAAAATGTTCTTCTGAATTTTCTGAAAGGCCGCCTCACATGTGATAAGGGGTTTTCTTCATTAGTTAATAATGAAATTATTCCCTAATTCTGCGAAGCAAAATGAGCATATGCATTACATGGAGTGGGCGTAAATGCCTAACGTAGAACCTATTAACCTTTTTAGGCATTAAAGGCATTGGAAACTCACGACATGCAGTATATGAAATAGTTATCAAAGTTTAATTAGGGTGACAGACAATTATCGATGTCTTTTAAGTTATTTTGAATGAAAAAAAATTTTCAATTCCTACTATTTGTTCAAACTCTCCCTATATATAACTTGTTCAAATTTTCAATCGCTCATAAAATACTTTTTATTCATCCACTCAAGTTCAAATACATTTTTTTTAACTTGTATTGGATGACACTGGATGTTAATACAGTTTTTTCAAATATTAATTCATTAATTTAATTTAATTAATTAATTTTAGTTTTTTTATATTTAAGTTGCATGCATTTATTAATAGATGGTGCCAGATGTAGTGAAAAAAAAATAGGGACTGACTTTAAAAAAAAAATTTATATTACTTGTTTTAATAATAAGTTACCACTTATTAAAACAAAAACAAAACAGGAAAGAGTATACTTCGTTTTGTATCTCTATCCATGGCTATGTATATCCCAAAGCAAGGGAAAGAAACTTAGGCATTTAAAATTATTTAATATGCTACCAAATATTCAGTATAAAGATAAATATTGTAGCATTTTTTCCACTGGAAGAATTGTGACATTTCTTTCCTAGGAGAGAGGAATATATATATTCTTTGACAAGTACATAATAACAACTTATCACTCAAATTTGACAGCAGATAAGCAGTGTTGTGGGTAGTTATATTTGCAAGCACTAATAAAGAAACTCTTGAATTTACACCTTATAAGTTTGTGATGAGGTTGTGCATTTACATTATTTCAAAAGGTTATCCCTTTGAAAACCTTGTCCATTAAAATCCTTTTCCAGGTTCTTTACAATAAAAAAATGTTTGTAGGGCTATGTATAACAACCAATGCTTACTTTTTCAGTTAAAAGTTATAGGTTAATTAAAAATCACTCTGTATAATATTTATTAATAGGAGTGCAATATAGACCTCCCTTCTAGTGGAGCACCCTGTGCAACGATCTGTACGACTAAGTGGTCTACAGTTTTCGGCGTGAGCCCTCGCTGCTATCCTAATCGTCGTCTGGTTCGCCTGCATGCCTTGCAATGAAATGCTGGTAGTTTGTCTCAATAAAAAAGTATTAATCTAATGAACTACATCGCATTGGGATATTTGACGAACAAAACTGCATTCTTTGTGATTTGGCAGAACTAATGAATCGAGCTAATTTCCATCGTTGCTTGGCACTTCATGGCGAATCTGAAAAGGCGAGATACTGGTCAACTAGAGAACTCTTAAGGCAACGACTTCAATCAACTTTATTGAACGCTTTTGTGTGCATTTTCATCGTTAATTTGTATTTTTCCAGTTTTTCTATTGAATTGCCATTGGAAATAAAAAAGGGTTATTAATAGCTTTATATAGTGATTATTAATGGCTATATGGTTTAATAAAGATTATATATAGTGTTTATGTAACGCAGACTGTAAAAATCAAATTTTTTTTTTGATGCCGCTTCTAAATGGTATTTCTTGTAAAAAAAATTTACGCGAATTAAATTCCAAAATTAGGATTAATGATGATGCCCTTTAAAGACAAAAAAAAGCAACACATTTCAATTTAGAAAATGAGAAAAAATAAAGTGTAACAAAATTAAATTAGTTTTAATAAAAGTAAAATCAGACTCAAATGGATTTCAGATTAGGAACAAGTTTTTAAAATGAGCTTTTTCGCATTACAAATCTGTCAGAAAAGATACGAGAATAAAAAATTAATTTTAATAATCAAGAAAAGGTTAGCTCGAAATTTATAATGACTCAAAACTCTTTTATTTTTCCAAAACGAGTCGGGCAATTAATTAAAATGGTTTCAACTTCAATTAAATATACTAATACCTTTTAAACGTCAGATTAATATCGATGCCTTCTATTAAAAAAAATGTTGGAACAGCAATTCAGAAGTAAAATATGATATTCGAAAGTAAAATTCTGAGCATGGGGAAAAATGGAAGAGGGGATCTAAGTCGATAATGGAAGTAAGATAGTAAAAAAAAAAAATGGCGCAAATTTATTTTACCCTTTTTTTATTCTTTTTCTTTTTTTTCTCTCTCTAGCAACTAATCCAAGATTGGAAAAATGATCAACACTCAGTCAATAAAGAAGCTAAAAATCTGTTAGATGAGTTGATGTGTTGACAGAAAAAAAAATATACTTTACCTCTAAGAATGTAATCCTATATAGATTGTGATGGAATTCTTTTTCTTTCTTTTTCATTGAAAAGAAAAGAAATTTTCTTCTGAATTTTCTGAAAGGCCAGCCTCACATGTGATAAGGGGTTTTCTTCATTAGTTAATAATGAAATTATTCACTAATTCTACGCAGCAAAACGAGCATATGCGTTACATAGAATTACGTTAATGCCTAACGTAGAATCTGTTTATGCAGTAAAGCATCTGTTTATGCATTAAAGACATTGGAAATACATGACAAGCAGTATATGGATAACAAATTAATTATCAAAATTAAGTTTAATTAGGATAATGTTAATGAAAGGCAATTATCGATGTCTATTAAGTTATTTTCAAGAGAAATATTTTTCAATAATGAGTTACCTGTTTGCAAAAACAGAAAAGAATATATTTCCTTTTGTATCTATATTCATGTGTATGTTCCTATCTATATTCATGTTTATATTCGTGTCTGTGTTAATTCATATCCCAAAGCAAGGGAACAAAATTTATCATTATAAAAAATTTTAAGTTGTACCAAATATTTAGTACTAATATTGTAGCATTTTTCCCACAGGAACAGTTGTGACTTTTATCACAATTTAAAGGCAGATAAGCACTGTTGTCTGTAGTTATATTAAAGGCAATTAGTGTGATTTAATCGTGCACTTGTGATCAAATTTTATTTTAATTTTTAATTTTTTTGTATATTAGCTCAGTCTGTATGATTTGTGTATATATATATATATATATATATATATATATATATAGTATTTTTAAATAAAAATTCATGTGTTCCCATGAACCTGAAACTAGCCTTCTTCTTGAAGTAATTCCAGGTCTAATATAGGCGGAGAAGTTACAGTGTTTATTAATGACTACATATATCGTTTATGTAGCACAGGCTATAAAAATCAATTTTTTTTTATTTCATGTCATTGCTAAATGGTATTTCTCGTTAAAAAAAATTAATGCGAATTAAATTCCAAAATTGGGATTAATGATGCCCTTTAAAGACGGAAAAAGCCAACACATTTCAATTTAGAAATTGAGAAAAAACAGAGGGTAATAAAATTAAATTAGTTCTAATAAAAACAAAACTAGACTCAAATGGATTTCAGATTAGGAACAAGTTTTTAAAATGAGCTTTTTCGCATTACGAATCTGTCAGAAAAGATACGAGAATAAAAAATTAATTTTAATAATCAGAAAACGTTAGCTCCGAAATTTATATTGACACAAAACTCTTTTATTTTTCTAAAACGTGTCGGGCAATTAATTAAAATGGTTTCAACTTCAATTAAATATACTAACAGATTTTAAACGTCAGATTAATATCGATGCCTTCTATTAAAAAAGAAATGTTGGAACAGCAATTCAGAAGTAAAATATTATATTCGAAAGTAAAATTCTGAGCATGGGGGAAAATGGAAGAGTGGATCTAAGTCGATAATGGAAGTAAGATAGTAAAAAAAAATGGCGCGAATTTTTTTTACCCTTTTTTTATTCTTTTTCTTTTTGCTTTATTTCTCTCTCTAGCAACTAATCCAAGATTGGAAAAATGATCAACACTCAGTCAATAAAGAAGCTAAAAATCTGTTAGATGAGTTGATGTGTTGACAGAAAAAAAAATTTACTTTACGTCTAAGAATGTAATCCTATATAGATTGGGATGGAATTCTTTTTCTTTTGGGTTGAAAAAGAAAGAAATGTTCCTCTGAATTTTCTGATAGGCCGCCTCACGTGTGATAAGGGGTTTTCTTCATTAGTTAATAATTAAATTATTGCCTAATTCTGCGACGCAAAACGAGCATATGCTTTACATGGAGTGGGCGTAAATGCCTAACATAGAATCTATTAACACCTTTAGGATTTAAGGCATTCGAAATTTATGACATGTAATATATGGAATTACAAAGTTATCAAAGATATGCTTAATTAGGGTAATGTTAGTGAAAGACAATTATCGAAATCCGTTAAGTTATTTTGAACAGAAATATTTTTTAATAATAAGTTAATAGTTTGAAATTTAGAATATACTTCATTCTGTATCTATATTCATTACTATGTATATCCCAATATATGAGAAGAAAATTAAACATTAAGAAGGATTTAATGTTCTACCAAATATTCAGTATAAAAATAAATATTGTAGCATTTTTCCCACAAGAAGAGTTGTGGCATTTTTTTCCCCGGAAAGCCTGCTCTTTGACAACAGCCTATTACTGAAATTTGACATCAGACAAGAAGTATTGCGAGTTATAGTATGTTATATCACATGCTATTAGTCTTTTGTACTAATGAGAACAATTTGTCACTCAAATCTGATAGCATATATTGTGTCATGTATAATGAAACATGAAATTAGGGAATGTCTGTGCCACCTTCACTGGTCGAAACTATTACAGATAGAACATGGACTACACCATGAGTTGTTGCATCGTGATCCCTCCCTCCTCTTGATGGATTCTCTTAAAGGGAGGTTTTTGAAAAAGAGGAGAGAGTTCTGCGACTAGTTGGCAAGGAGTGTTGTTGTTTTCTTTTCTCTCTGAAGTGACAGAACAGGCCGGAGTTTCCATCTGTTTCCAAATTGAGTCCTTTGTGGTTTCTTGTTTGACGCCATGTGATAATTAAGATCTGCCGCAGACGCCGATGTTAGAATCTTCGTAGACACTTGAGAACTCTAAAAATCTCCGTCTTTGGAGTGAACTGCAATTGTGAATCAAATTTAAAACTTTCATATTCATTTTTTTTTTTTTTTTTTTTTTTTTTGTAAATATTGTATTTTTTTGTATTGATAATTGTTTTTTTTTTTTTTTTTTTTTTTTTTTTTTTTTTTGTAATTTATTTTTTATTAATTTGTATTATTTATATTCGAATTCTGTTTACATATATATAATACTGGTAAATTAAAATTAAAGTCTTCCCATGAACCTGAAAGTGATCCTCTTCTTGAAGCTGTTGTAGATTTAATATAGGCCGAGACTATACAGTATTTATTAATGACTACATATATCGTTTATGTATCACAGACTGTAAAAAGCAATTTTTTTTATATATTTATGGCGTTCCTAAATGGTATTTCTTGTTAAAAAAATTAATACGAATTAAATTCCAAAATTGGGATTATTGATGCCTTTTAAAGACAAAAAAAAGCAACACATTTCAATTTAGAATTTGAGAAAAAAACAGAGTGTAATAAAATTAAATCAGTTCTAATAAAAACAAAAGCTAAACTAAACTCAAATGGATTTCAGATTAGGAACATGTTTCTGAAATGAGATTTTTCGCATTACAAACTTGTCAGAAAAGATACGAGAATAAAAAATTAATTTTAATAATCAAGAAAATGTTAGCTCGAAATTTATATTGGCTCAAAACTCTTTTATTTTTCCAAAACGAGTCGGGCAATTAATTAAAATGGTTTCAACTTCAATTAAATATACTAACAGCTTTTAAACGTCAGATTAATATCGATGCCTTCTATTAAAAAAAATGTTGGAACAGCAATTCAGAAGTAAAATATTATATCTGAAAGTAAAAATTCTGAGCATGGGGGAAAATGGAAGAGTGGATCTAAGTCGATAATGGAAGTAAGATAGTCAAAAAAAAATGGCGCGATTTTTTTACCCTTTTTATTCTTTTTCTTTTTGCCTTTTTTCTCTCTCTAGCAACTAATCCAAGATTGGAAAAATGATCAGCACTCAGTCAATAAAGAAGCTAAAAATCTGTTAGATGAGTTGATGTGTTGACAGAAAAAAAAATTTACTTTACCTCTAAGAATGTAATCCTATATAGTTTGTGATGCAATTCTTTTTTTCTTTTTGGTTGAAAAAGAAAGAAATTTTCTTCTAATTTTCTGAAAGGCAGCCTCACATGTGATAAGGGGTTTTCTTCATTAGTTAATAATGAAATTATTCCCTAATTCTGCGAAACAAAACGAGCATATGCATTACATGAATTAATGCTTAACATAGAATCTATTAAAACCTTTATGCGTTAAAGACTTTGGTAATTCACGACATGCAGCATATGAAATAACAAATTAATTATTAAAGTTAAGTTTAATTAGGGTAATGTTAGAGAAAGACAATTATCGAAATCTTTTAAGTTACTTTGAATAGAAATATTTTTTTAATAATAAGTTACCAGTTTGCAAAGAATATACAAATTTTGTACGAAATCATTAGTGTATAATATTTTTTTATATTGTAATTGAATCGAGTTTCCAAATATTCCAATATTTTGAATTTTCAATCTAACTTCATAACATGAAAAAGACTTTGCAGAGACAAAAAAGTACCGTTCGATATTCATGTCGTACGGCACTGTATCTCCCAAGGCAAGGAAAGAAAATTAAGCCTTATGAAGAAGTTAATGTTCAACTAAATATTCAGTATAAAGATAAATAGTGTAGCATTTTTCCCACGGGAAGAGTTTTGACATTTCTTTCCTAGGATAGAGGAATGTAGATTCTTTTTGACAAGATTTGACAAGTACATAATAACAACCTATCTCTCAAGCAGTGTTGTGGGTAGTTATATTTTCAAGCATTAATAAAGAAACTCTTGAATTTTCAATTTACAAGTTTGTGACGAGGTTCAGCTATTACATTATTTCAGAAGGTTATCACTTTGAAAACCTTGTCCATTAAAATCCTTTTCCAGCTTCTTTTGCAATAAAAAAAATGTTTGTAGTGCTACGTATAACAACTAAAGTGTACTATTTCAGTTAAAAGTTATAGGTTAATTAAAAATCACTCTGTATAATGTTTATTAATAAGGGTGCAATGTAGTCCTACCTCCTAGTGGTGCACCCTGGGCAACGTTTTATATGGCTAAGTGGTCTACACTTTTCGACATGAGCTCTCGCTGTTATCCGAACCGTCGTCCGGTTAGCCTGTGTGCCTTGCAATGGAATGCTGGTGATTTGTCTCAATAAAAAAGAATTGATCTAATGAAAATCTACATCGCATTGGGATTTTAGACGAATCAAACTGCATTCGTTGTAATTTGGCAGAACTAATTAATCGCGCTCATTTTCATAGTTGTTTGGCACTTCATGGCGAATCCGAGACAGTCAGATACTGGCTAGCTAGAGAATTAATAAGCCAATGACTTCAATCAACTTTGTTGAACTCTTTTGTGTGTATTTCCATCTTTATTTTGTATTTTTTCCTTTTTTGTATTGCCTTGCCATTGTAAATTTTTAAAAAATGTTTATTAATAGCTTTCTATAGTGATTATTAATGACTACACATATTGTTTATGCAATACAGACTATAAAAATCCAATTTTTTACTTAACTGAGTTTACAAATGGTATTTCTTGTTAAAAAAATTAATGCGAATTAAATTTCAAATTTAGGATTAATGATGATGCCCTTTAAAGACAAAAAAAAAGCAACACATTTCAATTCAGAATTTGAGAAAAAACAGCATGTAATAAAATTAAATTAGTTCTAATAAACACAAAAACAGAACTATACTCAAATGAATTTCAGATTAGGAACAAGTTTTTAAAATGAGCTTTTCTGCATTACAAACCTGTCAGGAAAGATACGAGAATAAAAAATTAATTTTAATAACCAGGAAAAAGTTAGCTCCGAAATTTATATTGACACAAAACTCTTTTATTTTTCAAAACGAGTCCGGCAATTAATTGAAATGGTTTCGACTTCAATTAAATATACTAACAGATTTTAAACGTCAGATTAATATCGATGCCTTCTATTAAAAAAGAAATGTTGGAACAGCAATTCAGAAGTAAAATATTATATTCGAAAGTAAAAATTCTGAGCATTGGGGAAAATGGAAGAAGTGGATCTAAGTCGATAATGGAAGTAAGGTAGTAAAAAAAAAAAATGGCGCAAATTTTTTTTACCCTTTTTTATTCTTTTTGCCTTTTTTCTCTCTCTAGCAACTAGTCCAAGATTGGAAAGATGAGCAACACTCAGTCAATAAAGAAGCTAAAAATCTGTTAGATGAGTTGATGTGTTGACAGAAAAAAAAATTTACTTTACTTCTAAGAATGTAATCCTATATAGATTGTGATGGAATTCTTCTTTCTTTTTGGTTGAAAAGGAAAGAAATTTTCTTCTGAATTTTCTGAAAGACGGCCTCACATGTGATAAGGGGTTTTCTTCATTAGTTAATAATGAAATTATTCCCTAATTCTGCGAAGCAAAATGAGCATATGCATTACATGGAGTGGGCGTTAATGCCTAACATAGAATCAATAGATATTTAAGACATACAGAAATTCCCGACAAGCAGTATATAGAATAACAAATTAATTATCATAGTTAAGTTTAATTAGGGTAATGTTTGTGAAAGACATTTATTGAAATATGTTAAATTATTTTGAATAGCAATACTTTTTAATAAGTTATCAGTTTGCAAAAAGCAGAAAATATACTTCATTTTGTATCTATATTCATGTCTATGTACATCCCAAAACAAGGGAAGTAAATTAAGCATTAAGAAGGAGTTAATGTTCTATTAAATATTCAGAATAAAGATAAATATTGTAGCACTTTTCCCACAGAAAGAGTTGTGTACTAGTAATTAATGTTTTGTACTAATGAGAACAACATGTCACTCAAATCTGATAGCAGATATTCAGTATCATGTATAATGAGACTAATGAAATTGGCAATTGTCTATGCGACTTTCACATGTCGACTTTCACATTGTTTATGCGACTTCATTCTTTTTCTACAGTTTGAATATGAACTATACCATTAGTCGTTCCATCGTGATTATTGATAGACCACGAGAGGAAAAATGTCTACTCCAATGAGAAGTGAAGGAAGCTGATTCCCCCTCTTGACAGATTGACTTGAAAGGAGGTTTTTGGTGAAGAAGAAAGTGAATTCTGGGACGAATTGGTCAGGAGTGTTGTTTTTCTTTTTTCTCTGAAGTGACTGATTAGGCCTGAGATTTTACCCGTTCCCAAAATGAACCCCTTGCGGTTTCACATATCACACCGTGTTATAATTAAGGTCTGCTGCAAACCTAGGCAATTAGACTGGTGTTTCCATGAACTTGAAAGTGGCCCTCTTCTTGAAGCCGTTATAGGTCTAACATAGGCCGTGACGTTACAGTGTTTATTAATGACTACATATATCGTTTATGAAGCATAGACTGTAAAAATCAATTTTTTGTTGTTGTTGTTGTTGTTGAATGACGTTCCTAAATTGTATTCCTTGTTAAAAAAATAATACGAATTAAATTCCAAAATTAGGATTAACGAGGCCTTTTAAAGACAAAAAAAAACATATTTCAATTTAAAAATTGAGAAAAAAACAAAGTGTAGTAAATTAAATTAGTGCTAATAAAAACAAAACTAGACTCAAATGGATTTCAGATTAGGAAAAAGTTTTTAAAATGACCTTTTTCGCATTACAAACCTGTCAGAAAAGATACGAGAATAAAAAAATTAATTTTAATAATCAGGAAAACGTTAGCTCGAAATTTATATTGACTCACAACTCTTTTATTTTTCCAAAACGAGTCGGGCAGTTAATTAAAATGGTTTCAACTTCAATTAAATATACTAACAGCTTTTAAACGTCAGATTAATATCGATGCCTTCTTTAAAAAAAATTTGTTGGAACAGCAATTCAGAAGTAAAATATTATATTCGAAAGTAAAATTCTGAGCATGGGGGAAAATGGAAGAGTGAATCTAAATCGATAATGGAAGTAAGCTAGTAAAAAAAAAAAAAATGGCGCAAATTTATTTTACCCTTTTTTTATTCTTTTTCTTTTTTTTCTCTCTCTAGCAACTAATCCAAGATTGGAAAAATGATCAACACTCAGTCAATAAAGAAGCTAAAAATCTGTTAGATGAGTTGATGTGTTGACAGAAAAAAAAATTTACTTTACCTCTAAGAATGTAATCCTATATAGTTTGTGATGCAATTCTTTTTTTCTTTTTGGTTGAAAAAGAAAGAAATTTTCTTCTGAATTTTCTGAAAGGCCGCCTCACATGTGATAAAGGGTTTTCTTCATTAAGTAAAAATGAAATTATACACTAATTTTGGGAGGCAAAACGAGCATATGCGTTACATAGAGTGGGCGTAAATGACTAACATAGAATCTATTAAGACCTTTAGGATTTAAGGCATTGGAAATTTATGACGTGCAATATATGGAATTACGAATTAGTTATCAAAGATAAGCTTAATTAGGGTAATGTTAGTGAAAGACAATTATCGAAGTCCGTTAAGTTATTTTGAACATAAATATTTTTTTAATAATAATTTAATAGTTTGCAAATGTAGAATATACTTCATTCTGTATCTATATTCATGTCTATGTATATCCCAAAGTAAGTGAAAAAAATTAAACATTAAGGAGGAGTTAATGTTCTACCAAATATTCAGTATAAAAATAAATATTGTAGCGTTTTTCCCACAGGAAGAGTTGTGGCATTTTTTTTCCCGGAAAAGCCTACTCTTTGACCACAATCTATTACTCAAATTTGACATTAGACAAGAAGTATTGCGAGTAGTTATACACTGAAGTGACAAAAGTCATGGGATACTTCTTAATATCGTGTCGGCCCTCCTTTCGCCCGGCGAAGTGCAGCAACTCGACTTGCCATGGACTCAACAAGTCGTTGGAAATCTTCTGCAGGAATATTGAGCCATGCTGTCTCGATAGACGTTCATAATTGTGAAAGCGTTGATGGTGCAGGATTTTGGGCACGAACAGACCTCTCGATGATGTCCCATAAATGCTCGATGGGATTCATGTCGGGCGATCTAGGTGGCCAGATCATTCATTGGAATTGTCCAGAATGTTCTTCAAACCAATCGCGAACAGTTGTGGCCCGGTGACATGGCGCATTGTCATCCATAAAAATCCCATCGTTGTTTGGGTACATGAAGTCCATGAATGGCTGCAAGTGATCTCCAAGTAGCTGAACATAAGCATTTCCAGTCAATGTTCGGTCCAGTCGCACCAGAGGGCCAAGTCCATGCCATGAAAAAACAGCCCACACCATTACGGAGCCACCACCAGCTTGAACCGTGCCTTGCTGACAGTTTGGGTCCATGGCTTCGTGGGGTCTGCGCCACACTCGAACCCTACCATCAGCTCTTACCAACTGAAATCGTGACTCATCGGACCAGGCCACGGTGTTCCATTCATCTAGGGACCAACCGATATGCTCACGTGCCCACGAGAGTCGCTGCAAGCGATGTCGTTCTCTCAGTAAAGGCACTCGAGTCGGTCTTCTGCTGGAATAGCCCAAGAAAGCCAAATTTCTCCGCACAGTTCTAACAGACAAGTCCCTTGTACGTCCCATAATTGATTTCTTTGGTTGTTTGACGCAGTGTTGCTTGTCTGTTAGAATTTACGACTCTTTGCAGACGTCGCCGGTCTCGGTCGTTAAGTGCAGGCGGTCGACCACTGCGCTGTCCATGGTGGGATGTTATGCCTGAAATTTCATACTCTCGGCACACTCTTGACACAGTGGATCTGGGAATGTAGAATTCCCTAACGATTTCCAAAATGGCATGACCCATGCGTCTAGCTCCAACTAACATTCCGCGTTCAAAGTCCGTTAATTCCCGTCGTGCGGTCATCATCACGTCAAAACCTCTTTACATGAATAATTTGAACAGAAATGAAAGCTCTGCAAAAGCACTGCGCATTTATACCTGTTCTACGCGATGCTACTGCCATCTGAAAATTTGCATATTGCTATCCCATGACTTTTGTCACTTCAGTGTATTACATGCAATTAGTCTTTTGTACTAATGAGAACAATCTGTCACTCAAATCTGATAGCATATATTGTGTCATGTATAATGAAACATGAAATTAGCGAATGTCTGTGCCACCTTCACTGGTCGAAACAATTACAGATAGAACATGGACTACACCATGAGTTGTTGCATCGTGGTCCCTCCATCTTCTTAATGGATTTTCTTAAAGGGAGTTTTTTGAAAAAGAGGTGAGAGTTCTGCGACTAGTCTATAAGGAGTGTTGTTTTTCTCTTTTTCTTTGAAGTGACTGGACAGGCCGGAGTTTCCATCTTTTTCCAAATTGAGCCCTTTGTGGTTTCGTGTATGACGCCTTGTGATAATTAAGATCTGCCGCAGACCCCGTTGTTAGAATCTTCGTAGACTCGAGAACTCTGACAATCTCCGTCTTTGCAGTGAACTGCAATTGTGAATCAAATTTAGGTCTTTAATTTTCATTTTTTTCTTTTGTAAATAATTTATATTTTGTATTAAAAATTATTATTTTTTTGTAAATTATTTTGTATTAATTTGTATTATAATTTTGTATTATTTTGTAATAATCTGTATTATTTGTATTATAATTTTGTATTAGAGTTCTGTTTATATACATATATAATGCTTGTAAATTAAAATTAAAGTGTTCCCATGAACCTGAAAGTGGTCCTCTTCTTGAAGCTGTTATAGGTTTAATAAAACCCGAGACGTTACAGAATTTATTAATGACTACATATATAACGTTTATGTAGCACAGACTGTAAAAATCATTTTTTTTATTTAATGGCGTTTCTAAATGGTATTTCTTGTTAAAAAAAATTAATGCGAATTAAATTCCAAAATTGGGATTAATGAGGCCCTTTTAAGACAAAGTATAATGAAATTAAGTTATTTCTAGTAAAACCAAAAACAAAACAAGACTCAAATGGATTTCAGATTAGGAACAAGTTTTTAAAATAAGCTTTTTCGCATTACAAACCTGTCAGAAAAGATACGAGAATAAAAAATTAATTTTAATAATCAGAAAAAGGTTAGCTCCGAAATTTATATTGACTCAAAACTCTTTTATTTTTCCAAAACGAGTCGGGCAATTAATTAAAATGGTTTCAACTTCAATTAAATATACTAACAGCCTTTAAACGTCAGATTAATATCGATGCCTTCTATTAAAAAAAATGTTGGAACAGCAATACAGAAGTAAAATATTATATTCGAAAGTAAAAATTCCGAGCATGGGGGAAAATGGAAGAGTTGATCTAAGGCGATAATGGAAGTAAGCTAGTAAAAAAAAAAATGGCGCAATTTTTTTTTTTTTTTTTTTTTTTTTTTTTTTTTATTATTATTATTATTATCAACTAATCCAAGATTGGAAAAATGATCAACACTCAGTCAATAAAGAAGCTAAAAATCTGTTAGATGAGTTGATGTGTTGACAGAAAAAAAAATTTATTTTACCTCTAAGAATGTAATCCTATATAGATTGTGATGGAATTCTTTTTCTTTTTTGTTAAAAAGATAGAAATGTTCTTCTGAATTTTCTGAAAGACGGCCTCACATGTGATAAGGGGTTTTCTTCATTAGTTAATAATGAAATTATTCCCTAATTCTACGCAGCTAAACGAGCATATGCGTTACATGGAGTGGACGTTAATACCTAACTTAGAATCTATTAAAACATTTATGTGTTAAAAACTTTGGCAATTCACGACAAGCAGTATATGGAATTACAAATTAATTATCAAAATTAAGTTTAATTAGGGTAACGTTAGTGAACGACAATTATCGAAAACTTTTAAGTTATTTTGAATAGAAATATTTTTTTAATAATAAGTTACCAGTTTGCAAAAGCAGAAAAGAATATATTTCAATTTGTAACTGTATTCATGTCTATGTATATCCCAAAGAAAGGGAAGAAAATTAAGCTTTAAGAAGAAGTTAATGTTCTACTAAATATTCAGTATAAAGACTATTTATCTTTATACTGAATGTAGTAGATGTTGTAGTCTACTTGTAGCCTTTTTCCCAAGCGAAGAGTTGTGTCATTTATTTCCCAGGAAAGAGGAACGTATATTCTTTGACAAGTACAAAATAACAACCTATCTCTCAAGTTTAACAGCAGACAAGCAGTGTTGTGGGTATTTATATTACATGCAATTTGTATTTTGTAGTAATTAGAACAACCTGTCATTCAAATCTCACAACAGATATTCAGTGTCACGTATAATTAGACTCAGGAAATTAGTGAATGTCTGTGCGACATTCACAGGTCGAAACAACTACAGATTGAATATGAACTATACGATGAGTTGTTCCACCGTGATTGTTGATAGACCACGAGTTGAGAAATGTCTACTCTAATGAGAAGTGATGCAACCCCACCCCCTCTCCCTCTGGACGGATTGTCTTAAAAGGAGTTTTTTGGTGGAGAAGAGAGAGAGAGACTTCTGTAACGAGTCGACAAGCAGTGTTGTTATTCTCTTTTTCTCAAGTGACTGAATTGGCCAGAGATGCTACCTGTTTCCAAAGTGAGCCTCTTGTGGTTTCGCGTTCACGGCGTGTGATAATTAAGGTCTGTCGCAAACTAGGCAATTAGATTCGACGTAGACTCGAGAACTCTGAAAATCACCGACCTTTGAGTGAACTGTACTTGTGATTTAATCGCGCATTTGTGATCAAATTTTATTTTAATTTTTAATTTCTTTCTACAATAGCCTAGAATGCAGCATTTGTATATATCGTGATTTTTAAACAAAAATTATGTTAAATAAAAATGAAACTGGACTCGTCTTGAAGGCATTACTGGTCTAATATAGGCCTAGACTTTACAGTGTTAATTAATGACTACATATATCGTTTCATAGACTGTAAAAATCAAATTATTTTATTTAATGGCTTTCCTAAATGGTACTTCTTGTTAAAAAAATTTAATGCGAATGAAATTCCAAAATTGGGATTAATGAGGCCCTTTTAAGACAAAAAAAAGCGACACATTTCAATTTAGAAATTAAGTAAAAAACAAAGTATGATGAAATTAAGTTATTTCTAGTAAAACCAAAAACAAAACAAGACTCAAATGGATTTCAGATTAGGAACAAGTTTTTAAAATAAGCTTTTTCGCATTACAAACCTGTCAGAAAAGATACGAGAATAAAAAATTAATTTTAATAATCAGGAAAAGGTTAGCTCGAAATTTATATTGACTCAAAACTCTTTTATTTTTCCAAAACGAGTCGGGCAATTAATTAAAATGGTTTCAACTTCAATTAAATATACTAACAGCTATTAAACGTCAGATTAATATCGATGCCTTCGATTAAAAAAAATGTTGGAACAGCAATACAGAAGTAAAATATTATATTCGAAAGTAAAAATTCCGAGCATGGGCGAAAAGGAAGAGTTGATCTAAGTCGATAAAGGAAGTAAGCTAGTAAAAAAAAAAATGGCGCAAATTTTTTTTACCCTTTTTTTATTCTTTTTCTTTTTTTTTTCTCTCTCTAGCAACTAATCCAAGATTGGAAAAATGATCAACACTCAGTCAATAAAGAAGCTAAAAATCTGTTAGATGAGTTGATGTGTTGACAGAAAAAAAAAATGTACTTTACCTCTAAGAATGTAATCCTATATAGATTGTGATGGAATTCTTCTTTCTTTTTGGTTGAAAAAGAAAGAAATTTTCTTCTGAATTTTCTGAAAGGCCAGCCTCACATGTGATAAGGGGTTTTCTTCATTAGTTAATAATGAAATTATTCCCTAATTCTGAGAAGCAAAACGAGCATATGCGTTACACTGAGTGGGCGTTAATGCCTATCGTAGAATCTATTAACACCTTTAAGCATTTAAGACATTGGAAATTCCCGACAAACAATATATGGAATAACAAATTAATTATCAAAATTATGCTTAATTAGGGTAATGTTAATGAAAGGCAATTATCGAGATCTTTTAAGTTATTTTGAACAGAATTATTTTTTAATAGGTTATCAGTTTGCAAAGACAGAAAAGAATATTTTGTAACTGTATTCATATTTATGTACTACTGTGCCCAAAAACTAAGACGAATTATTTTTTTTTCAAAAACTCTTTATTTATTCTTCCAAATTTATTTCATCGCCTTCCAAATAAACCCTTCAGACACAATGCAATTATGCCAACTTTTTTCCAATCCTCAATGCATGCTAAAAAGTCATCGGCAGAGATGGTCTTCAAAGCTCGCGGTGATTCACCTTGTCAAATTCCACACAGATGTCAAGGACATTGCCAGCAACCTAAAAAAGAAAAAAAATTGAAATTCCATAAGCCCCGGTAATTTTAAATTGAAAATTGGTCTTAATTTTTGGGTACAGTAGTATATCCCAAAGCAAGGGAATAAAATTAAGCATTAAGAAGGAGTTAATGTTCAACTAAATATTCAGTATAAAGATAAACAGTGTAGCATTTTTCCCACGGGAAGAATTGTGACATTTCTTTTCCAGGTGAGAGGTATATTCAAGTTAATTTTCTCTTTTCTGTCTCTTTTTCCTTCTTAGACCTGATGGAGAATTACAAGATTTTAAGTTTATTTTAAAATATGTCCAAAACACTTTTCTTCAGAATGTTTCGGATATGGGGCATTGTCTTGTCCTTCCTAACAATGCTTGTACAGCTTGCATGAATTTTGTTAGGGTGTTATTTTCCTTATTTGACTTGTTATTGCAAAGTTTTTAACTTCCATCGATTTGGTAAATATTTTGATGCGAGGGTAAATATTTTGAGAGGAATTTTCCAAATAAAATTCGTGTATGTCAAACAGAATCTTCCTGCCACCAAACAAGACGTATATCAAGTTGAATCTATTCTAAAGTGATACTGAAGTACCAAAACAAGCAATTTTTGAAGAGAAACCTTTTAGTTACGAAAATGAAGCATATTGTTTTCATTGTAGACTGTCTTACTAATGAATATTTAATTGCAGCAATTCAATAGGAGTAACCCGTTCTATTTTGATAGTGACTAAAATGTTCAATATTACATGCGGGGGAATAGAAGGTACGTGATCCAGCTTGTTCGAGCACACAGATGATTATTTAGTTGACGACTTGTCTTCAACGAATGAATTTCTCTTCATTTTCTTTCCTGTCTTTTCTTATTGTAATCTTAACAAACAATGGCCTAGAATTTTGTATTAGTGAGTTTCAAGAAAGACTACCGTTATAGGATTACAAAAGGAAGAAATATTCTGAAAAACATTTAAAAAATGTGGTTATTGTGGTTGGAAGTTTATAAGATTGAATTGGGAGGTAACTGTGAAGTCACTTAATACGAAGTGTAAAGATACTTTTTAGCACCAGAACTACGTAAACACCAAACTAAAATGTTGAAGTAAGTAAGAAACCTTTAAAAAATGTATTCTTTCAAATTTTTATTAAATTCAGAACATAAAAGCTTTTTTTATCATTTCTCTATAAAAATTAGAATTAGAAATGTATATAGGGTTACGCCCACAATTTGACAGTCACTTTACCATGTAATCTCAACCCAATAGATCATTTTAAATCCTTGCACGTTCCGGTGGAGTTGCACATGACTGAATCAACATATTCAATATTTATTATTAATAAATTATTCCAATTTTTTTTATTTATCAATTTTATTTCTTGATATTCATTACAAATTTTTGTTTAATAGATATATATATATATATCTATTAAACAAAAATTTTGTCCTTATATTATTCTTATTTGTCTAATCCACCTACATATAGATTGACAACTCATTTATGTACATCAAATAGATTAATAATATACGAACTAATATAGATATAATTTATGTATATAATATATATATATATATATATATATATATATCGGACAAGATACAGATAAGTACAGCAGAACCCACAGAAATCAAAAGTCTATGCAACTCTGAACTAGAGCTATCAGATGTATTATCCCCCTCTAAGAATGATCTCCCTCTAGAAGTTTCATCATGCAATAACAACTAAAATACATAACGATATTAAAAAAATGGTATAAAAATGGCAGTAAATTCCCAAAGTAAAAATAAGAAATATATATATATAGACCAAACAATAAATATAAGCAATTAATAAGTAAATGATAATAGTATTAGACAGAACTTTCAAAATCTTGATTTCTCATTAACCTTGATTTCTCGTTAGCATGCCATAAAGTTAATTTCACCAAGATATATATTTTAAATATTTTTTCTTTATAATTTCTTGTCATAATTATTAATTTGTAATACAAAGGTTAATAACGATTTCATTTGAACGGATATCTTTCCGTTGGATAAAGAACAAATTCGGTCTTCATTTCTATCAACAAACTGGAGGTGGTAGTGCCATCTGTTGATCTGGATGAAAACTATATATTATTTGATGATATACAAATAAGAATCTGGATTATATTTTTAATATTTTTCATCCTTTTAGGGCCAATAAATTATACACATAACAGTAGTTTTTGTTTCAGAAATATGATTGGTTTGTTTATTTATTTATTTATTTTTAACTCACATATTTTAATCATTTTTTTTTTTATCCTTACAAGGGAACATAATAATAACATAGCCATATTTGAACATTAACACGAACTTAAATGCAACTATTTTGGAATTTTCTTGTTCTAATTACATCCATTTTCTGTTGTTTTTTTCCTTTCCATCGTTGAAAGATTTTTAGTTTATTATCTATTTTTATAATATATATTTTTTATAATATACACTTTTTAAAATATACACTTTTTAAATCTACTGCATAACAGATTTATGTTATTTGTTTTTATTTATCGTAAGCTTTCTGCGTTAATCATAAAGTAAAAAATGACAGTAAATCTACCTCTAGATCCCATCATCGTTCTTATTGAATATTTGACCCAAAATCAATACCAGTTAAAATTGATCATAATCCATCTATTCAAATTGCAACTATAAATGTCTGTCTTGACTGAGAATGTTAACACGTTTTTTTAACACTTTTGAGCTTTGAGAACATGCATCTAAATTTTAACGTTTCTTTTAACTTTCAACGTTAAATACGCCTATTAACTTTTTTAAGAAATCTTTGTTAATTGTCTCGAAGTCTTTTGCGGATTTTTCTGTAGTTGTAGGAATTTCATTTTAAATGGTAACAATAACCACTTAAGTTCGTTTTGAGTATTCTTTCCATGTAAAATATTGATTGATGTTTTTCCTTTTTAATTAATAAATAACGTTGGTTATTTTTCATTTAAAATTTTTAATAGCATACAACTTAATTTTTCTTAATAATGGAATAAGAATATTTGTCTTCCTAATGTGTAAATACTCATTATTACTTTACGGCCAAGCATTTGTTAGTATACGACATTTTAAAAAGAATGAATTTAGTAATAGCAGAAGATATTTCTCTTTCTACATTTAACTTTACATCATTGAATATATTTTCATTTTTTTAATCCTTAACTGAAATCATTAAAAAAAATGCACTAATATTCTACTTTTATAATTCTCATTATTTTCATTATACTTTACGTATTTTTTTATTATGTAGCAAAAGTAACTTAATCTGCGACAGTATTTTGTTTTTAGTAATATCATTATTTGAATGCTATTTATTTTTAATCTATACTTAATTAATATTTAATTTATCTTATTTCATTCAAAAAATAATTTTGTAATTTTAGATTACAACATTTCCCTGAATTTACGTAGTTAATTGATTATATGAAAGCAATATGTAAATGGTACCATAAAAAAGGATTCATTCCATATTTTCAATTATGTATTCAGTTCTTGTTGGTTAGAAAAATTTTAATTGAAAGCTTTTTAAATGCTTTTCTTTATCATTTTATTAATCTAACTCTTTGCTAATGCCATTTAATTATTAACCTCACAATATTGTTTTTTTCCTTCACTACTGACGTTCACTACACATCTGCAAATAAGTTTTTTTCTATTACAAAATGATTTACATTTACAAATCCCTGAATTTATGTTTTCTCATAACGCATCGTCGTGACATCTGGGCTCAGATAATTCAAACGCGTTAAATTAAATCCATGTACTTAAAGGAATTACTGTTTGCGATTTCGGAAATTTTTTTGTGTAATTTTTTAAACTTTTGTACTGAGAAAAGATTAATATTTTTACAAATTCATAACCAAATCAAATAAAACACAATGTTAATAAACTACTTAAGTAACAATATACAAAATTGAAAAATGGGAAATTGTTTCCATTTAAAGTTCTTTTTTTTCCCCTTATAAGTATAGCAAAAATTTTGGAAAATCTTTTAAGGCACTTTATGATAAAAAGGGTTTTTTTTTTTTTTTTAATTAAACTTAACAAATTTTAATTGTAATTTTATACATAATTAAAGAATAAATGTTTTTATTTGCGTAAAAATATCTTTCAAAATTTTTATCCCATATGAAATTACAGCAAAATTACAAAACAAGGAAGTAGAATTCCCAATTTTGTGGAGAGCGACTATGTATTTAAATTTACCCTGGTATCCAAAAGTTAAACAACAAGAAAATTATCATATTCGGTTGAAGAAACAAAGTGAAATCACAAATTTTTCAGTCATCACTGGTACGAGCGTACGAAAAACCCTCCAGCAACAAACATCTTATATTCCAATATGGATTTAAAAGAAATATGTTTGATGTAAAAAAAAACATATTGTTTTTTTGAGGGATTACAGCAGATTAATGACGGCACATCAACTTGCCACTTTAGCAGGAAGATAGGCAAACTATGCAAACTGATTGCATGCAGGTCAACTATATGCAAGATGACCTATGAGACTAACGCTACATTAATACACTGGTACAGAATAAGCCGCCTTAAAATGGGCTTGAAAACATCTAAACTGAAAATAACAATAATAATGTACCCTGTTCTTTGCTGATGAGTCTTATATTATGAGTTCTCTTTGTTATGAATTTATCTCATGTTACGAGTTCTCTTTGTTAATGTCTCAATTACTGATTTGAGTTAAAAATTGGGCCAAAGGTTGAACGCGTGCTACTGTAGTAGTGATAATTTGATGGTTTGGGCTATTATTGTTATCAGCCACTGCAATAATCTCCATATCCACCCTCCTGATATTGCGACTGCCACATATCGTGGTAGTTTAACTGCAACAAATCAATAACTGCATATCAAAAGAAATCAGATAGCGTCTAGCTGGAATAACATCTTTGTTCTCTCTTTTCTTGTAAGTATAGATCCTTATTCTGTTTTTAAAAACAGAATAAGGATATGTCGGAACTTACAGAACTGGCATAGCTCTTCTTATTTTTGGCATGAATTAATGTCGTCAGACGTATGCTAAAAGCAGAGGAAATAACATTCAGTATTAAAGAACCTCCACCATTGATATTTTTGTCATCGTCTACTTCTCTGTTACATTATATTATTTAATTATTTACTGAACATTTTCTTGGTACATATCTAAACTATTTTTTATCTATGTTATTCTATCTCATGATCTGTGAAAGTTATACTAATCTCAAATAAATAAGTTTCATGTTATCCACATTTTTAAAAATTAGGTAGTTTGTTGCTTAACTTTTTGGTCACCAGGGTAATAAAGAAAAATGGAAATATATTTTAAAATTTATTAATACAATTTCTTCGTTTATTAAAAATAACAATCTATTTTAAAGTATAAAAAATATCTCAATATCATTCTGAAAATTCAAAGAAAGTTACAGATTTGTATTATTAAGAATTGCGTAACTAACTATCTGGCTGTTATTTTACTATCAAACACGAATATTGCAATTATTTCATCTTTTGTTTTTTTTTTCCATAAAATATATACATCTTCTTATAGGCAAACTTAATGCTACTTGTGATTATTAATTGTTTCTTACTAATTGCCTAACTAGTGGTCTTATACTTGTCTCATTATCAAGGACAACGATTTTGTAATTAATTTTTCTTTTCCAGAAAGTATACAGAGCACTTTAACGCTTCTTGTAATTGTTAATTTATTAACGATTACTTAAATAGTGATCCTGAACGTGTCTTATTATCGAGCACAAGAATATTTTACTAAATTGTTAGTTCTTTATAATTAATGATGCTATCGTAATTAATTTTAATAAACATAATCTTATTTTCCATAAAAAGGATCTTAAACGCAAGCTTAAGGTTTATTGTGATTGTTGAAATTATAACGAAATTATTGCTTATTGATGAAATTATAGAGAAACATCAATTGCAAGTCACGTAGGATCTATAATGCCAAATTAGGGATTAAAATGAAATGCTTCACTCTAACACCAGTTGTCTTCCTTATTTAAATAATTATTGAGTTCACTTATGAATTATGCAACAAGTTTAAAGTCGCGTCAGTAACTGCTTGTTATTAATATTCAAATTCGCATGCAGAACTCTGAATTCAAAAGAGATAAGTTGCCGCTTAAGAAATTTTCTTTCCCTTCTGATAAAATACAAACCTAAATAAACAGTTCTTGCATATATTATAATATTTATAAGTAAAAATCATACTGATTAGTATGATTAGCAATTTAAAATTTATAGAACATTCTTTTATTTTTCTAAAAGAAAATTCACAATTTTAAAAGAGGAAAACAAACTAAAAAAGTATTATTCAGAATTAAATCAAATCACACTTTATCGTTATTGATTAATTTCAAAGGTTTGTACTTAAATTACTCTTATTAAGAAAATCATTAGAGTACTAAACACATAATGTTAATATTATGGTGAAATGTACTTCATGCAAAGGTTTGTACCTCCCCTTTTAAACTATATGCATACTACTGTGCCCAAAAAGTAAAACAAATTTTTTTTTTAAAAAACTCTTCATTTATTATTCCAAATTTATTTCATCGCCTTCAAAATAATCCCCTCCGGACACAATGCATTTATGCCAACTTTTTTTCCAATCCTCAACACATGCTAAAAAATCATCGGCAGGGATGGCCTTCAAAGCGAGCGGCGATTCACGTTGAATCTCTTCAATCGACTCAAAACAGTGTCCCTGGAGTGGTCTTTTGAGTTTAGAGAATAGCCAGAAGTCGCATGGTGTGAATACGATGTGGATTTCATTTTTGGCGAAAACGCCACGAAGAATCAATGCAGTGTGAGCTGGCGCATTCAGTGTTTTCGGTACCAATCGAGATTTGATGCGTTTGAGGGCCAAAATGGAATTGACCGATCTTTTTGAAATTACATGTATGTTACATGTAATGTTACATGTGTGTTTATTTTTTTGGTAAAGGAATTTATTGTTTTTCCTCAGTGTGTAACAAATTTTTTTTGTAAACGATTTTATTCTTTTTACAAATAATTATTTCAACATATGATAATTTTTATGTGCATTTATTTATTCCGGTTTTTTTTTTTTTTTTTTTTTTCAATTTTTATAAATAAAAATTTCAGTAAATAGCTTTTTTCATTTTTTAATAATGATTCTTTTTCAATTTAAATTATTTTAATTGGACTGTTTTATTTTCGAAGACAATTTATATTGTTTTTTACCATCTAAATAATTTTAGAAAATTTATTTTGGGAGAATATTTAGATTTTTATCAATTCATCAGGAGTTAAATTATACCAAAACTGTGTTTCCCGTTGAACATAAATACTTTTTCATTCAGAGTTTTCCTTACAACCTCTCACATATTTTTCCTTTTTTGACAGACAAGGTATTAGTTTAAAATTAAAATTTTCTAAATTGTTACGAGCACAAACGGAATAAAGAAAACTTCTTTTTTGAAAAAAAATCAGAATTAAAATGAAAGATCTATAAAAAGAAAAAAAATAATATGTTGAAATAATTATTTGCAAAAATAATTGTATAAAAACTAAATTCCTTCATTAAAAAAAAATTTCTAACACTTTAGTGGGGAAAAAAAATAAATTAAAAAAAAAATTCCTTCACAAAAATAATAAATTTTGGAGCCCCTTGAAAAAAAATCTAATAAAGAAATAATTAAAAAGTTGTAAAAATAACAATATATATATATATATATATATATATATATATATATATTGTGTGTGTTACATTTTACATAATTTATGGAATTGAAGTTCAAATTACTTGGTGCTAGTTCTGCGTAATATCTCAATTTGTCCATTTGTTGGTGTTAGTATGTTTTTTATAAAAAATATTTTGTACTTTTTGTTTTATAAATTACATTTTACACCGAAAAAGGATTTACAAAAAAAAAATCTTCATATTTATCAAAAATCGAAATCTTCTTGTTACAATACAGAGAGGAATCACTCATTTAGGAAAAAGGTTTCAAATGGAGGGAAGAATTTGATTCTTCATTTCTGCAACGTCACTTCCGCCTTCTACAAATCTACGTATAGTACTCCAGAACCCAGATAAGTTAAGAAGCAAGTATATGTTCTTACCTGTCAACTTATCGTTGAATTAAATTATAATTTATAGGAATTTTTTTTAAATATTTAAATTATAATTTAAGTATAGTAAAAAATCCCTGAATAATCTAATCAAGAACTAGTGTTATTATAATTGCTTGTATTTTTTTTAATGACTAACGAAAACAGTGATTATAATTGTCATGAAAATCACTTTAAAAAAATTATTTGTAGTAGAAGTAAGATCATATTCTTATTCAGTTTGTTTCTTAGCAAACTGATTAAAAAATTTAAAATCATCCAGATATTAAGAAAAAAGTGAGAAAATTAATAGCATTTCTAAAGATAACAAGCTCTGGATGGATTTTTTATATCATCAATATCCACAGTCACTACCATAACAACAACCTTTACAGTGGAAGATCTGTCTAGCAAGAATGATTTTGATTAAGCTTCGTCAAATTACGGATACAAGTTAAAATTACTCCAAACAAGTATTTTTTTGTTGTTGCCATTATGAATTTAAAACCATCTAATTAAAATAAAAGCTTTAAAGCAAAACCCATTTAAAGTTTTTTTCAAACCCATTAAAAGTTAAATACATACTTGAAAATATGGAATATTGTTATTTTAAACATTTTTTTTTTTTTTTTTTATTTTTTTTTTTTTTTTTTTTATATGTTTTAAGCTCTGTTTTTGTGGGGATAAGAGGAAGCGGATATCCATCTGGGGGACTTTCGTAGAATATTACTAACATGTGAGCTGAAAAGTTTATAGGCTGACACATAGATAGCGCTGCTAATATTAAATCCATATGATTTTTAGTTAGCCCTAACCTTCAAAAGACCCATGTATAAATTTGACAGCTGTTGCACTATTAGTATGTGAGTTATAGCATTTTTAGTGAAGTTATAGCATTTTTAGTGTTCATCACATGCAGTTCACTCGGCTGACTGTCGATTAGACTCCGGTGTGAAATGATGGAGCCATGTTTCATCCATTGTCCCAATCGACGCAAAAAATTCGGGTTTATTACGATTTAACAGCTCCAAACACTGCTTAGAATCATCAATTCGTTGTTGTTTTGGTCGATTGTGAGCTAGCGCGGCACCCACTTTGAACAGAGCTTTTGCATATCCAAATATTCATTTAAGATATGTCCAACACGTTCCTTTGATATCTTTAGGGTCTCAGCTCTCTCAATCAACTTCACTTTACGGTTATCAGAAATTATTTTGTGGATTTTTTTTTATGTTTTCGTCGGTAACAGCCTCTTTGGGCCGTCCACTGCGTGCATCGTCCTCGGTGCTCATTTCGCCTCGTTTAAATTTAGCAAACCACTTCTCTACTGTTGATTTTCCTGGTGCAAAGTCCGAATAATGTTTATCAAGCCAAGCCTTGGCTTTAATAGTATTTTTTTTTTTCACCAAAAAGCAATGCTTTATTAACACACGAAATTCCTTTTTATCCATTTTTTCAAACTAACAAAAGTTGCTTCACTAAAAATGCTATAACTCACATATTAATAGTGCAACAGCTGTCAAATTTATAAACGTGTCTTTTGAAGGTTAGGGCTAACTAAAAATTATATGGATTTAATACTAGTAGCACCATCTATGTGTCAGCCTATGAACTTTTCAGCCACCTGTTAAATCAGAGACTTCAGGTGAGACAAAATCAATGGATGAATGCAAAGGGTAGATATGATAAAAGATTAAAGGAAAAGAATTAAATTTGAAACTGTAATAAAACATTACTGTAAATGGAGTAAAGAGAATGAATTTAATATAAAGATTTTAATCACGTATCTTATTTGAAGTGGGAGCAAGGCCATTTAAAGTTTTCAGTATTTCTGCTTGCTTTAGAAAATTTATTAAAATAATTGTTTGTTGCTAAGTAAAATTTAAAAAATTTCTGTAGTGACAAGGAGTATTTTTACCAGAAGCTCAGAAGAATTGAAAATCTTTCTTCTGGAGGGGGTGATGCTCAGATCAGGAGGAGTAGAAAATTTGGTGGTGATTAGAAATATTTCTAGTTACATCAGCATAAAATTAATATGGTTGCGATCGCATGGTAATGAACATACTGGGATAATTTTTTTCTGTTCGTAGCTTTGCCTCAGGATAATTTTGATTCAAGTACCCTAAATAAACACTGGGATCAAAATTACCCTGAGGCAAAGGCACAAACAGAAAAAAATTATCCCCATATTAATACCTTGTATTAAGTGTATTCTGGATTCAAGAAGGCTGTTTTCATTTTCATTGTAATTGATTACTTTAAGGTTTCCAGCTATATCAGTGATGGATCAGTTTTTAAAGAAATGGGCTGCCATTTTAGTAATTCGTAATCCACCTAAACACTCCTTTTTTTCAGTTTTTCTTCAAGTTCTACTTCCGCGAAAACGAGTTTTGCTTGTGGTCACTTCCGTTATAAATCTGATCCATATTTTGGCGCAAAGTTGGCAACTATAAAAATATCCAAACTCCCCCCAACCCTGTCCACTAAACTGCTTTTGAAATCTAAAATAAAGTATCATGAAAGAAATTTCAGTTCAATAGAGGGAGAATTGATTTATTCTAAGAAAATACAGATACAGGAGAACAAATTATCTTTTAATACAAACATTCATTGCATTTCATTCTATGCATTGTATCACATAAATTTATTTTTGTCTTATAAATGATTATACTATTGATTTTCGAATAATATAAGTTCTTTTGATTCTGGATCAAACAATTACTAACGTAAAAACAATAAAAGTGAATCAAGTATCTTAAGCAGTACAAAATATTTTTTAATAATAAAAATCTCCACAAGCGCGAAAATACTTGCGTCTAAAAATTAATCAGAATTTAAGTTCATCATTGTTGAATAAAGATGTCGAGTGCCTGAACGCGAAGCGTTCATCTTCTCAATGGAAAAGTCATGATAAATAGATAATAGTAATCGTATGATTTCAGAGAAAAAAAGAAGAAAGTAAGAAAAATGTAAATCATCGATGATGAAAACGTAACAAGAAATTTATGATCAGTAAATATGCGTTGAAGAAAAATATCTAAAAAGCGATAAGTGAGCAGGAAATTATGGTAGTTTGAGGCTTCGATTACATTTAGAAGTAGAGAAAGGTTACTTGTATTTTCCATTCAATTGCGTAAATATAGTTTGTGTCTTGATGAGAGGGTTTTCGTGAGTAGCAATGGTATTGAAGAAATTTCTAGAAAGTTTTGTAATATAGTTGTTAATAGAATCAATTTTTAAATCTTGATGAATTGTAGAGTTGCGGACAAACCAGGGTGCCCCAGTGATGATACGAAGAAGTTTGTTTTGAATAATTTGTACAGATTTCTTGTTAGATTGTGCAGCTAGACCCCAGATTAGGGCAGCATAGGTAAGGATATGCCTCAGAACTTGTTTGTAGAGAAGAAGTTGGTTTGACAAAGTTAATTTAGAAAATTTATTAATGAATGGTAGAATGAAATAAATTTTTTTCCAACATTTTTCTTTGATTTTTTGAATATGAGCTCGAAACGTAAACTTATTGTTTATAATTAAGCCGAGAAATTTAATATTAGTTGCCCATTCAATTTGTTGGTCAAAAAGGAAGAGATTAATATATGGTTGTCTGGCGTGTCCTTTTCGGAAAATGACGGCTTGAGATTTAGAGACATTAATTGCTATGCGCCATTTAGTTAGCCAATCCTCTAGGATATTCAGAAAATTTTGAAGAGTATTGATGACATACAGAATAGAAGCACCTTCGGCAAGAGCAACACAATCGTCAGCAAATAGGCAAGTGGAAATGTTAGTGCATTGAGGAAAATCGAAGGTAAAGATATTGTACAGAATAGGACTGAGCACGCTTCCTTGAGGTGTGCAAGCACTAATACGACCGATTGTGGAGAATTCATTATGAAGTCGAACTTGAAAGGTTCTATTTTTAAGATAATTTGTAATGATAAGTGTGATCCAAGTTGGAAATTGAAGTTTGATCAATTTGTAAATCAGCCCATCGTGTCACAATCAATCAAAAGCTTTTTTGACATCTAGAAAGACACGTCCTGTAAAAAATTTATAGTTATATCCTTCAGTGATGATATTGGTGACACGTAGAAGTTGATGACGAGTTGAGTGATGTTGACAGTATCCAAATTGTTCTGCTGGAATTATGGAATTTTTATCGCAAAAAGAAGTAATATGTTTCACTAAGAGTTTTTCGCAAAGTTTTCCTACACAGCTAAGGAGACAGATGGGCCGATAATTTTGGGATATTTTTTGGAAAAATGTTTGTTAATTTTGAAGAGAGAATTATCTTTTGGATTTAGGCCTATTAAAAATTCATTCCATCTGTCATTTTTTAATTTGTGAATCATTTGCTTTATTTCTTTTTGAAGCTTGTTGAGGGATTGCTTGAACGGAGGAAACCTGGTATCTTGCCATAATTTTCGAATTCTGTTTTTTTTCTGCAATTTTAGAGGTGATTTCAGTAGGAAGTTTTTGGTGTGGAGTACTGAGTTCTTTAGATTTGCTAGCAAGGTTGATAGCAGAAGTAACAGCATAGTTGAATTTATTAATTATTTAGTCAATATCTTGAATATTGGAGAGGACTGGATTACCAGGAATGCTTTGAGAGTGAATTTTTGTAAAAATATCCTAATTGGTAGTTGTGATTATGCTATTGAGGAAGGGCGTAAATGAATTATGAGAGACTTCAACTAGCACAGGGTTATGATCACTGGAAAGATCGTTGATAGAAGAAGCAGGCCCGGCGTTTAAATTTTTAAGATGTGCGATGTCGAGTACTACTGCAGGGATTGTGAAGGCAGAAATGTGTGAGATCATTAGGAGCAATAACATTGAATGCATTAAGATTTGTCCATTCGAAGAGAATAGAACCATTTATGTTGCTGCGTCCATTATTCCATACGGGATGATTGGAATTGAAGTCACCAAGTAGAAGTACTTGTTGATTGGAGTTCGCTATTGTATCAAATTCTTGTGTGAGGAATCTACTAATTGGAGGGCGATAAATGCTAGCAACAATAATTTTTAAGTTATTCTTGAGATTAATAACGATAGAAGAGTTTTCAAAGCTGGTTGTAGTAAAATGAATTTGATGATGATTAATATTTTTATGAATGTAGATAGCTGTGCCTCCTCCTCTGTGGGTAAGACGATCGGAGCGATATATGATATAATTTGGAATTTTGAAGGAATCGCCTGGCAGAAGATGTGTTTCTTGGAGAGCAATTACATGAGGTTTATTTTCAGATATAAAATTTGGTAGTTCATTAATTTTTCCTTTAAGACTATTGGAGTTCCAAGTCGCGCATAAGATAGAATTATTGGTCGATCTATTGAATGTTATTGACTGGTTGATTTTGAAGAGCAGTTATTAAAACAAAAATATTTGAAAGTACCCCTACTAATTGTTGCAGAATGAGCCGAATTGGAGGCGTTTCCGTGGAAGCCTGCAAAGTATTGGAAGAAGTAGTATGGTGAGAGGTCTGGGTAGGAAGAGTTGGAAAGTCATCTAAAAAAGGTGGAAGAGTTGGAGAAGCCTTCTGTTGAGCGGGAAGAGACAATTGGTTGGAGTTCTCAGGATTCGTTTGTTGTGTTAGTTTTTTTAAGTCTCTCTGCCCAAGCGTTGACCTTCGGGGGAGGAGCAGGTGTGAAATTAGCAGGGTTTTTAGAACAAACCGAGAAATTTGCAGTATGCTCTCCAGAGCAAAGGATGCATTTGGGAGCTTCACCGGGCCTTTTGGTACATTATTTAGTGGCATGAGGTCCAGCGCATTTAAAGCATTGAGGGCCTCTTGGGAAGAATTTGCTACAACAATAGAATTCTTTACATTTATAGCAATGCTGGGTCCTTATTTTCTTCTGAGTGGTTCAACTTTGACCCTAAAGTAATATAAGATGGGTAGGTCGAAAATTCTTTTGTTTTGTTCATTTTTTGGTAGAACTATTAGGTACAGAGGTAGATTGTCGTTACCAGCGTGATTACGAAGTGGAGTGATGAATTCAGGATGAAAGTTGAGAATTTGGAGTTCCTGCATGATAACATCAATTGGGAGATCTGTAGGCAGTCCGCGAATTACAACTTTAAGTTGCTTTTCTTGGGGCAGTTCAAATGTGTGATTTTTAAGTTTCAGGTGATCAATTTGCTTCCTTATGGATCTGTAGTCATCAGGTGTGATTGGAAAAACTTCTAATTTGCCTCCAGAAAGGCGTCCTTCAATCTTTGAATTTGTAATCTGGTTGAAGTTCTTAAGAATATCAGTAGAATTTTGTACGTTGTCAATTATAATTGGAGGAACATATTTAGTAGTATGGGGTGCAGGACAAGAAGAAGTAATATTGTGGTCCTTAGTGAGATCAGTGTCCATACTGTTGTCGTCCAGATGTAATTTACCAACATTTTTTGAAATTTCTTCAATTTTAGCAGGAGGTATGTTGTCAGCATCACTAGGACCAAGATTTTCATCGGGGTTAAGGCAAGCAAATTTGGAAGATAACTTAATGACAGTAGGATCACTGGTATTAGGCCGTTTAGCTAAATTTTTTCTTTGCTTTTGTGTGACCTTAAGTTTTTTCTTTTTCTTTTTAGTAGGAGTAGTTACCGAGTTGTTTGAATCATTGAGTTTCACCAAGATGAGATTCATTTGCTTCCTTAAGTTTTTATTGGTAATATTAGAAAGCGTAAGTTGTATAAAAAGATTTAATTTAGGTATTTGAGGTTCAATTTTTAAGCAGTTTTCAATATTGTTCAGATGATCATTGAGGTTTTCGCATTCAATGAATGATGAAAAGTTGTTGATGCTAATATTAAGTTGATCAATTTCTTGAATAAAGTTAAACGCTGTCGGGTTAGTATTAACGTCAATAGAATGAAGCATACTGGTTGATTGGTCAGCAGGGGAGACAGACATGATTGTACTGTTTGAGGAGAGCGAAACTCCTTCAAAAACAGCCATAATAGAACAAAATAAACAAAACCAAAAATTTAAAAATACTATTAACTATAACAGGAAACAAATTTGCACTTTACTGAGTAAAGGCAGTGAGAAACACTCGTAGCTTAAACAGCCCGAACAATTCTGCGCCTACACAGTAAAATACAGAAGAAAAGAAAGAATTCTAGAATTTAGCTAAAAGAATAATACTCATTTTAGACAACAAAATAATAACAACTAAACAAATCAAATAGTGAAAAGAAATAAAGATGTCGAAAATGATGCCGAACAAGAACTTTTTGATTTGTATGTCACGTGAACACTTTTCCTCTCTTAACTGTAACCAACCGTACTTCGGTTTAAGAACTGTACTTCCTTGTTAGTAGTTAGCCGCGCTAAGATGCGCTTTCTCTGTCTGTATGTCTGTCTGTAAATTTTTGTATCTTCTTGTCATTAATATGCTGAAATAAAGTATTTAAATAAGAATATTGGAATGAATTGTCTGCAGCCCGCCTCTTTGGATATCTCTCTTCAATAATCCTAGAACTGGAATGGTAAGAAAAAGTTTATATGAACCTTTCTAGTTTTATTTTGGAGGATTGTTTTGGTGAGGTAAAATTTGGCATCCCTGCCGGGATTGTAGTCAGTTAATATTTAGATGAGATACTTTTAATTTTGAAATGGCGAGTGACGAAAATAGTAAAGAGAAATTATATTTGTTAAAAAAGAAACGGAGTGTTTCTAGAACATCCGTTACAAAAATTCTAACAAAATTAGAATCGGAACTATCGAACATTGAAGAAATAGATATTGATAAATTAGAAGAATTAGTTGAAATGCTAACTTCTAAACATGACTCTTTGAAAGAGATAGATAACAAATTAGAACCTCTTTACGAAGTAGAAGATATTGAAACTGAAATTGAAAATACAGACGAATATGATGAAAAAGTTGCCCTGTGGAAATTTCGTGCAAATAAAAAAATTCGCTTGTTAAAAAAAAGAATTGAGTGAAAATAAATGCGAAACACGTTCCGAACAAAATAAAGAATTAAATGAGTCGAAACAAGTGGATAGTGTAAGAGTAAAATTGCCGAAATTAAATATTTCAAAATTTTATGGTGATATCAATCAATGGCTAACGTTTTGGAATAGTTTTGAATCTGCCATTCACAATAATGATTTATTAAATAAAGTAGATAAATTTAATTACCTTAAAGCACATTTAGGTGGTACTGCTTTAAATACTGTAGAAGGTTTTTCTATTTCTGCTTCTACATATGATTCGGCAATTAATTTATTAAAAGAAAGATTTGCAAGAAATGATCTATTGTTACATACTCATATGAATAATATTTTAAACATAAAATCATTGAGAAATTCCAACGATATTTGTTCTTTTAGAAAATTCTATGACAAAATTCTAACAGAATTAAGAAGTTTGGAAAGTTTAGATTTGAAAACAGAAAATTATTCCGCAGTTCTTTGCCCAATAATTCTAAAAGCCCTTCCTCAAGATATTCTTATAGAATATAATAAAACTGAGAATGAAAATGCTTATAATAATATCGAAGAACTACTGAAGTTTTTAGCTTTGACCTTGAGATCGAGAGAACGCGCAGTCATGATGAGCAATAATTTCGCAATCACTTCTGATTTTCGACCTCGGCCCTTTTCGCCTCTCGATAAAGTAAACAACCGCGGCTCAAGAAGTAATAAATTAGGCTGGGAAAGAATTCCTTCAGTAGCAGAATTAGTTTCGACTAATGTTAAAGAAAGAAATAAAAATATAACAAATTGCGTTTTTTGTGAGTCATCGGATCATCCTAGTTCTACTTGTGAATACGCAATAAATTTGTCTATTGAAGAAAGAAAAAATATTTTGATGAAAAAGGGAGCTTGTTTTAAATGTCTTGAAACTAAAAAACATATTTCTCGATTTTGTAAGAGTAATGTAATTTGTTCCCACTGTTCAGGAAAACATTCTTCGATCATGTGCTTTTCAAAATTTAAACAGAAACAAATTAATAAAAATGAATCTTCAGAAACTACTGTTCTTACCAATCAGTCATTTTTGAATGAAGTTTATTTGCAAACATTAGTAGTTCGAATCCAGAATAAAAACTTAGAACATTATATTCGGGTAATTATTGATACTGGATCACAAAGAAGTTATATATCAAAATTTGCTGCTGAAAATATGGGTTTTGATATAAAAGGAGAAGAATTGATTACTCATGGGCTATTTGGAGGAACAGAAATTACTGAACGCCATAACCGTTATATGATACAATTAAGTAGTTTAGATAAAATGAATAATATCAAAATAAAAGTAATGGATCAAAACAAAATTTGTGCATCAATTCCAAAAATTAGAAGTTCAGACTGTATAAATGATTTAAAAGATAAAAAGAATATTTTTGAGTGACATTTCGCCTAAAAGCAAAATTTGCTTGCATGAACAAAATACTAATGAGATTCATGTTTTATTGGGGGCAGATGTTGCAGGAAAGTTATTTACAGGAAAAGTGGAACATCTTCCATGTGGATTAGTAGCTGTTCAGACAATTCTGGGATGGACAGTAATGGGAAAAATTTCTGATGCTAAGTTAGATAGTTCTCTTCTTGTTCTGTCATTACACATAAATGATGCTAAAATTACAGACTTATGGAATTTAGATTCGTTGGGTATTTTAGATCCTAGCGAAAAGCAATCGAAAGAAGAAATGCAGAAATTAGTTTGGGAACATTTCGAATCAACAGTTAGCAGAGAAAATGACGGAAGATATATAGTATCTCTTCCTTGGATAGATAGATGTCCTTCAATTCCTGATAATAAATATTTGGCTCAGAAACGTTTAAAAAATACTGTTAAAAATTTGAATGCAAACAACTGTTTAGTAGAGTATGAACAAGTGTTTAAAGAATGGGAAGAAGAAGATGTTATCGAAGAAATAGTACCTGATCCAAATTGTTATGAAGTCTCAAGTGTACACTATTTGCCGCATCGAGCTGTCATAAAAGAAAATTCTACTACCAAAATAAGACCAGTTTTTGATGGTTCAGCTCGTGTTAATAACTCTATATCTTTGAATGATTGTATTGAAAAAGGACCCAATCTCATTGAACTGATTCCAGCTGTTTTGAATCGATTTAGGTTGGGTAACATTGGTGTCACTGCTGATATTCGTCGAGCATTTTTACAGATATCTTTAAATGAAAAGGACAGAGACTATTTACGCTTCTTATGGTGGAAAGAAGGTGATCCTGAAAATGAAATTATTTATAGACATTGTAGAGTTGTTTTTGGCATTAATTGCAGTCCCTTTTTGTTAGCTGCAACTCTCAATCATCATTTGAATCAGACAACCAAAGAACTTAAAGAGATAGCTGAAAAACTACAAGAATCTTTATATGTGGACAACTGCGTAGCAAGTGTTGATTCAGAAGAAGAATTAAAGTATTTTTGTAATGAATCACAGAAATTATTGCAATCAGCTAAATTTGATCTACGTGGTTGGAAACATACTAAATTTAAAGAAACTGTATTGAATCAAGAGGAGAATGAAGATGAAGTCGAAGTTCCTTTGTTAGGTTTATCTTGGAATACAGTTGATGATACTTTATCATGTGATTTCAGAAAATTTAAATTAGAAGATGAACCCATTACAAAAAGGAAAATATTGTCCTTAGCTCATAAGATTTTTGATCCAATAGGATTCACTTGTCCTGTGACATTAGTTCCGAAGATAATACTACAAGAATGTTGGAAAATCAAAGTTTCTTGGGACACAAAATTGCCAGAAAACATAGTAAAGATGTTTAAGAAGTGGAAAAACCGAATTATCGAATTAAAGAAAATTGCTATCCCTCGAAGATTATCCCGATTGTCATTCAAGCAGGGTAAATTATCTATCCACGTATTCTGCGATGCCTGCAAAACATCTTATGCTACTTGCATATTTTTAAGAAATGAGTTTCAGGATCAAGTGACTTGCCAACTACTTCAAGCTAGATCCAGAGTAGCCCCTCTAAAGAACATAACTATCGTGAGGTTAGAATTACTAGCCTGTTGTATTGGAGCAAGACTTGCTGATACAGTTAAGAAAGATTTGAAACTTGAAGATGTTGATGTATTTTATTGGTCAGACTCTATGGACGCTTTACATTGGATCAAGAAAGAAGGCCCATGGAAGACATTTGTTGAAAATAGAGTCAAAGAAATTAGAAAATTATCTGAAGTAACTTCATGGAAATTTGTACCTGGTCATCAAAATCCAGCTGACCTTCCCTCACGAGGTTGTAATGCCGAAGAATTAGTGAAATCTCAATGGTGGGAGGGACCTAGTTGGCTCTATCAATCTTTTGAAAAATGGCCTACTTCTGAAATGTTTCCTGATTTAGAAGTTGTTAATTCAGAAAAAAAGAAAAGTTGTTATATCTGCATCTAATATCGAAACTGAAACTTTTGAATATTTTTTAAGAATTTCGTCTTACAAAAAGATCGTAAGAATTATGGGGTGGATACTTCGTTTCATCAACAATATTAAGAAAAGGGTAAATGAAAGAACTTTTTGTAACTTAAGTGTTGAAGAATGTGATAAAGCGGAGAAAATAATTTTAAGAAAAGTTCAAAGAGAATGTTTTGAGAAAAACAGAAATCTTTCAATGCAGACCTATTTAGATCCAGATGATCTCCTTAGAGTAAAGACAAGAATTATACAAAGAAAAGATCAAGACAGTTTTCGATATCCAATTTTGCTACCATCAAAGCATCATATAGTAGACAAATTAATATTTGACAAGCATGTTGAACTTTGCCATGCAGGTATACAAGTCTTGATGTCTACGTTACGAGAAGAATATTGGATTATAAAAAGCAGAAAGACTATTCGTCAAGTCATTAGAAACTGTCTCCGATGCAAAAGATTTTCCATACATCCTCTTCAATCTATTAGTGCTCCACTCCCCGAAGATAGAATAAGAGAAGCTCAAGTATTCGAAGTCATTGGTGTAGATCTGTGTGGACCATTGTTTTTGAAAGACAACAAAAAATGTTGGATTGTCTTATTTACTTGTGCTATTTTTCGTGCTGTTCATTTAGAACTTGTAAGTTTTCTTTCTACAGATAGCTTCATATTAGCTTTAAGAAGATTTATCTCTCGTAGAGGAAGACCTTGTACAATATATTCTGATAATGGTACAAATTTAGTTGGTACATCTAATGAACTGAAATCTGTTAATTGGGAAAAAATAGAAGAATTTGCTGCCATTAAGAAGATTAATTGGAAATTAAATCCGCCATCAGCTCCATGGTGGGGTGGATTTTGGGAAAGACTTATTGGTATGTTAAAAGGAATAATGAGAAAAATCTTGGGTAAAGCTAGTCTGCATTATGAAGAAATGCATACTGTTATATGCGAAGCAGAAAACATAATTAATTCAAGACCATTAATATATCTGTCTGAAGACATAGAAGATCTTATTGCACTTACACCAGCAATGTTCATTCAAGAAATAAAAGAAGTTGGAATGCCGGATTTAGATCAGATGGATTCTAAAAGAATGAATAAACGATTTATGTATAGACAAAGACTTCGTGAAGATCTCAGAAGGCGATTTCGAAATGAATACCTTGGTCAACTAAAAGAATTTTCCAAACTCCAGGAAGAAGCCAAAATTAAGGAAGGTGATATCGTCTTGATTGGTGATAGCAACATGAAAAGACTAAATTGGCCTTTAGCAAAAGTAGTGAAACTTTTTCCTGGTAAAGACAATAAAGTTCGAGTTGTTGAATTGAAAACCAAGAATGGGTGTTTCATAAGACCTATACAGCGCTTATATTCATTAGAAATTAGACAAGATGAAAGGTGTGCCTTGCAGAGTAGGACTCCACCATCTGACTCCTTCCGCAACAAGTGCCCCGACACTGATGATTCCACATCAGATCCAGTGACTGTCATCGAATCCAGTGATTGTCCACAATCTATTGACTGTCAACCATATGACAGGTGTGATAATAGTAATACTTATCAGACATCCCGTTGTGGAAGAATCCTAAGATCTCCTAAGCGACTGGACTTATGATTTTGAGTTTCATTATTCTCTTGAAACTCAAAGGTGGGAGAATGTCGAAAATGATGCCGAACAAGAACTTTTTGATTTGTATGTCACGTGAACACTTTTCCTCTCTTAACTGTAACCAACCGTACTTCGGTTTAAGAACTGTACTTCCTTGTTAGTAGTTAGCCGCGCTAAGATGCGCTTTCTCTGTCTGTATGTCTGTCTGTAAATTTTTGTATCCTCTTGTCATTAATATGCTGAAATAAAGTATTTAAATAAGAATATTGGAATGAATTGTCTGCAGCCCGCCTCTTTGGATATCTCTCTTCAATAATCCTAGAACTGGAATGGTAAGAAAAAGTTTATATGAACCTTTCTAGTTTTATTTTGGAGGATTGTTTTGGTGAGGTAAAAAAAGAGATTAAGACAGAATAAGAGGGGAAAAAATCACATACCAATGAGGAGAAACGCTAGTAAACAAACCGATTTTGTCGTAAGTTCTCGATAGCTACTTATGTACAATTTTTAAAAAAATTTCGGAATTTAAGTTAAAGGAGTATACAAGAACAGACGATGAAAGGAGTGCAGGCGTCCGATTGGTTGATATTGTACAATAAGTGTTCGTAGTATCTGGCGAAAAATCCAGATACCTAATCATATAAAATGTAATATAACCTATTAAAAATCAAATTATATTAATAATTTATATTTTAGAAGCAAATTTTTTCATTAATAATTAATTTCAAAATATTTCCTTTTTATTTTGATCTTAAAATAGTTCCAATCCTCTACACTGTAATTTTTGCCTTTTCAGTTTTGGCAGCATCTGTTTACGCGCCAAAACTGCAGTAATTGTTTGGAGTTTGGTTTAAGTTATTTTTTCTTATTCTATTAAAATATCGCACTTTCGATTTAGTAAAACAAAGTAAGTATTTTGCGTTGTTTGCTATTTAGTTTTATTTTCCAATTGTGTTGATTCAAGTAATAAAAGTTACATTTTTTTTCTGAAAAGAAAATTTAGTTTTTAATAAATTTAGAACTTGTTCTGCACTTAAAAAATTGACTCATTTTTTAACATTTAGTTCTTAATTTGTATCATATTTTTTTTAAAGCAAAATTTTGCTTATATCTATAATCTCTGTGAATTATTCATAGAAATAAACTATACTATAATTTGGATGTATTAACCTTTTACAATATGTTGATTTTGTAAATGTATAAGAATAAGATTTGTTTTTTCTGTTTCGGGTAAACATTAATGAATAGCCATTTTTATAACTCCTCATGACAAGAAAAGTAATGAAGATTCTAGTCTTGCCAATGTAGCTACATTACTGATAAATTTTCCTTATTTATATCAAAAAATTGTAAGTTTTTGTTTTTTTAATGTCAATTGTTATTTCTGTATGAGACACAGCTATATTTAGAAGAACTGATTATTATTGAAAATTTCTCAAATTAGATGTTCATTATCTTTTATTTTAATTGTTTTTTCCTAACTAACCATATCTTAATTATTCAGTAAACAATAAATTAATATTTAAATAAATTCAGAATATAATAATAAAACAATTCTTATAACATATTTTTTTTAAAATATAACCACTATCAAATTTATTTTAATTCCGAAGTGTCCATTCACGTATGAAGAATCACTGTGTGTATATTTATCTATATAATTTACTTAAAACACAGATGGTTTTTTTATAATGATAGATAACTTGACTTAATATCACAAATTTTGTATTTATTTTATTTTGTACAGTACATGTATAATAAACATAACATTCTTATATTTATTACCTTAATATTCTATAAATAAGAGTGAGTTTTGTTTCTTACAGATGAATTTTCATTTATAAATTAATGATTTTATTGTCTTTATGTTGATTTTGATCAATATTTACAAAAATTTGATTAACTTTAAAATAATATAATTCTGTTCATAGCAAATTAGTATTTTAATTTCCTGAAATGATAATAATAATATAATTTTTTATAGATATTTCAGTATAAACCAACATGAGAAGTCCACGTTCTAGGCGTTCTCGTTCATCAGAGGCTGGTTCAAGTTCACCAGGTAAACTTTATATTGATCAAATAGCATATCACTCATTAATTCATTTTATAATTTTTTTTTAAACTGATTTTTTCTCATTATAAATAAACACATATTAAGGAATAGTATAAATTAAATTATAATTGTGGTAATAAAATTGTTTGAATTTTTTTTTATAAAAAAAAGTACCTATAAAGACATATTTTTATCAAAGGTAATAAAAAATTTTTATAAATCAATTTTGAATTGTGCTTTTTTTTCTTTCCATTCAATAGTATGTAATGTATTCACTTATTTCAAGATAGCTATAAAAATAATAGATTCATACTTAATTTTTTTAATGATGAGATTATCAACTTAGAATCACTTTAACCTAATATTTTAGTGTCTCTTTATTTTTGAGAATTTTTTTAATTTTGTATATACACAGCTTGGGCCTTAGTTCAATTAAACAGCAATTGCCTATTCTCTCACCCTATCTATTAGTTCATGGAGGTTTTTGTAAATGTAGACATCAAAATTTTTGGAGGCATCACCATTATTTTTTTTAACATTCAATCGTTTTTTGAAAGAGATTTAAAGAGAATAAAATAAATGACGAGTTGTAATATGTATATATTTAAATATATTACAATGATATATCCAATATATAAGGTTAATTATTTTCTAAAATTTTCATGTTACTAATTCAAAATATGTACTCTTTATTATGAAACAATTCTCTCTCTATCTGAAATAGATGAGCCTTAGATGTTTATATGATTTCTGTAGGAAGAAAATATTAAAATAAATGCAGACTATATGTCACTTTTTGGCAAAATGTACTTATTTTGCACTGATGTATTCCAACATCCCAAAGGTTTGGATTGTCAACTTATTATATCTAAATTTGAGTGACATTTATATTAAATTCTATATGGTTCTTCTAAGAAGCATATGCTTTAGGGTTCAAATTAATTCATGGCAAATATTATGTTACAGTTTTGTTGAAAAGCAGTCTAAAGATTTCTAATTTGTGTTATGTACTCTAGATTTTAATAGTTTATGTAAAACTGTGCAAACAAATTTTATTAAAACTACTAATTTTGTTGGAGGAACTGTATGAATTTTTAAAGAAATCCTTTTTTTCAAAACTGAAAAATAAAGTATTTAAAAAACAAGTTATTTTATTAATGTAAACTTTTTATTATTTTAGTAATGCCTCCACCACCACCACAAGTGGAAAATCCTGTTGATGATAGTGATATGAGTTCAGATTTAAACCTTCTGCCATCATCACCTCCTGAAGATTTTGGCGCATCTTCTCCACCGGAGCCAAATAGCAATGCTGGTTTGTATGAATTATTTGTATAAAAAAATTAATCAAAATATGTTTAGTATAATTCCTAATTAAAATAAGATAAATATATAGCTAAATAGAATATTTAATGTATATGCACAAGTTTAGGAATTATTAACTTTGCACATATTTAAAGGGTCAGGAAAAACTAAGTGACAACAAAGACTAGTATTTGACACAGAATTAATAGATAGCAAACATTTGCCAAATGTTTAATAATACAATAATTGTTTTTTTTCACTTCGTAATTTGACACAGTAAAACATGCTGTGGCTTTATTGCACAAAATGTACTAAAAAAACATCTGCGAGGTCTGTTTTATTTTTTTTTTTTATCAACAAATGTCATTTTTATATTATAAAACTCTTTAATTTTATTTCTATTATTGCATGAAAATTACTATTACAATTTGCCAATGTTAGATCTAATAATATAATATGTGGATTTATGACACATTGTAAAATTTTACAATCATGGCTTGTTATTGTACAGTCTTGATGGATTAATGGCACATATTTTTCCACTATCCTTAAATGCGTTTAGAATTGTTATTTTTGACAATCTCTTTTTAAAAATATTTTGGCTTCTTTTCAAAATATCACCAGTTACTGTAATGTGTCTTGATCTTTCTTGTTGAAATTAGCATAGGAACATAGGAAATTTAACATTCCTCAAATTTTGATTATCGCCTGAATTATTAACAACAGATTTCTTGAAATTGTTAATTTTTTCTAAACATCATAAATCTCTGATCCTTCTGAAAAGGTCAATCAAAGATAAAGTTGTGTGCTCATATTTTTTTTATTTATATCAGACATAATAATGGTAAAACTTTTCAACATGTCAGAATATTCCTTGTCCTGATATGTGTTCCTCTCTCCAGATACTGGATATTCAAAAACCAGGTTCTGCTGAACTTGTCACTGTAGGCCAGTGGTCCCATGGGATTTTGGATTGTCATCGTTTTCTTAGACTTTAAGGCATGGGAAAAGCAACACAAATCACATTAAACTATTCATTGACTTGTGTCACAATAAATGCTTACATGTAGCAAGTCTACTGCTCAGTAATTAAGTATTTAATTTAAATAAATGCACTAAAGGTGTTTTTTCAATTCCTTCTATTAGCTCACACTCTCCTTATATATATCTTGTTCAAATTTTCAATCATTGATAAAATACTTTTTATTCATCCACTCAAGTTCAAATGCATATTTTTTTAACTTGTAGTGGGTGACACTTGATGTTAAATGAGTTTTTTCAAATATTAATTCAGTAATTAAATTAAATTAATTAATTTTAGTTTTTTTAAATTTAAGTTGCATACATCTAGCAATAGATGATGCCAGATAAACTTTAAAAAATGAATGAAAATTATTTGTAAAGGACTTTCTGCAATATAGTAAAAAAAAAAGTAGGAATTGACGTTAAAAAAAAAATTTTTTATTTCTTATTTTAATATTCTTTTAAACTTGAACTGTAAAAAAAATGTGCAATTTTCAAATGTTATTTTTCAATGTTAAAATGGCTTTTCTAAAAAAAAAAAAAAAATTTATCTGATATAAACATTATTTTGATTCAAATTTAAATAATAAATTCTTTAGGGATATTCAGTGATTTGGAAATGAGCTCTCCCTTGTGTTATGGAACTCCTAGTTCTCACAGTACTACAGGCCGTTCAGTTGGGTATGTTTTTCTTGTTTCATGTTATGTAAAGACCATGTAAATAATAAAAATCACATTCATTTTCAGACCTACTAAAAGAAATTGTCACCTTAATTACACATCCAAACAATCGAAATAGTAAATTTTGTTTATTTTTTAGTATTGTTTAAAATCTTTCTGTATTATTTATTTGTTAATTTTATTTAAAGATCATTTGAGTTTCTAAGAGGATTGTAACTCATTTAATGATATACAATAAAGCAATAAAATTTTAGTTATATGAGTATTTGGGAAAATTAAATAAAATTACAGACTTACATGATCTTAAATATTATTTATGCATGCATATCTGTGAAAGAGAGCAGTGATAAATATAAACAGTAAAGTTTTTAACATGTAATTTAAAAAAAATCAAACAACACTATGAGCATGATTGATACTTTAATGGAAATTATTTGATTTTCATGATATAGTCTAACGTAATAATGTATATTGGTCTTATCTCCAATGTCAAATTTCAATTATGTGCTTGATAACATTAAAGACATTTGACATTATAAAGGTGCACTATTAAACTTGTTATATTTGTAATTTTTATCAATATGCATTTAAAAGAAAAAAACAATTAGCCTGAATATCATTTTAAAAATCTAGAATATGAATAAAACTTGAAAAACTTCCCATGCATAATGCTTTTCATGAAACTGTTGTCTAACTGAAGTGAATTTAATTTTTCATGTGATTTATTAATTTTTGTCTTAAATACATGATTAAATATACATCTTAAAATAATGAATATTTTTATAAGATTGTTGAATTGTTTACTTTGGTAACATTTTTTATTATTTAAATAAAAAAAATTTGTTTATATTAGACGGGGCACACCAATACGGCCGAGACATGATCTCCATAGTGAAAGAAGAACACGACAAGTAAATGTTGGTGAAAATGTGAGTTCATTTGTTTATTTTTAACCATCATTCCATTTGATTTCAAGTGCATTAAATATTAATTTAATATACTTGAGAATTAAGGGAATTCCTTATAATATCAGAAACAAACTAATGAAATTCTTGCATTTAGATTTTTATTTCAATTTTAACTTGGTACCTCATGAAATAATTTAACAACTTCCATGATTATATGCAAGTTTTATTGATGGAAGATATGTAGAAAACTCATAAATAAATTGGGATATATTTATAATTTTTTATCATGTATATACTCGATATACATAATATTAATATATATCGGGAATGCACAGGCTTGAAAACATCATGGATCGCAGATACTCTTTCCAATTTGACCATTGGCGAAATATAAAGAAATTCTTAAAGGTTAGGTATGGAGTATAAACAATATAATAAAAAGTATAATGTAATAAAAATAGTGTTTGATATGTAACATTACACGAATTTAATATATATAGAAACCAAACCCAAAAATTATTAGTCAAATTGTCACTTTTTTCCTCTTTGTTTGCCTGAAGATGCTTGTTCATAAATTTGTTGATAAGCTAGTCTTTTGATGTTAGATAAATTCGCTTATTTTAATGCATTACCTAGAAAAATCACAATTACTTAGTGGCTATTTTAAAATGAAACATAATTTTGGCAATCCATAAAATACATTTGGATTTCGAAACAAACACGAAAAGGTCAATGATATTCTTGTCTATCCAGACACAATCCATATTACTTTAGTGCATTATTAATAAATGTTCTTATTTCCTAGTTTAGAATAAATGAAAAGCCATTCAATGAAATATTTTTTATCATATTGAAGTATTAATTTTTTGTAATTAGAACTAAATCATGTTCTATACTTTAATTCTTCATCTAAATTTGATGGTCTTTAAAAAAGAATTATATCAAATAATTATTTAAAATAAAGTTAACATTATGCAGCCTGCAAAAAAAAAAAAAAAAAAAAAAGTGCTGTGGTCTGTGTGTCCATCTATCACAGCCCCGATTAACATCCAGATTTCACCACAATTGGCAGAGCAACTTAAAAAGAAATTTTTTTTTTAATTAGGTCAATATTCATTGAGAAATTACCGAATTAGGTTTTACACCAATTTGGCGATTTTTTAATATGTTTTTTTTTTTTTTTTTTTCCCCCCCCTTCCCCTGTCTTAGACAGGCTGACGAAAAATAAATAAGTTTCTAACCAATGCATTGCAATCACCTAAAATTTTATTTAATAACAGGAAAAAATTTGTATTGACATTTTACCAATAAAAATGATCCGATTTAATGTTGACTTCTAGAATTAAACTAGAAGAAACTGATAAAGTCAGCAGTGTTACAAGCTAAAACATATTGTCAATTCCTTTAGGATACTGTAGTTAAATTCAAGAAATTATCACTGGAATATTTATACTTTGCTTTGAGAGCCATTGGGGTAATTTAAGGAGAGGGAAGATGATGCATAAGAGAAAGAAAGTATTTATTGGGTTGTTTGTTCAAGTTGTAGAAAGTATTTTGTTTGAACTTTACAGTGGTTTTCATTGTTAAATTTATAATGCCGCCTAAGAAAAGAAAAACAATTCAGACTAGAATATGTAGACATGGTTCAAAAGGTCTGTATCTTGGATGAGAAAAAAAAATTGTTTTCATAAATTAATTAGCTTTATTCTCCTTAAATATAGCATTTTTTATGCAAATTTATGCTCTAAATTATGATATCATCTTTAGTGTTCGAGTGATACTAAGTGACTGAAATTAAACTTTTGTGTGCAAATGAGAGGATCAAATATGACATAAAACTTTTAATTCAGTGTCTATGACATGAAAATTCAAATCTTGATAACAAAAAAATAAGCTATCAAGTCAATGTACAATATCTTGTATACAGATCAATTTATCTCTTCTATATTTTAGTTTTAGAGCTTAATTATAATTTATTTTAAAAATATGGGAAACTTGTCATACACACTGATAACTGGTATGCAATAAGTTATATGTCTGGTATTTGTATGTTTCTAAATGACCTTTTATTTTGTTTCTTATGTAAGATTTAATAATAAATAAATTTCAAGTAAACAAGTTTCCCTTAATTTATACTGTAAGAAAGCATATTGCTTCAGTTAATATTTTATTTTAAAATACTGCAATTATCTTTATTATGCAGTTTATGTGTTTTGTAATTTAGTATAATTATTTTAGAGTGATCCATTATTATCGGAACCTGCTGGTGTTCATAGTGATAATAATGCTGGACCTCGATTGGTCATTTGGGGTACTGATGTAGAAGTCGGCAAATGTCAGAGTAAATTCAGACGTTTTATCATGGAATACACTGATACAAATATTGAATCTGATGAACTAATGGAGAATGTTGATTTAGATCAACCTTTTTACATGCAGAAATTAGAAGAGGTACTATGTTTAATTTATTGTAATTTACTTTTGATAATCGAATAATTTTTATTATATGTGATTTGTTTTTATTGATATTTTTTAGGATTCTTTTAATTCCATTTTTAATCATATTATATATGCAATTGTTTCAGTAATAATTTTAATTTACATTAGATGTTTTTCTTCTAGGTATTCACTGTTGAAGAGCCCTTCTTAAATGTAAATTGTGGTCATTTAAATACCTTTGATCCTGATCTTTATCGGCAGTTAGTGTCTTACCCTCAGGAAGTAATTCCATATTTTGATATGGCAGTGAATGAACTATATTTTGAGCGCTATCCAGATAGTCAGCTATGTCATCATATTCAAGTAAGACCTTACAATGCTGAGAAGACTAAAAATTTACGTGTTTTGAGTCCAGAAGGTAAGATTTTTTTTTTTTTTTTTTTTTTTTTTAAACGTGCTTATGATTTATATGATTGATCATGATCATGGGGCACAATAAGGGAACTTTACATTTCAATCGCTGATAACATATATTGTGTTTTGTCTTTGTATAATCTGGACAGAGAAAAATCTTACAGGCAACACTTATTTATTATTTCCATCAGATACTTCTCGATCCATATTTTCTATGCACCTTTTTCATTCACAAATGCTGATTATAATGAAATGCTAAAAATTTTCATCATATAAGGTTAATGGCCAATGTACTTCATTTCACCCACCAAATCACAGGGTTGTTGTTGTTATTGGGGTGTCCCCCCCATGTATGTGTTATATAACAATATAAACTGAAACACTTTTATTTATTTGCAATTAGAATTAAAGATTTAAAAATATTTCAGATGAAGAATTATATTAATTTCTTTTAAATACAGGCTTAAAATTAAACATTTAGATAATTGAATAATATATAAAATATAATTGAGTAAATAAAATAAACTTATTTTGCATTATATTAACAAAACTATAGCGATAAGAATTGATATGAAAAGTGCAGTGGTAAATAGTCTCTTAAATCTGGCATTCAATAGTTTGACACATTCTATGATCCAGCAATAATTGAGCCATCACTTTCATAGGGATTTGAGTATTTATTGATTGACCTTGAATATCAGTTGGTGGTATAATGGTTGCATTTTCATTAAACATTCATTGATGTTGAATGTATACATTTAATGTATTAATTTTATATTTCATACATATTTATTGTACATTTATTATATTAAAATGTATATGTATTAATCATTTAGGTTTTATCCAGTGTGCATTATCTTTGATATAAATTTAAAACTATGTTGATGCTCGTTACTATTGTGCCAGATTAAAGAGATATAACTTTAAGAATAAAAATAGTGTGGAAAATTTGAATCAATAATTTTCTTATTTTTAATTCATAGATATTGATCGTCTCATCACTATTAGTGGTATGGTAATTCGAACATCAAATCTTATACCTGAGATGCGAGAAGCATTCTTTACCTGTAGTGTATGCCATGAAACAGTTACTGTTGAATTGGATCGTGGACGTATAGCTGAACCACATGTTTGTGTCAAATGCAATACCAAATATACTTTTGGTCTCTGTCATAATCGATCTCAATTTACTGATAAACAGATGATTAAGATACAAGAATCGCCAGGTAATCAATTCTATAAGGGATAATTTCTAATACTATTTTTATTTAAATATTTTGATAATTCTGTTGGAACATAAAGATGTTTATCTAAGTATTAGCTTATTGGGACACAAATAGGTTTTGGGGATTTCCTTTGTATATTTATGAATCATTATTCCACTATATTGAAATTGTACATATATATATATACAGTAGAACCTCTTTAAGTTGAAAACCTCCCTAACTCGAAAAAAAATTTTGTTCCCTTCCCTTCAAGCCCGAAGACCTCCATTACTCGAAATTTTAACCCTCTATAAGTCGAAATAATTAGTCAATCCCCACAAGCCATTTTAGTATTTATTTTCCCTCCGTAAGTCGAAAAAAAATGGACCTCTGTATCTCAAATATTAGCAATGTTTGATTTTACAGTCTTTTTTTTTAAACTTATTACCTCTATAGTTCACAGAAAAATAAGTTACTGACTTTAAGGATTTGTCGACAATGCACGTCATTGTTTTTTAGAATACAATGTATAAGTATGTTCTAAATAGAATAACCAATTCTATGAAATAGCAACTTGGAAGAAAAAGAATTTTCTGCTCTTTATAGCTTAGATAGAAAACGATTGCATTGTCTAAAGCAAAAAAAAAAAAAAATTATAATAATAAATAAATAAATAATAACTGACTTTTTTAATACATAATATTTTTAATTTTTAGGTTGCAAATAAACGTTTTATTACTTCTGTAATTTGAATTTTTATTTATTTTACCTCTCAAACTCAAAATAAGTTAGAAAAAATCAAAAACTCCATAAACCGAATTATTTGGCGTCTCCTTTGAAGTTCGACTTACAGTGGTTCTACTGTATTATTAAAATGCATCTTATTTAAATAAAATTAATGCTAATTGAATGCATTTAAATTTTGCTCTAGTTATAAATTTTCAAAATTAATGTTTTCTTCGTGACATTTTTTTTTTCTCATGATGTGTGTAAGCATGTATGTAATTTGTATAAAAAAGATTTGCAATTTATCTTCTTGATTCTAGTTTAGAAACCCTTAAATAGAATTGAATTATACATGCAATAAATAAAAGGAAAATTTATAATAATAGCCAGAAATAATTCCATAGTTTTAAATGTCATATTTCCTGTTCCTATCAATGGTGCTTAACTATTGCTTTAAATTAATATTAAATATTTTTCTTCATTTTTTTTTTTTTAAAGTCTGCAGCATTGTAGATATAAATTATGTTCTTTTGAATGTAATCTAGTTACAATAATGCTTATTTCATGTACATGATTGTTTTGTTAATTGAAAATGCTCAGTAAACAAGTAATAGCAAAATTTAAGATTATTCAGTAATTTATGAGTAAAATAGTAATTAAGATCTGTGTATTGTTTTAAAATTCTGAACCATTTGTAGTATTTAAAAAACTTATTGTAAGTATTGTAAATACAACATGCTTTGATATTGTAGATTCACCTTTATTTTATCATAATCATATTTTTCTATTGCATGTCTTGTACTAAAAGTTCTTGTTGTTAATTAAATTAAACATTTCTATTCTTAGATGATATGCCACCTGGTCAGACCCCTCATACTGTTATACTATATGCTCATAATGATCTTGTTGATTCTGTTCAGCCAGGGGACAGGTATGCATGCTTTTAAGTTAGTTATTTGTGCTGGATGTTTTAAAATTGGTTTTACTAATTTTAATGTTTATAAAAAAACAAGTATATATTTAAAATTGAACTTTTTTATTTAGCATAATAGTGTGCTTAAAGAGAATCGGTCTTAATATCTATCTAATAAAATATCACATAAAAATAATGATATTAAACATGACCTTTGAATGTTAAAAACATATAGAAACTGAAATTATGTTTTATCATTAGTTTAAATATAAAAATAACAGTTTTAATTTGTAAGAACTAGAACTCATCTGTGGTTCTTTGATATAAACAGAGGGAAAAATTGGTGCTAATTATTTTTTATATTTTTTATGTTATACTTATGAAAGACTAATAACAGCTAATTACATCCTTTTCTAATATTAAGTTGTGGGAAGCAAATAAATATTAAACAAATAAATTAAAAGTGCACTATTTTCCCAAATTTAAAATGGCTGAGGGGGGACAAAGCACCATTAATAAAGAGACCAGTTTAATTTATTGAAATTAAGTATGTACAGAACCCATATACAGCTGGCAACTCTTCTACAATTTAACACTTTCTTCTGCTTATCTGCACAGATGACTTGGCTTATTGGCAGGGCCAAAATGAAGAATTTATTGCAATTTAGTCATCAAAAATTGACTTCAGAAGAGAACATCTTTGTTCATCCCCATTAATGTGTATATTTGTGGGCAAAAAAAACAGGGTTTTTTAAGCAAATTTAAGGCAAGATTAACTATTATAAGTTTTTTTTAAATTTTATATGTAATGAAAATTTGTTTTTAAGCTCTTGTATACACAAATGGTTAGTATTTATAATTAAAGCTGCTAAATATTTTGTATATCATTTTATAAACTATTTTTACTCTCTTTAAATTATAATGTGGGGTATGAAATCCTCTGCATTTTCAAAAATTGGAGTTGGTAAATAATGCAATGATACAAATTTTAAGGACTTAGTATCCATCAAAGGTGGAATCAATTCTACATGAAATATTCTAGTCATTAATTGGTGAAACTTTCCTTTTTGACAATTAATGCTCATCTATTATGACTTAGTGTCATTGAGTAGCATTAGTAATTAATCATAATAAGCGTCGCACATTTATACCAGCTGTAAAGGCTGTGTGCCTCTGTAAAACATAGGATGATTATTGCAGATAGCATAAAAATACTATGCACTGATCTGGTCATTTATTCCAAATCTGAAGAAGGATAATCAGCTACTTTACCACTTCAGAAAATTGATGTGGTGTTAAAAACAGATGTTTTGGGAGTTACTTTGAGCCTCATCTAAATGTCATAAATGTTAGAAATTGCCATACATAATATGGAAGTGGCTATAGTATATTGGATACAAATACCAATATTTATACAAATAAAAATGTATACCAAAAGTAGATAAAATGTAAATTAATGAACGAAATAATTCTAATATATTACTTTAATTAGGTATTATAAATTCATTATACTTATAAACACAATAGCTGAATTTCTAAAGCTAGCAATTTCAGTAAATAAATAAAAATTTGCAGGTTTTGTTAAAGGGAACCCAAAGAAGTATTTCAGACAGTTTACAGTAATGTTGTTTGGTCTGTATAGAACAATATTTATGTCTTGCCTGCTCTTCCAGCTACATGCATCACAACCAGATTCGAAGTCATTATCTACCAGTTAGTTGTGCAACAGAAACTTTAACTATAACCAAAGTTAACATCCATTAGCTGAAAATATTATTATTTTCTAATATGGTATAAAGAAATCTGCATGTAAATTTTGAAATTATCTAATTTTTCTTAATTCTGTTTTAAAAAGAAATTGTATGATGCAATTAATGTTATGCACCAGATGGAGGGGAAAACACCATTAATTTTTAAATTGACAAAGAGATTTACATATACAATATTGCATTGTAATGTATAGAGAATAAATAAAATTTATTTTTTATTTTCCCCCCAGGATAACAGTTACTGGAATATATCGAGCTGTTGCTGCTCGAGTGAACCCGAAACAAAGGAACTTAAAAGCAGTTTATAGAACCCACATAGATGTAATACATTTTCGTAAAGTGGATACTAAGAGGCTTTATGAAGATATTGATGATGGGTATGCAAATTTGTTTTAATGTTGGTTAATTTAATTTTAATAGCTTTACATTCTCAAATTTTTTGATGTAATTCATTTCCTCAAGATTAAAATTTAAGATTTTTAGTGTCAGTAATGTAATTTTAAGATTATAAGCCTCTGCATACAATTATTTTTTATAGATATTGGTAAAAATTAATACCTAAAAATGTACTAATTTAAGTTTTTCTTAACGCTAACAAATTCAATTTATGCACTAGAATATTAATCAATAATTTATCTTGTAAATAAAAAAAAATTTGAATGCTGTTGTAGTTTTTTTTAACTTTTTGATTTAAAACCATATAATTATATTATTAGTTTTCCCATAAAAAAAAATATTTGTATAGTCTTTCTTACATTCATGGAAATCTTTTGTTACCTTTTATTACCTTCTTTGAATCTTTACCTACTTGTTTTACTGTGTAATATTTCAGTAATACTTTTTTTTTCTCTTGATACTTTTATACATATATCCCATGCAATCTTTATTATATAATACATTGTTATTTTTTTAAAAAGATTGCTTGTGTAAAGTCTCTACTCCAAATAAAAAAAACAAAACGTTTTAGCTACAAGAAAAGTCTCTTCTTAATAATTTATTTTATGTGAATCAGGATTTTTTTTTTTTTTCCATCAAGAAATGTTTGTTAAAGTTATAAATGCTCATTAATAAGGAAAAAATTTTACTGTGGGGTTATAAATATAAGAATAATGTAAAAACTTATTATATATCATGTTTTTCAAAAAAAAAAAAAAAATAGTTCTTTGAAAACAAGGTCATTATTTTAGTTCATTTTAAACTATAAGTAATTTATTTTCAATATGCAGATTAATTAGCTATAATAAATACAATTCTTATTGTGACTATTAATTCAATTCTTAAAACTATAATAACATTTAATTAGTAATAAAAAGAAATAGGAAATTCTAAAGTAGAAAATTTAAATATTTCTCTCATTGTCCTTGACTTGATTTTGATGAGGTGTTTTGAGATTTATAAATTATTTTCGGTATTAAGCATCATTTTTCATATCAAATAACCAGGAGTAAGATATGACTTTGTGCCCAAAACAATTTAGTTTTTCTCTATATGTCATATTTAATACAATGAAATAAAATATACCTCAGTTTCCAGTTTATTTCATCTTAGTAAGCACATCAGAGAAGTTAAAACAAAATCTATTGAACATTGGAAATTAAGTAGGAAGGAGGAATGTGTAAATTTTTCAAATCGGCAGAACAGTTCTCTAAGCTGAGATATTTAGAGAGAGAGGGGAAAACAGACTGAAAGAAATTTGTTTTAGACAAAAGCATTCTGCTAACATAAACTGTCTTATGAAAGTGTGAAATTTGACCAGCTTTGTATAACACTGGAATTGGAGACCTATTGCAAATCACATTCGCTAAAACAATATTATACACTGTGGTGAGAATTTGGAGATTGCTATCCCAGAATGTTACGAATAGTGGAGTTTGTAATTTTGATTAGATGCCATTAATAACAACCCCTGAGAGTTTGCAGCTATTGCTTTAATAGCATGAAGTTTTTTGATAGAAAAATTAACTGCTTTGCTTTTTTCCAGTTGTGGAATGAAATTCCAAATGTTACACCATTGTGAGATTTTATGAAAGGATATTTGGAGAATAGAACTTTTACAAGGGGATTGTCATTGCTAAGAGAAAGATATCTGCATAAATTAGACATTCAATGTGATTAAGGATGAGCTTGAAGATGTCTCACAATATACATTGTGAAATAAAACTAATACTGGGAACACTACCTTGTTGAATTCCATGTGTGGAAAGCATTTTCATCAAAACAGTGTTTCTCCATTTGGTAATAAAATTGCTGTTATTGATAAAATTGTAAATCAACTTTGCTGTGATGCTCTTGATCCGGAAATGTAGAATTTTATGGATTATAAAAACATCTTAATCAAAAGTAGTCATAGTATTGATATTTACACTTTTTGTAATGCATATTTGAAACATGATAATCGAAAAAAATGCAATCTTAAATAAATAAATATATATATATTCAATCATAAAAAAAAAATAAGAAATAGTGATATTGCATGTTTTCATAATTTTTGATATAATTTCTGTTTGAAAATTAAAATTTTCTAATTTTAAATATGCAAGATTAGATTTGTGAAAAAATCTATCAATCTAGGAAAATGTAATCATCACATAATTTATGGTTATCTTTTTCTTTTATATCATTTTTAGAATTGATCTTCGCTTTACTCCTGAAAGAATTGAAAAATTAAAGGAACTGTCACAACTACCTGATATCTATGAAAGACTTGCAAGAGCTTTAGGTTAGTTAATGTACAATAGATGCTATATGTTTATTTATATATTAATTTTATTTTAGATGAAAGAAATTTTATATTAAAAATTATTGAAGTTTTCTTCAAAAAAAAATCATTAATTATCAAAAATGTATTTCTTAATACTTATTTATCCATTTCTTGGTTATGTGTAAGCTTTAGGAATTTTAGCATTATTTTATTTAAATAAATTCAGGAAATAATTCCTGTAATATGCTGCTATTAAATTAATTACTTCATTTGGTTTGTATCCTGAATTATTTTGAAATAAGGAGAGCTTTTTTTATACATTCAAAACCAATAATAAACAAATATATGGTGATTTTCTTTTCTCTCTATTTTTGAATGGATAAAAAAAAAAATCTGAAAAATTAATTTATATCTCTTACATAATCATGTTTTGAACCTTTTTTTTTATTGAAATGCTGAGCATTGTAAATTCAATAGGTATGGTAAACGTTTTTTTAAAAATTCTTTATATATATATTTTGAAAAACATATACAATGGGATGAATATCGATTTAGAGAAGCAATAAAAAAAATAAGTTTCATGAAATATTATCACCATTAATTTGATACTTATAGTTACTAATAATCTCATTTTGTAATTTATTTCTATGTTAAATATTAATGCTAATAACTTTTAAGTATTTGTTGGGAATTCTTACATCAATATAATTATTATTAGATAATGATTAATTAATTTTTATTAATTAAATAAAATGTATATTTTATTCTTCTCATTAGCTCCTAGTATTTATGAAAATGAAGATATCAAAAAAGGAATTTTGTTGCAACTTTTTGGAGGCACTAAAAAGGATTTTTCTAATAAAAGCAAAGGAAAATTTAGGTTTGTATTTTGCTATGCTATTTTATGTCATTTATTGAAATAAACAGAGCTATGCTATTTATTGTCATTTATTGAAATTATAATTATTAAAAAGTTATATTTGTTTAAGTTATTTCTATAAATGCTTGAATGTCAATTATTGTTTGTATTACTATTGTGTTTATGTGTTTTCAGAGCCGAAATAAATATATTGCTTTGTGGTGATCCTGGCACAAGTAAATCACAGTTATTACAATATGTCTACAATCTTGTACCCAGGGGGCAATATACATCAGGTAAGGGATCCAGTGCTGTGGGTTTGACTGCTTATGTTACTCGGGATCCAGAAACAAGACAGTTATGTTTGCAAACGTAAGTTAAGTACTTTTATATTAAATTTTATTCATTAGGAATATTTCTTAATTGTAATTTAATTCTTTGTTCCTATTTATAGTGGAGCTTTGGTATTAAGTGACAATGGAATTTGTTGCATTGATGAGTTTGATAAGATGACTGACAGTACCCGCTCCATTCTTCATGAAGTTATGGTTAGTTAGGTTTTTATAAACAAAAATTTTTCTCAAATTAAATACAAAGTTACATTACATCAAATTAAATAATTTTTCATGTCATCCCCACACATAAATCATTTTGCAATAATTTAGTTTATGAGCAAATTAATCTATGATTGTTGTACCATATATATGTAAAAATCATTTTTTTTTAAATAAGTTTGGGAACAGTCATATTTTTTTCCCTGGTATGTTTGGTTATCTATTAGATCTTTTTTTAATAATTTACAGTCAATTAATTTCTTTAGCTGTGTCAAAATATTTCATTATATTTTAAATAATCAGAAGTAGAAGACTTCCTAGTACTAATATGAGAAATATAAAACATACCTGCTAGGAAAATATCCTACTAAACTCTTCAGAAATACTGTTGCCAATAATTTTTAATTTAATCAAGAACATTTAATTTTGTTGTACAAGATAAAAATGTATCATTCATAATGAAATTTTGTTAATTTCTCTGTGTGTTACAAAGAAACAAATCCATACTAGTTTGCAGGCAAAGAAAGTTAATCTTAAGTTTTAGGCAAAAATATTTTCTTTAATTTAACCTAGGATTTTCAATACATGAAAATAATTATATTCTTAATATTGAAGATTTGTTAGCTTAAGTGAATTACAAATAATCAGGATGTATTATTATTATTATTATTATTTTTTTTTTTAAGAAATTAGAATGTAAAAAGATACATGTGTTAATTTTTTATAGTTTTACAATTTATCCCCCCCCCTCCTTCTCTGCCCTGAAGTTTAATTTATTATCTTTGGCAAATCATATATTTACTTTATATATCATCCATATATATTTACTGTACAGAATTAGCTTTTAGCAATAATTTGTAGAGAAGGAAAGTACGTTGATTGTATTGTCAACACAAAAAAATTTTAAGTTTCTTATCGTATCTGAACATTAAATTATTATATTTACAAAATTATGATATTGTAACTTTTTTATTTTTTAATCCACTCTTCATAATTGATCAAATTATCATGCTGACCTCGTGAAAATGTTTAATATTTTTAGAAGTACTTCTTTGGTTTATAGAAATTTCTTTAATTTGTAATTTTTATTTATTTTAAATAGGAACAACAAACTTTATCAATTGCTAAATCTGGAATTATTTGTCAACTGAATGCACGTACTTCAATTCTGGCTGCTGCAAATCCTGTAGAGTCACAGTGGAATAAGAATAAGACTATAATTGAAAACATTCAATTGCCTCATACGCTTCTGTCTAGGTTTGTTATTTTTATGCATACATACATAAATGCTATTATTACCATATTTGTAAAGAAAAATAAATTTTAATTAATGATATTTACTAATTCAATTAAAATTGATTTAGGTTTGACCTTATCTTTTTAATTTTGGATCCCCAAGATGAAGTATTCGACAGGAGACTTGCAAGGCATTTAGTTTCTCTGTATTACAAAAGCCCTGATGAAGAACAACAAGAATTTCTGGTTTGTTTTTAATTATACCATTATTTGTCCAAAAGTTTACCTTTTTTATCTTGTGTAATTTACTCAATTTTGATGTGCAATTTATTTTTCATTTATAATGTCCCTGTATGGGGGGGATCAGTTAAATGAAAATCTTAGAAACATTTTTTTTTTTTTTTTTTTTAAGTAATTTAATGAATAAAAAATGTGTTAATTCTGCATAGTTTTCCTTTATGCTTAAAACCAGTTCTAAAATCTTACAAAGGTGCCCAAATGTTTTTTAGTCTATCACTCTGTGGATCTTATAATATCAAAATTTACCTTTGTGATTGGTTTATTTGCACTCTTGGTGATTTTCTCTTAATTGAAATGCTTTCTGACAACAACTTGTTTTTAACAAACCAAAGAGTGCTCTCATAGATGTTGCATAATTGGAGGTTTTCTATTTGACTTGTTGACTATGTAAGACAAACATGTATTACTATACAGTGTTGTGCATTCATTCTGCTATGAATTTTGATAGATTGTACACTGAGTATCCACATATATTTGCATGTATATATGCATCACTTAAGTTTGTTGCAAACAGATGAGCTATGATGATGCATTTGTGTGTGGTTTGGGGGATAAAACCTGAAAAATTACCACCCCACAGTTCACTGCCAATGCAAGAAATGATTTGTCCCTGTTGAGTTTCTGAAACTAAATTTCTTCGTTCCAATAAGTCAATGCTTTACTGCATTCATTTAACAAACCTGTTCATTTTTTGTGCATCTCTCCAGTGAAGTGGCAATCCTTATGCTGCAGCTATGAAAATACTTGTTTCTCAATAATATTATTCCATTAGATGCTCATATAAATGAACTTTCTTTGTACTAAATATTGTCAGTGTATGTAACATTTCAGGATTCTCTGAAACAGGTAAAGTTTTCATTTGGCTTACCAATATTTTAATAATAAACTTTTTATGCGCTTGTGAGTGCATCGCATTTTATGTAAGTAAATTTTAATACATTTTGGCTAGATATGATATTTTTCACTGTTGCACCGACGGATTATCAGATGTAATTCTGTCTTTTGGAATTGGAACCTTATAGACAAGGCATAAGATAAGTTGTGAGCATTTATTCACTAATTCTAATATGCAGCCTGATAAATGGGTTGGATTTAGTGTGGAAATTGTATATTATATTTAATTAAGTGAGGTATTTAAATTAAAATATGCATGTTTCTTTATAAGTGCCAATTTTGAGCTTAATCTATTTCTTCTTATTAATCTTATTACGTATTGTATAATTTTTTTATTTTATAGTTTATGTTTGTATTCAATTTATATATGCATAAATTTTTACAGTTGCACAATCCTATTGTTTTTTTTTAGGACTTGAGTCTGTTGAAAGATTACATAGCCTATGCTCGCACGAAAATTCATCCAGTTTTAAGTGAAGAAGCTTCCCAGGCCTTAATACAAGCTTATGTAGAAATGCGTAAAGTTGGAACAGGCCGTGGTCAAGTTTCTGCATACCCGAGACAACTTGAATCCTTGATACGACTTTCAGAAGCTCATGCAAAAGTTCGATTTTCAAATGTTGTTGATTTAATGGATGTTGAAGAAGCTAAAAGGTATTTTTTTTTTCCTTTTGTTCAGGAGAAAAGATATATGTGTGTGTGTACTTAATTTATTTTTCCTTTTATCATGTCTGAACATGTTTTCCAGGTTAAGCATCTGTTATGTTATCAAAGAACACATGGGGGAAAGTAGCATTCCGTGTTGTATGTTGGCAAAAGCCAAATAGCTACTTTATAACCGAATTATAATATATAGCCATGGTATAACTTTGGTGAATTCTCATGGCTACTGAATTTGTTAATGCTTCTTATAATATTTTGAACAATTATTTCATAATAAAATTCTTGGATTATCAAACTTTAAAATATCCCTATGGTTATTTAACACTGATTACTCCCATATGTATTTGTCCAACATTATATATTTATGCATGATAAATTGAAATTCGTGAGTAGAATTCCTAAAAAAAAATGTTTTTAAAAAAAGAAAATTGTGTGTGAAAATATTTGTTAATTCTTCTTAAAGGATGTCAAGTTCTTGTTTCTAAAATATGCTATTTCGAAGATTCATTAAATGCATAAACTGTTGATGCTTATAAAGCCTGATTTTGGCTATGTAACCAATGATAACAGCTCCACTAAATTTTATATCTATATATTCCTTTGTAAATATTATATGGTGTTTTTCAGATTACACAGAGAAGCCTTGAAGCAGTCTGCAACAGATCCTACTTCTGGGAAAATTGATATTTCTATCTTAACTACCGGAATGAGTAATACTGCACGAAAACGTCGTATTGAAATTGGGCAAAATCTTAGGAAAATATTACAAGCTAAAGGCAAAACAACGAAAACTTTCAACTATGCTAAAATATTTGATGAGCTGAAATCACAGTCAGATATTGTAAGTATTTTTTAATCAAGATTTTTTTTTTCAATCATCATTTGATAATATTATCATAATTTACAATGACAATCCTTGACAAAAAAAAATTCATTCTTTGTCTATTCTTGTAATTTTTACAAAATTTACTGGACAAATGTAACATACTTGTATTTGATACTGTTTTATAGGTATTAATTAATATCTAAGAATGGGTTTGTTAAAATGAAAAATTTATTTTCCCAGATATACATTCACTTCTTCGTGTGCACAGGTGAATAAAAGAACAATAAAGCACTTGATTTTTAGTAACCCCAAGTGCGAGTCAGCTTGAATCCATGCAATGTTTGTTTTTTTTTTTAAGAAAATTAAACCTTCTGGAGACATCCTCCTCAGTACTTCATCTGAGGTTGATTCTGTTTATGTGCTTTCTTAAAAGCATTGTAATTCTGCATTTACTGTTGCTATCTGAAGAGGTAGAAAAAAGAGCAGGCCTATCATTCAAAACTTGCACATTTCTTACCACACTGCAACCATGTTTAAGCATGCGCAATCCATTGAAATGCCTACCCCTTCCAACACTGCTATAGAAGTGGTGAATTTTAGGAGTTAGTTTTATAATCTGACTTCTTAGAATTTGGAAGAAAATTTTTTTTTTTATTATAATTAATGTGAAAATTAAATGTTTAAGGAGTAATTCAATTGTATCCATCATTAATACAACAAGTAGCATAGACACATCTGTTTCCCAGTAAGCCAGGTAAGTACCGAGAGACTTTCTTAGCACTGGGGCTTATAAAAAGCTATCATGATCAATAATGAAAGATCTTATAAGAGTTATTCTGTTATTAAGGAAAAGATTTAATGTATTACAAATATAGAAACTTTGTGCTTAAAATGTTTAATTTGGTATTATTTTTATAAAATAAAAAATTTTTTTTAAGTGAGTGCAAATGTTACACCATAAAATAATAAAGAATATTTTATTAAAGCAAACCTTTTCAAAAAAAAAATTTTAATCCATTAGTAAAAATCATAATTCATAAAATATTACTGAAAAGATTTATTATTGAGATTGTTGGTAAATTAGTCAGGAATTTGAAATGTTTTACAGGGGGCCATGTGTTAAAAGTTTTTATTCATGTTTACAGTTTTTCTATTCATGCTATTTCAGGCAGGTCTTTACTTACAGGATAAGGCCATAGAGACTGGAGTAATCATGCTACATTAACAGTATTAATAATACAGCATAAATTTTGAAATATTTTAGTGTATTTGACTAAGTTCTTCATAAATCTATTATGATCTGATTAATTCTTTTCACAACCGAAAAATCTAAGAAAATAAACTAATCAAGATTTCATTCCTTATTATTTTCTTAAAAGCAACATATCCCAAATTGACTAATGATGCTGGAGTAATTGTATTCCTAAAATTTTGTGCTACCCTTTCTAAAAATCATATGATTTTTCTAGGTAGTCGTAAAGTAGAACATATTGAGTGATGTGTTTTGGTAGCATACTTTGATTATACATTCGGACATGCATATTTACGACATTTATATTCAATGTAGGTTTTCATACTAAGGTAAGAGGAGAAATGTGTTATAATCTTTAACTTGAAGCCTTAGATACATTTGATATTGCAGTTTTGCTGGAAATCCAAAGAGTCCAATTTGTTTCATGTGTTGGTATTCACAATCGCCTCTGAAACAACACTTAAATAATTATTTTGACAAAAAGTAAAATAGTTACCCAGTTATTCCACATACTAATTAATTCTAAGCTATAATGATATTTAGTTAAATGATGTAAAAAAAAAAAACATTACTTAGTAAAAGGGCACACAAATAAAAAGTTTAAAAAAATGTGATAATTTAATTTTCAAAGATGTATATATAACTGTTTTATTTTTCTAGATGATTACTAGAGATATGTTTGAAGAAGTTTTAAAAGATCTTCAAGATGATGAATTTATAGCAGTCACCGGAAGAAGCACAATTCGATTGTGTACATAAGAATTAATCGGTGCATTTTATAATGTTGTTTTGCACTTATTTCTTTTATAAACTGAAATAATGACTACTTATTTTTTATATAAACTTTCTTAAAATTAAATTGAAATTGTATTTTGAAATGGAACCATTTTAAAAATCTGTATATGAACGAATCTGTGTAAAAAATAAAAATTCTTTCATTCAGCTGGCTGTATTTATACCAGTGTCAAATATAAAATTTTCTATCATCATACAAGATACTTCACATTAAAGGTTTTTTTTTTTTTTTTTTTGAGATACAACCTACCACTCAATTTTTAAATTGATGATATCAACTCGACCCTTTTCAGTCACTGATTTTTATAAATTCTCTAAAGTTTTGTAATGATGGTTATTATCTTAATAGTCATTTTAAAAATAGATATCAATATTAGGCTAAGGTTCTCATCTCTCCACATCTAAAACATTACACAATTTTAAAAAATTCACATCATATTAGGTATGTAATGGTTTTTTTATAATAAACAGATCAAAGACATCAATAGTTTTAATGATAAATTCAATGCATTAAAAGAAAATATCTTCCCTTCATGATCATAAAAGTGACACTTTCTTAATTAGTTTATAAAAATTATCTGTTAAGTGTGATTAGGCATGCAGAACAGAATATTATATGTTAAACAAAATTATATTAATTTTTTAATTCTCTCTCTGCTGCTTGGAAATTTCTTATTTAAAGCATTCTTGAAGTTTTGTTGCATCTCATTAGTAAATGTTATGTTTAATTAGGCAGATGGTCACATGCATTATATTGCTGATTTTCTTAGTTGTAAAACTCTTAAAAGTTACCTAGAATCAATTCAAAATAATAAAAGAAAACATTTGAATACAAGCTTTAATTATTGCAAATATTAAATTTAATGATTAGTTAGTAATTTGCAGATGTGGGGAATCAAGCATTTTTGAAGGAGTCAGTTTAAAAATCCAAATTTAATTTCTCAAAATTCTTAGATTTAATGTTAAAATTAGATATTAAGGAGTTAATTGTATCATTCAATAAGACACTTGGTATGCTGTTTTTGCTAATGGGTAAATGTCGTGACTCAGTAACTGTCTTAGATCAGCAATGAAATGGAAGCTATCCTGTTAAGAACATAAATGATTTAATGTAATATAAATATACATTGTTCATTTTTATCACAAAGAAGTAATTTTCTTTTGTCTATTCTATAATATTTTACTGCCTGTTCATTTAATACTATTATTTTAGTTGACTGCAAATATTATACTTTTAAAAGTTTAAAAAAAAAAAATACTTTTGCTAGATAAACTGTTTTTATATATGACTATAAAAAAAATTTTATCATTAAGAAAAGCATGTTAATCATTTCATAATTTTTTTTAATTATGGAAATTTTAAGAAAAAAAATTTATTCATTTTAATATTTGCCCTAAAAGCATTTTCAATTATTAAAATATGTATCTGTATCAAAATTCAGTTATAGAATGAATACTCACTTTTGAAAAAAATACAATGTAACTTTCATGTTAATTTATATAATGTATAAAAAGGATTAATTTTAAAATATCTTAGTTATGTTATTTATAGTTAATGTGATAATTCATATTCAATAAAAAAGCAACTTTAATAATATAACATTCAATTTAGTTATGAAAAGCAATATAAAATATTTATTACTTTACGATATTGAAATAATCCTATTATAATTAAATTTTTTGCTTTCAAATTTTTAGATGATAGTTTAATAATGTAAAAATTAAATTTTTTCTCATGGAATTTGTAAACAAATCAAATACATGAAATTATAATGGTGGATGATCCAAAAATTTTCATGAAGTGTGTTGGTTCATTTAGTAATATTTTAGCCATTAGTTAACTTCAGATCAAAATCACTGATCTTGAAATTTAAATTATGACTTAATTCATTATTTGGGTATTTTGAAGTATTGATATTTTTCAATTTGTTAATAACTGGCCACTGTAATGTTGTAACCAGATATAATTTTCTTTTACATTTTTATATATTTTAAATTTGAAATTCAAATCATTTATCAATGAGCTTTCCAATGTTATTGCTTCAGAGTAGTGGATGAGCATTTGCATACAAGTCACAGAGAAGCATTGATTTATTCAACGAATCAACATTATGTGTCTGAGAAAGTTACCTTCATCCAAAATTTTATTTTTCTCTCCTCAGAAGTTCTTCAAAATATTGAACGACTCCTGAAAAAAGTTAAAATTTTTCAGGTGCATAATCTGTACAATTTTAAAAGCTTTACAATTCAAATAATAAAATATTGCATATTGCTTTTCTCTGTGGCAAGTGCTTGGTTATAAAAAAGATAAAACTTTTGGTGAAATGATTTTTAGCATAATCATCATGAATATTAAATGTTTTAATAGTTAATATCTAATTAAAAGAAATTTCTTACCCAGCTTGTAAAGATGTTTGCCCATATTTTTTTTTTATCATTATGCTACTACATAATATTATAAAATACTATACAATAAATGAACAACCTTAACATTTATAATGTTGGAAAAATACGCAGAGCCTAATTAAATAATGGTGATAAACATTATTCAAAATATGTATATTAAACAGCTGGTAAAAAGCTTTTTTTCACAACATGAAATGCAAATAATTTAATGCTAAAGCTTACATTAAATAATATAAGTAATTACTATCAATTTTAATGCATTTTCGGAACACTTATTTCATTGTTATAATAAAATTTTATAGTTAAACAATAAATTATTAAAAATATCTTTATCATGAATTTGTCACTGTGATAGCCTAAAATTAAAAATATAAACTTGTAATTCACTTTTTCTTATTTCTTCAACAAAAGACTATTACAAAATTTAACATACTAATATAATTAAATAGCAAATCATTAACTTAAGGTTGATTATCACCTGCGTTTTTAATTATGTCTTGAAGCAGCTTTATACTGATCATACCAGAAAACTTATCATATAAATCTAAATATGTTTGGATATATTCACATGTAAGGGGTTCCAATAAATGTCAACAAAAGTTGTAAATCACAAAAAAAGAATAGGAAATTTAGACTTAAATTTTACATTGTCAATATAAGTTAAATTTTTTATAATAAATTTGTAATTAGTAATTTAATTTTATAATCAATTAAAAGAGTAATTTGCTACACATTTAATCTCTAAACTTTTGAAATCTAGTATATTATGAAAAAAATTAAATGGCTACATAATTAAGGCATTAAAAAGAACATACTACCGTCATATTTTTTATGAACTTGAAAATTTTTATAGGTTTCAGATATAATGTTATATTTTATATAAAAGGTATTAATCTTTAAACTCTTCAAATTCAATTATATTTATCTTAATCAATGATTAGTCTGTATTATCATGTTATTTAAATGTTAATACCACACTAATAATTCAAACTCTTTTTCAAAATTACAAGAAAAGAAAAGCAATGATACAAGTCAAATCTTTTATTAACTACAGCATATATGTTGTTATTCAAAACAGAGAAAAATCATTGATTTGTTGAAGTACTTAAAACATATCTTTGTAAATAAATACATCTGTTCTAGAAACAATATAAAGAGCGGTTATTTTTCATTAAGTTTTTAATTTATTTATATAACATATTTGATTATACTCAGATTTGTTTAACATCAGGCATCTAATTTAGGACCCAAAACAAATTTGTTTATTAACTAGAAATTTGTACTCTACTATTTCTTCTCTGTACACAAATCGATATAATTTATGTTGCTGTATAAATATAAAACCGATGAACTTTATTTTTCTCAAAAATTGATAACATAAATATATGATATAAATTTTATATACAATTTAATGTTTCACAATATGGGGTGGCAAATTAGACAGCACTTTGAAATTCAGTATGCATCTATTCTTCAAATACCATTTCATAACAAATACATAATCTGCTGAGGCATTTTTTTCCCCCTTCCTTTCTTACCTTTAAGTTATTTCATAATTCAAAATATGAGTATTTATCGTCGCAGTACAATACCATACAATTTTACAAATCAGTCATAAATCATAATACACTTGAGATGCAACTCTCAATACTATTCTTTTTTAATTTGCAAACCAAAAATTAATATAATACCCACTTTTAGATTTGATTGTTTTATCCTATCATTTTTTAAATACTTATATAATTAAGAAATTATAATTCATTACTGCACGGCATGGATCACAATAACTTTACCTGAACAATAAATAATAATATAGATCTGAATAGTAATTTGTATTGCATTTTATAAATTATATCCAAAAAGTACTGATTATAGAAACTACAATAATATATGCAGATAATCTGCATCACAAATAATAATGCAAGAAAGGGAGATAAAAGAACCAGTTATTTATATATTTTGAGAAGTATATATATATATATACATATATATATATACTGAATTTTTAAAGTGTTTTAAATACTTTATATTGCATTTTCTATATAATATTTACAAAACTATAAGATCTGTATTTAAAATTTATTGCTTTCATGAGTCAAAATAGCATTCTGTTATGCTAAATTGAAAACAAGCTTAAGTATACACAAAAAAATTTACAATAACTAAATGATAGGATAAATAACTAATTTCATAACAAGACAAATTACAAAATATATATACTTTTGAAACATAATAAAGTCAGGTGCATGGTCATCTCACTCATTCTGACATTTATTCATTCTAAATTGTGAATTTGTCAAGAAAATTTATTATTTTTTTTAACAAAACAAACTTGTGGAATGTCATTAGAATATAATATGCATGACACATTTCATAAATAAAGATATCTTCACAATTCACTTCTTTCATTTGTATATACAAAAGTAGAAATAGGTAACTTCAACAATAAAGTACTTCTTATTTAGTGAAAATTTGAATTCTTCTATTTTTTAAAGTAAATGATATGAGGATGTAAATACTATAAATTTACTGTGGCAGTTATGACTGTACAAGAAACACAATGATAATCTATACTTCATATTTTAAGATCATGTGAGATCATTTGAAATGATTAACAAAAATTATGGTAGGAAACAGCAAGTTCACCAAACACTTCCTTTACATACAACAGATAACAATAAGTGTCATAATATCTATGTAATGTAAAACATGTTTACAATTTATCTAGATAATTATATGCATATCTGCCATGAAAAAAAGGTTCTTGTTTCGTATTGTTTATCTGATCTTCACTAATAGTATGGAAGTCAAATATAAAAGTATGATTATAGAAAATCTGATATCAAGAAAATATTTTTTAAAGCAAAGCATTACACGTGGGTTATAAATTCTCAACATATCTATTGAGCTGCTCTTCTCGCGTCAAATGATCCAAGTCCAGATTGTCTCTAGATGAAGGCCCTAATTCTTTATTAATTGGGCTTTGAAGCTGACTTGCTATATTAGGATGAGAAGACACAGGATTTGCAAGATGTGTAAGCATCATGTCATTTCTAGCACTCATTTGATCAGGTCCAGTAAGCCTTGATGTGCCAATAGAAAGTCCTAAATGAGGTGATTGAGTCTGTGCAGGGTAAATTGGAGAAGGAGCTTGCTGTCTAGGAGAAGATATAGATTGATTTTGTAAACTGGTAGCCTGAGTCCTGGGTGATGCAATGGGTTGAGGTGAACACAGAGCCTGTGCTAATTGTGCTGTTGTTGGTGAAGGGGACCTAACTTGCTGCAGTAATTGCTGTGATGGTGATGGTATTGATCCTTGCGATAGATAGATGCCTTGCTGTGGACTAACCGGAGGATGAGTGGGTGAAGTCATTTGTTTGATTTGTGGTTGCATAAGAATTTGCTGTCTCTGTTGTGGGAATTGAAATTGTGAACCATCGTTCTGTTGAAATCCTTGTTGATGACCATAATTCCCTTGCATAGGCATTCGTGGGCGCTGGGTGTACATAGGAGGTTGAGAAAATTGGTTTGTTTGTTGAGACTGTAATTGTGATCTCTGTAAAGATAATAAACGTTGTTGTTGTTGTTGTGTTAATTGTTGTCGCTGTTGTTGATGTTGCCAAGCACGTGGTTGTGGTTGAGGTAGAGGTACTTGTTGCTGAGGTTGTTGTTGTCCCATCATAAATTGTTCATTCGCTTGGCTTTGAGATCTTTGTTTAATAAATGCAGCCATAAGTTGGGGATTAGATTTCAATAATGTTAACATCTCTTGTTTTTTCTGGATAGAAAAATCGGGTGATTTTAAAGTATTTATCATTTGTGCTAAAGTTTGTTGTGTATTTGTCATGGAATTTGACATTTGATTTAATCCTACAGAGTTCCTTGGAGCATTGGGCATATTAGAAGCTCCAACCAGTTGAGATTGCTGTCGAAGCCCCACTGTTGGGATTGATGGTGGTCCCTGAGATTGCAGAGCTTGATTAAAGTTAGTATTGTCCCAATTACCCATACTTCGAACTCCTTGGGAACGATTAGGCACTCCCGGTAGTATTTGACTCACAGGTTTTTGCATTTGCTGCGGTGCACGTATTAAAGCTGGATTCGAGGCAAGATGATTAACAGCTGGATTACTACCATAGGCGACAGTACTTCCAACCATATGTGGTAGAGCCTGTCTAGTATTTGTAACCATATGTGGTACTGTTTGCCTTGCAGCTGCAGCCTGCACTTGCTGAACAGCTTGCAAAGCACCTACAGGGGGACAAGCTGCAGGTTTCATACCTATTCCTGGCTGGGAGAAATGGGGAGAAGGTTGTGGCTTAGGATCTGGAGATGGCTGGCTAGCTAAATTAGAAATTCCAGGACTTGTTTGCTTCACCGTTTCTGTCATCCCCCTATTTTGCATGGTAGCAATACGTCGCTTAAGAATTTGGGCTGCTTGCTGTCTTTGCTGTTTGAATTTATATTTTATATTCACACAAAATGGTACAGGACATTTAGCCTCCTGACATGACTTTGCATGATAATAATTAAGTGCAATAAGTTGCTTACAAATTGCGCAGCCATTCTTACCTTTCTTACTACAACTTTTAGCATGTGAAACAATTCGCTTCATTTTCTGACAGCTGGGTAGACGACAATTAGCATCTCTACATTGACATGCATGTTCAAGAGATTGAATGCAACGCTGGATTGCCAATCTTCTTGACTCCTGCGGATTTACTTGTTTCTGATCTCCTGTAGATGAATCGTCACCTAATTCAAATCCTAATTTCTGCATTTTGTGATGATGCCCATCTTTGTTAAAACACTTCACACACAAATCAAAATCATCACAAACAGTACAATGATATCTTGTTTCAACATTAGTTTTACAATTATTGCAAGTATACACAAATTGATCTTGTCCTTGATTGTGTAATTGGTAAAGCATAGCCATAGTAGAATATTTTGTACGGCGTAAAGAAGAAAATTCATAATGTTTTTCTCGGGCCATAGTCAGAAATGTGTCTCGACCATCCATCAGTTCGCAAGGAATAAATGGATCTGGATCTATAATTGGCTGTAAAGTTGTTTTAACAGACTGTAATCGAATAACAAAGAAAACTTCTTTGTGTTTTTCCATCATTGACACTATCTTAGCCGTTAAATCATTTCCAGCATATGGATAATTAGATTTTTTATTCTTTTTTTGGTTATTTTTATTTTTGTTGGCTTTTTTATTTCGTCCATTTTTTTGCCCTTTTTTCTTGCCATTTATGCCATCTTCTTCATTTTCATTAGTATCAGAAGTTGTAGCAACAACTCTTGCTGCTGCTTCAGCAGCAGAAGCTTCCGCTTTCCTTTTTTCTTCATCTTCTTGTTCTAGTTCTTTAATGCTATCTTCAAGAACATTAGGCCAAAAATCATCATCAAAATAAGGCAATTCTATAGCACTTTTTAGGTTGTCTTCAGTGGCCTGTCTTAATATGTCTTTATAATCTACAATAACACGATCTATAATACCTTTATCAAGCATCTTTTTGTACCAGTCTTGTAATCGTTTTGGCTTTGGAATCTTTTGATCTGGCGGGTGGCAATGAAATATATAATCATCACCTTCACTTGGTGGACAAGCCCATATATGGGCCATTGTATAACCAAGTTGTTTCACATAATCCATATAACTTAGCAAAATTTCATGATAAACTGGGGTTCGCAATTGTCTTGGTTGAAAAAAATGAACACTGTCTAAATAAGCAATATAAACACGTCGTGAATTTGGAGGGCCACAATCAGAACCATATTCTTGTACATGCATGCCAAAAAAGCATGTATCTACACCATCAATTTCTTCAAAAGCAAAAAGAGCTTTTGCTCGATACGGAAAACGTTCTGGCATTTCTCCATTTTCCACAAATCTTGCTTTCATTTCAGGTTTCACTTCAGAATACTTTTCTGAACTAGCTACAACTCGAATGGTAACATCCCCAGCTCCGCAATCCCTTCGATTTAAAAAGTTGTTAACACGTGTTTCAATGTAATGCCCTAATTTAGTTTGTGGCAAACGCTTAGAAGTAAATTTGTTTTCTTTTCTTTTTTTACCTAGTTTTTTCAAACAATTATCACAAGTAAACCCCTCTGGCCATATTGCTTCAAAATAAAGTACACATATTTGATGCAGCTTTCTGCCACACTCTTTACAATTCACAAAGGGTTCTATATCCAAATGGTTATTTTTCATTTCAACAAATTGATCCTTTTTTATAACAACAGGTGGAAGGCTAGGATCTTCTTCAATCGATACTTTATCACCAGAAATATCAGCAAAACACTTTTGACAATAAATATACCTATTTTGATAACTCCAATATTTAGAATCTCTAGGTATAGTGCAAAGCTGTTTTCCGTAACAACATAAAATTTGGGGATGGAATACATAATTTCGACCACAACAATATCCCAAAGATTGCATTACTGGATCAATATCTTGCTCAAATACTTCAGCTAATTTTGAACAATGTTTATAAACTCTAGAAGTTTTTCTGTTATATAACCAAGCATTATTAAACATTAAATTTACATCATCAATATACTGCCAAGGATCTTGATATTCTCCAGTATCAAGTTTTCTCTTGATGGTAGATAAATCTATTGGTTTTTTAATTATTTCAAAGTAATCAGGTATGTTGAGCTGCACTGGATCAACTGGCTGACGAAATGGAAGAGATTCTGGATCCTGCTTATATAAATTTTCTAAAGTTGGCATCAATGCTTGCCGTAATTCATCTGGCTTGAAAATTTTTTTCTTTTTGTTGTCATTTGAGGAAGACTGAACAGGTTCGCTTTTAATTTCTGTCTTAATACTCGAATTATCAACAGATTTAGATGATGTCTGAGGAGATTTCACTTCTTGTTTAGGAGATAAAGGTTCTTGTTTCACTGCCACCAATTCTTGTTTTGATTCTTTTCCAAATGAGTTAAAATTTTCACTGGAATCCATTGGCTGCTCTTTTTCTTTTTTAATGGCAGCCTGCATACCTTCCATAGCACCTGGTTTACCAGTTTCTTTCCTATTATTATCATCACAATCCATTTTTTCTTCATAATTATCAGTTCCTGTTGACACATGATTATCAAAATCAAATTTCTTTATTCCACTTTGCATGGTTTCTCTTTCTGTTACTGAAGATGCAGGAGTATTTGATCCAGTATTATTAACAGATGTTTGGTCATCCATAGCTTGTTGTGAAGAAGCTGTTTGTTGTTGGAATTCCTCACTATTTTCTTCTTCTTTAATTGAAGATTGTTGTGAAAGTAAAAGATTACTATGTACTTGTTGGTGCATTTGTTGCTCATTTTGTGGAGGCTGAATTTGAGAATTAGAAGGAGTCTTCGGTGATGCTCCAAGAACTGATCCAGGTCTAGATGGCTGCTGGATAGAATTTGACTGAAATTCCTGACTTATTTGTTGCTGAGAGAGAGGTGTTTTCAAAACTTGATTTTCCTGAAATTGAGAAGACATTTGGGGTGAAAGATCAGTATGAGATGTAGGAGTCAACTGATTCAAATGTGGCTGAATTTGTTGAGTTGTTGACTGAATTTGATTTTGTAATTGATTCTGATTAATCAAATGAATTTGAGCGTTCAAATTTTGAGACATGATTACTTGTTCTTGGTTAGTTTGTCCAAGTAACTTAGATGCTTGTTGATGCTGTTGAGGTATCATCTGCCTAGCTTTATAAGCATATTGCATTTGAGGGCGATTCTGCTGGAGAGATGAATTCCCCATTTGTTGATTCTGTGGTACTGAAGAATTGGACATTTGCAAATGATTTTGTTGCAATGAAGAATTAGTCATCTGTAAATGATTCTGCTGCATAGATGAATTAACCATTGACATCTGATTTTGTAATGGGGAATTTGTCATTTGCAAATGATTCTGTTGCAAAGGTGAATTTGCCATTTGCATATGATTTTGTTGTAAAGGTGAATTTGCCATTTGTAAATGGTTTTGATTCAGAGATGTGTTAGTCATTTGTAGCTGATTTTGTTGCAATGATGAATTTGTCAACTGTAATTGATTTTGTTGCAAAGTTGAATTTGCCATCTGTGTATGAACTTTTTGAAGAGTTGCATTAAACTGTGAAACAGATCCAGAAAGAGCAGCAGTAATAGAAGATTGGTCTCCTGAGGGCATTGACATCGATGTAACAGTATTAAGATTATTGAAATGCTGTTGGGGTAATTGCTGTTGTTGTAAATTCATTGATGACAGTGAATTCTGCTGTTGCATTCTGATTTGTATTTGATTTAATGAATTTTGGTTGACTGTTGAATTAGATAACTGAGATCTAGAAAAAAGATCTGAAGCTCTAGCTCCAATACCTGCAGAAACAGTTATATTAGGTGGAGGCATTCTTTGCTGATTATCAAAATTACTAGGCCCAGGCAAGTGTGACTGTGATGCATTTCCCATAATATTAGGTTTAGGACTTGCTGTTCCAGTATTATTAAGAATTGGTTCTAAGCTAGATCCCACTTCCTGCTGTTGCAATTGATTTTCTTTTTCTTTTTGACGCTTGTCCTCCAGTTCTTTTTGTATTTTATATATTTTCTCAGCAAGTAACTGATAGTATTCTTCCTTGCTATTTGCGTTTTTATACATGTCGCGCTCAACTTTCTCAGCATATGAAACCAAACTCACCATTCTGGAATCTTTTAATGTATTAATATCAACTGCTGGGAATATAGTTTGAACTATTTTTTGTACTAAATGATGTCGTAAGTCCATAGTAATAGACAGTTGCCAATCTTTAACAGGAAAGGAATTGTCTGTTATCAAGTTTGGGATATGATTTATTTGATTCGGAGAACTCAATAAGTTAGCACTAGGTGCAGCAAGTTTGGATTGAAAATTGTCATTTATAAAATTTGGAATTTTTGTGTTTGGAAATGAAACAGTATTATTATTTTGCAACATAGATCTCATTTGCAATGATGATTGTTGAATATTTTGTTGACCAGGTTGTAAGGCTCGAATATGATTTAAATTCTGTGAAGAGCAATGTGCAACTTGATCACTCATAGGAGGACCAGTTGTGGTTTCATTTCTTTGCACAACAGTGTTCATGCCAAGACCATCATTAGCAGTACTAAATTTTAGACCAAGAGCAGCATAAGCTCTCTGCATGTCTGCTGGCCCAGGATTCTGGTTTGACTGATTTGTTTGGACAGTAGCTGCTTGTTGCCTACGACCAGCTGCTTGCTTTAAAGGCACACAAACAGGACAATCATTTGCTGTGCAATTTTTCCAGTGTGAAATAATCTGACTAGAAGATGCACAATGAGGTACTGTGCACTGTTTTCCATTTTGGCAGGCTGTCATATGACTCAATACATGTTTCATTGTTGCACAATTAGGCAATGAACAAGGTTTGGATTCTCCCCCCGATTGATTATCATTGCTTCGGCATTTATATGCATGCAGTAATAGAACAAGCTGCAGTTGAATTAACCTTCGCTTTTCTTGGTCAGCTGTTGGTGCAGGAGCAGAATTTGCAATAGCACCAGCCGTTGCAACAGTTGTTGCAGAATTAACAGCACCTCCAGAACAGGGAACAGCATTCTGCTCACCAGAGGTACTCTGCTCACCCGCACTCTGTGCCACTGGAAGATTAGAAACTTGCATTTGTGATCAGAATAAGAAACAAAACTTGTCTATTGGTATTGTATTTCGAAGAAGCATTCAACGAAACACTTGAAATAGTTTGTAATCTCTTATGAGAGAAGAATGCAAGAAAAACTGCTGTTTATACAATAATAAAGAATGTAAATATCTTTTCTCCATTGATCAAAAGTTATAATGTACTCAAAGAGAATCTCAAAAGGCAGGGAAAAAAAGGCACTGTGGCACACGTCACTTGAAAAGGTAACAGCCTAGAAAAGACAAAAAAATTTAATTAGCATTCTATTTATATTAATAAATAAATATATAATTTTTTTAGCTGAATTATTAACAGAGGATTAATTTGTGTTCTTCAGATTAACAAGCATATTTACAAGGTGAGTATTGAAAACAAAGATAAAAAAGTTAAATGAATTGATATAATTTTAATACTTTTTACAAAAGAAAATTGAATAAAACTTATTAAAAAAAAAAAAATTTTTTTAAATAGTCACATAATCTTGATATGATTTTTCCATGAATAAGAAACAATATTCATTTGATTATACAAAATTGTTGACAATTGTTGCCTTAAAAAAAGGGGGTGGGGTTAATTTCCATTAATTTTTCTATTTAAATATATATTTCCATTATTTTCATTTAAGTTTCCACTATAAAACTGGAAGGACAAAGATTATATTAAATTGTTGATGTCAATCCATTTAGAGTCTTATAATGATTGTAACTCGACCATTGCTAAAAAACAGTTAGTATTCAAAATTATAGGTGTTCTTCTGTTTAAGTTTTAAGTTTGAATGGTTTCTGCTTTATCATAAAAATTATTATTATATTAATTATGAACTTATTTTACAATTTTGTTTACTAAAATTTACAAACATAAATTGAGCTTAAGTAAAATATTCAAACGGTAAATTTGAATATTTATTAAGTTAGTGAACCAAACTCAAACCCAAGTAATTCTTTATTATTTTAAATAAAAACTTTAAAATCAATGGTTATATGCCAATCACAATTAATAATGCACTCATTCATTATATAAAAAATGTAATCATACCATACCATAAATTAGCAATTTCGTAAGTGTGACCCATAATAACTTGGGAATCTATAGGGTCTTCACTTCGAAATATTGCAAAAATTTTGTAATTATTTAGATCAAGACATTTAGCTTCAATGCATTAAAAAATAAAGTTAAAAGTTAAAAATGAGTAAACATATAGATTCTTTGGTGTTGTATGATAATTAGTTAACCCATATAAAAATAAAACAGCTTGCACAGAACATTTTCAGATGTAAATATACAAAGAAAGAACATTTTCAGTTGTAAATATAGAAATTAGTTAGTGTTATATTAATTCTAATTTATTGTCTCCTATTAATAGTCTTGCGAGTTTTACTTTTGCATCTTTAAAGATGGCTCAGATTTTGATCACTAATAAACATGAAAGTGCAGATAGAAGAATGGCATCAACCACAGGTACAACTGTAAAAAAACAAAAATGTGATGACAGATATACTGTCCGGTTTTATATCTTAAAAAGAAAATCTTATTCAGTTTTGCAACAAGAATTTGAAAATAAAATTTTATAGCATGGAATTGGTAGAACTTCGACACTCCAATGCATATATGTATCGCCTTCTAGTAAGTGATGAAGCTCTGTGGATTTTAATTCTATTTTCAAAATCCTATTTATGCAAAGCTATGCTTTTAGCAATCACGGTGACAGTGCTCAAATATGAAGGAAAATACAACAAGGAAACGGAAATGAGAGTGGATGTGTCTAAATTGATTCCACAATTTTGAGAAAATGTACAATGAATTGCAGTCTCTCTTCTGACATACTTAACCTTCAAGATACGATTGCACACTGCAGACAAAATTTAAAATGAAATGTTTGTATTTATATTTAAGAAAAAATATTTAAAAGTTTTAAAAAATAGATTTTGCAATTGCTTGAGACACAATATTCATTACTATGTTCCAAATTCCTAAGTAAGAAATATTGTTTAATATCCAAGTCCAAAGAGGATGAAGATATTTTTAAACATTGCCATCAACAGCTGTGGAAGATAAAATAAGTTTAAAAAACAATTTGCATAAATTTAAAAGCTTTCCCAACAAACATTCAAGATTAAAGAAACATGAAAATTGATAATTTGGAATGGCTGTGGATATCAATTTTAAACAAAGATGCATTTGCAAAACAATTCTCTGCCAAATCCTAAACCTCATTCATGATATGCGAGAGAAATAAAGTTTGGAACCTTTGTTAAATGCAGTAAGAAAGATGAGGCCTGCATTGTTTTTTTTATAGCACCATATGAAAAAAAAATATTTTTTTTTTTCATTTTTATTTAAAAGGCATTTAAATTAAAATGTATATATACTTTATAGTTAAATCATTCAAAATATCACTATTGAACATGATATTAAAATTATCTAAAAAATTTACTTTATCAAAATCATGTGAAGATGCCAATCTCAAATGAATAATTTCAGTAGTTTTTGATGCTTGCAATAATGAAGAGTAAATGTCAAATACACACATTCCACTCCCTTTCAATGAAAAAGATTAATGTTGATATTTAAAACACTAACAAATACTTCAGCAATTTAACAAAAAAATTTAGGAAACAATATCAATAAAAATAGAATATTGGTTTTAAACTATCAGTGATTTGCAGGTTTCGGGTTCGAGTCCCAGCGGATGGATGGCCATGCCATGGATGTTTGTAATGGTTCGGAATCCACTTGAAACAGTAGGTCCTGGTCTAATATGATCGTAGAGCATTGGGGGAGGGGAGGGGGGTATGTTTCGTAGCATATCTTCAAGCTGCACGTGTCCTCTGGGTAGTACTAAATGAGTAACAGCGGTGCAGCCTTTGCTTATGAAAATGATTGTCTCTGTATTGTCAGCTGCATTAGAAGAAAAAATTATCAATATGTAAAGACTAATCACATGCCAAATAATTTTTTTTAATGGTCGGTCAAAAGAAAAGTTTTTATAGATGTTTGTAAAAATATTATTTTGTATCAAAACTTGTTTTCCCAGTACTCATGACATAAAATTTGGCAAAAATTTTTTATGTCCATTTGAATTTTACAGCTGAAATCCTGAAACTCTTTCGAAACTCATATAGAAGCATAAGTAAAATATAAAAAAGGCAACAAATAAATTTTTAAAAATGGTTAACATTTTATTTTAACACAATTAATAATATCCTTTAATAGAAGCAATGTTATGGTTAATTAGAAATTTATTTGACTATAATAATCACAGCAGACTTGAATCAATAAAATTATGTAAAAATGTTAGTAAAAGAAGTTTCTTTTAAACTTATTGAATGGATACAGTATTATACATCAATTTTACTTTAATATAGCGAAAGCTATTTAAACCAAATAAAATAAAAATATATTAGGAAAATTTTCATAATATAAAATTCTTGTACAATACAACTAGAGACGAAAAAATAGAAATAAAAGAGTTTGAGAAAAATCTCATTTGATTTAACTTTGTTTAAAATCTACATAACAGGTCTCATAACTTCTCCCCCCCTCAATATCTAAAATAACTGCTGCCACACAACCTTTTTTCCCCTTGCAATAACAGGCATTTCTTTAATATTAATATTATTTTTTTCCCCATTTGCAATATGTTACATATAGACATTTCCTGAATAAATATATTTATTATTTCATGTATAAAGTTAAAAAAAACTAACTATACAATGCAGATATGGTGTAGCTATTATTGTTGTCTACTTGTCAGTGAAATTAATATATCATATTCATTATAATAGGAGATACTAAGCATTTTTCAAGCAAAAATGACAATTCTTTTATTATCATGAGATCTCATTTCTCTATTACAGTGTATTCCAAGTTCACAAAATTAAGTTTTGTAATATAACTTATGCATAACATAAATAATATCCTTCAATATTTTTATCAATAATTATTATCCAGTAAATTTAAAGAATTTTAAATACTCCCATAATGAAATATTTATGAGTTGCTATTCTCTAGGTGAAATTAAGAAATGTATTTCAGTTTATTTAAGTAACATTAAATGTTACTTAAATGTAAATGTATACCATATCTTTAAAATAGTAGTATGACTTTTTAAAAATAGAAATTTGTATTTTAAACAGGGTTTTGGAATTCAAGAAGAAAAATAAACATGAAAATTCTATTTTTATCTACTAGAAGTAATATTATATTGACCACTTTAATCTTTTTTTTTTTTAATAAGTATTTCAAGTTAATATCAATATAAGTAAAAAAAGTTAAAAAGAAAAAATAGAAATTCAAGGTAATAATATTACTACCAGCTCCTTTATCTCATGTTAGAAATAAATCTTTTAGATTAATACATACGTATAGTTTATTCATTATATTTACTATTAATACATATGAATAGTTTATTCTTTACCTTGATGACATTATGTGAAATAGCTTTCATGTAAAATCCCAGACTTTTTATATTTTAATGACAATTAAAAATTGAACAAATATATATCTGATAAACCTTTAAATAATCATTATTTAATTATAACAAAAATATTGAGAGGGGGCACTTATATAAAACACTTACATAATATTATGATTACAATTACAGCTCAGCTCACGGGGTGCAATGTAGACCTACATCTAAGTGGTGCACCCTGGTCGATGTTTTATACGACTAAGTGGTCTACAGTTTTCAGCATGATTATCCGGTTGATCTGTGTGTATTGCAATTGAATGTTGGTGGTAGTCTCAATAAAAAAGAACTGATCTAATGAACATCTACATCGCATTGGGATTTTTGACCAGCTAAACTGCCCTCTTTATGATTTGGCAGAATTAGTGAACAGAGCTCATCTTCATCGATGCTTGGCACTTCATTGCAAATCCAAAACAGCGAGATACTGGCAAGCTAGAGAACTCTTAGGTATTAGGGCAATGACTTTGGTCAACTTTGCTGAACTCCTGCATACATTTTCTTTTTTATTCTTATTTCCCCCTTTCTTGTATTGTATTGCCATTGGAAATAAAAAAAAAACAGCTCAGCTCAATTAATAAAATAACCTATTTTAAAGAAAAACCTTTTTCTTCTTTATTTTGAAACCTTCATTTCATATACAAATACTTAAAATTTTCATTTAGTAATGTGATTATTTTTTAAAGATAGGTGTAATATAAGAAAGTTTCAAATCACTAAAAGATGAAGAAAATTAAAAATAATTTTATATCGTTTAGCTATTTTCATAAAAAAAATTAAGTTTCATTAATATTTACCGCACTTAGCTTTGAAAATTTTTTTTTTTTACTGTATCATTACACAGTATGATCTCCAACACTTCTTGAAGCATTGTTCTAAATATTCACAGGGCATTATTCCTGTCAGGAGGAACAACTAGTAACTAGTAGTAGTACTAGTTAAGATATATATATACATATATATAAAAAAATCAAACCATATATATATATCTATATATGAATAGATATATATTTTCATGCATATAGGAAAAATCAATATATATATATATATATATATATTATAAAGATTTGATTTTTCATTATTATTAGCCAATAATTCCAGTTATTTTTCAAATGATATTTCCTTCTTTCCCCGCTATCCTCCTCAATCCCGATTTACTTATTCTACAGTGCTTTTTATAGTTTATGATAGAAAAATTTTAAACTATTATAATAATCTAACAAAATAATAACCTAATTTGGAAATTTATAGCAAAGTATTGCTTTTATTGCAAATGTACATTATTACAAATAATTAAGCGACAGCTTAAGATCAATTAAATTGCCTGAATAACATTATTTTTAAAAAAGTAAATCTTAGGTTAGATAATCTATTCCACATATAAAAATCAAACTATTTCACATATATGCAAATTTTAATAAACTTCATGATGAAAACATCATTAATATTCATTTTAATTAAATTTTGAATTTGTTTAAACTGTAAATTTTTTTTTTTAATTGATTAGATTTCCAATGAAACTCAATTAATACAGTTTAAATCATTGGAACTTACAGAACAAGTGGTACTGGCCAAGAACTAGGTCAGAGCGATAAATAGATACACCGATTTAAATCTAAAATCATATATCCAATTTCATTATTATGTTAACGTTCTGATTTAAGATATTGATGTTTTGTTATATCAATGTTGAAGCAATTTCTATGTCAAACATAAAATTAGCAGATTTTCAAAACTGGTGTAACCGTTTGATCAGTTAATCCCAGAAAAAGTGATTTCAATGTTCAGCAATGAAATACTTATTTCCAACATCAGAATAACCAATATTTGAAAACAATCTGACCACTTTGCAGATATTGTTGAATGTATCTGGTGATTTCCAACATTTATTTGTCAGCATAATTATCACATTGTAAATTTTAATACAAATTCATCTTTTTCTACTTATAGAAAAGACTAATTAGATATTGTTTGTCAAGTTATTTTAATTACTATTATTACATTTTCTCAAACAAAATAGAATTTAACTGGTTAAAGAAAATAAATATATGTTATTATAAAAGTTATTTTAATCAATTGCTGTATATGTATGTTCTTAAAATTTTGTAATATTTATGTAACCTATATTTATTTAAGAATGATTTTACTTTATCATATATATATAATATAAAATGTACAAACATATTTTTAACAAAATGAAAAATGTGGATTGATTTTATTCATAAGGAAATTTTTTATTTAATTCAAAAAGATAAAAAAAATTTGAAACTAATAAGAATCAAAATAAAACATTCTTAATTAACTTTTATAATTAGCTGTCAAATTTAATAACCAAAGTGATTTTTTATTTTACCATATTAAGCTTAAATAAAGGTAATTAAAATGTTATTTTACTCACACTTATACATCTGAATAAAAATTCTTATTTTGCAGAAATATAAATTTATGATATAGAAAGCTGGTACTTACATATTACCATCATAATTATCTTTCTACTCAATATATGTATATATACAACTAAACATTCCTTAATGTTATACAATATATTATTCTTATATATTACTTTTACATTAAAAACATCTTAATATTTACAATTGATTATTTTTTAAAGTACCAGGAAGAAAAGCTTTAAATGTATTTCCTTTCTAACCTCACTAGTATTTAGTCATCTCCCCATCAAGTAATCAAATTTAATATATTGCTTTATATTTTGCATGAAAAAGGTAGTACTCCACTTTGTAGTCTGGTAAAAACTAAGCAAATGCAACTAGTTATTTAGTACTAAATTAAGTTTAGATTAACTAATTTGAAATTAAATATGTATAATCAAACGGTAAAAGGAGATAATTTGTTTTAAAATACTTATGTTGTTTAAAACATAATGAAATGTCAAGTAAATTAAGCTAATATTAGAAAATAATCATTAAAAACTATTTTTTAAAAGTTTGGTGGTTAAGAGATCTCAGATTGTTAATGATTCAAAAACAAGCTCCACATTCTATATATCATAGTATTAGATGATTTTAGAAATTTAAAGATTGTCTTTAATACATATGTAATAAAATTGGAAGAAAAAACACTGCTGCAACAGATTTGAGAAACTCCATATAGTATCAGACATGGCCCAATTTCAGTAAACAATAAGTAAATGGGAGAATTAAAAAAACATGAAATAGGTTAGAAAAATCCAAATGCAATAAATTTATTTAAAATATTATTTAAAAAAAATAAAATATTTAATTAATAAATAACAAACTTTAATTAATACAAAAAAAAAAAAAAAAAAAAAAAAAAAAAAAACATTTAGATATCTGAAAGTTGAATAAAAAAATTCAATGAAAATCAAACAAATAAAAATATTAATCAGAAGGCACAAACAAGAAAAATATCATGAAAATATTTAGACTACACTTAATCAAAATTTCATTTAAAAAAATTAAATTTAGGCATATTTTTTTGTAAATTAAAAAAAAAAATCTAAATGTAATCCTCTCACCTCCATAGATAACTTTTCAAAAACTATTAAAAATATAGTAAAAGAAAAAAAAATATTTGCAAGATGATCTAGGATAAATTTAATGATTTCAAGGCTTATGATTATTAATATACCATTTATAATAAATATTAAGTATTTATAAAAATAAATATATTAAATTGTTATAAAAAACATAAAACAAGTAGACTACACCACAACTTTTCAAAAGCTGAAACTGCAAATACAAAAAATCAGATTTTTTTTTTTTTCTTATAGAAACACATTTAAGTCTTTTATATAATTATAATATATGTATAATGTACATTATGAAAATTTCAGATTAAGTAGAAAACGTAATTAAACAAATTTAGCACAAACAATTTTGCTTTATACCCGAAAAATGCATCTGATAATTTTAAATTAATTGGTGCTTGTAATTGTATAAAATAAAAATCATTTTATAAAACTAACCACTACATAATTAATTCCTAACAAAATTAAGCATCATACAACAATAAGAAATTATATACTAAAACAATTTCTTTTATTTACATATATTAAATCGATACCAAAATGAATTCTGAATATGAATTTTTAAATTTTGCTTTCTTTTACTATTGTAACTTAAGAAAATATATGCATCATAACTAATAATGAAAGCAATAATAAAATATTTATAATTAAGGTTTTTTTTTTCTTTTTACAGAAATTGACATGAACAAAAAAAATATCACAGCATCTTTGTTGCATAGAAAATTATGAATATTAAATAACAGATAATTAGTGTTAAGCACTAAATACATTGAATACTAAAAAGCCAATTTTTTTAAACTTGACTTGACATAATTTAATACAAATATATAAAAATTATAAATTTTAAATAAATAAGACATTAAAAAATTAATGAATAGCAACAAACGGCAAATATATCGAGATATGGAAGATTTTTGCGTTATTAACCTACTTGTCAAAATCGCTTGTACTAGCGCCTCATTAATGTTTATGTATGCTAAATGACAGAAGATTTAAAATTTGCTCAATAACTATTCATATTAAAGTAAAGATATAAATTTATATTATTAGTAAAATAAAGGAAAACAAAAATAAAAGGGCGAAATGAAGACAGCAATGTTATTTGTAACTTATTTACTAATAGGCTACACGGAAATCTAGAATTTAGGACTAAATGATAAATATAATACAACACATCTAATTAATTATTTTATAAACATCAACATTTATTTTGAGTTAAAAATAAGCGATCAAAAAATAAAAAAGGAAAAAACAAAACAAAACAAGAGCGCGGCACTCAACATTTGAGCTTCATACGAAACAACTGAACAACTCTCTACTACTTGAACTCGACTGTAACTCGACGATCACTATTTAAATAATGAGTCTTACTTACTTTTCACAGATTAAATAACTTTGATTTTGATGTTATATCAGTCCATAAACATTAAATCTAGTTTAGATTCCAAAATAAACTTAATATTTTCTAAATATCTTCGGTAAAAATCACAGCTTTCACAACGAAACGATATCATACTGGTCTTCTATATTACTGCAAGTACTGTTGCCATTCTCAGTTACAAAATATCATTTGATTAACTTTAAAGAGATTATACCTGCTATTTAGGTAATTAAGTAAATAAAACCAATGATATTATGACAAATTGAGATGTAGAGCAATAAATTAATCATATTTTTAAAGAATAAATGAAAAGTTACAATACATTAAATTAATAATGATTATTATCAATACAACATAGTTCATAACAATTACAGATTAGATAACTTTCACGTATTTTGAAATAATAGATCTTTCAAGTCATGACATTAATTTGATTATCATTTGTATAAATTCGTTAAAACATATTGGATTAAAAATGCGAAACGAAATTGATTCTCAAATAAATTTATTTTTGTCGCACTAGAGCTGTATGTGAAACTGGTAGAAAACTAACCTAATTATGACGAAAATAAACGCATGGAGATAAAAAAAAGTAACTAATAATTGAAAATAATGATTATAAAAATTAAAATATAAGTATATATCTAATTTAGAGGCAGTTTAGAATAAAAGATAGCATGTGAAATACTTGATCGCAACGTGAAGGATTTACGCGCATTTCTCGCAAATTGTTTCTTTCAATGAATGATTCAAAGCACTTACATTTTCATCGCGATGCTTCATAGAACGAAGCATTTTAAATATTATCAACAACAATTATTAATATTAGAAATATAAGTTTTTAAATATTAGAAAAACAATTATCTCAAAGTAAAGTTTATATAGTTAAATTAAAATGTGAAACAGTACTACGAAGTTTTAAAAAATTAAGCTTGCATTAAACATAATTTGGGCAAAAATTCTGTCATCACTAAATAATCTCATTTAATTAAAGGCTATTTCAGAATAAAAGTTTAAAAAAACGTTAATTTATATCACTTCAACAATTAAGGAATGCAAAAAAAATTCCAAGTTCAGTTTAAAAAATTACATTTATTTTTCTATAACAGGATGTTTCAGAAAACATACATTAATAATTGAAAATAAAAGCTTGCGTTCAATTGATTAAAAAAAACTAGTAATCAAGAAAAGTAAATACATTTATTATTATTTCAAACCAAGACAAAAAAAGTAAAAGAGCATGTGCCTCGAATTCATATTTGTGTGTAAAATATAATTTAAGAAAAATCAGCAAACATCTAAGACAAGAACTTTATCACACTGAGGCAGCACAAATAGCTTTGCATTAAGTGAAGTTCCAGTTATCCTAATTAGATGGCGATGTAGATTGTTTACCTGTGAAGTATCAATACTAGTAAAATCACGCAATTGATTTGCTTAAGAAATATATTTTTACAAAAATTTTGTACTTGAAATAACCATTAATGTATGATTTTTTTCATGCTGTATTAAAGTTTGTTTCCATTAAAATAACTCAATTTAAGTGAAATTTAAAAAGGTTACTTTTAATTAAGTAAGGGTTTTTAACTTATTAGAAAGGTTCAAACACCCACAATCAAGGATGCAGTAAACACTGTAACATCAGCTTTACCTAGGTCTAAGAGATAATCAGCAATAACTGAATGAAATACCCTCTTTGTAAAAAATGATAAAAGCAAACTTGTGGATGAATTTTTTATAGAATAAATGAAAAACATTTGCACAAAGTATTAAATCTGAGTCTTCTATTTATGATTCTAAAATTACGTATTGATGGTGTGCTTCTTCTAGAACTAAATTGTGAAAATTTTGTAGCAACTTTGTCCATCAAAATAATGGATTTGTCATTATCATTGAATAAGGTTAAGAAGTAATCATTAAAAAATAGCATATTTTATACCTGACTTTTTTTTTCACCATTACTAAGAATTTCATCAAAAAATCGAAAGAAAAAAAAAAGGCAAGAAAATTCTGCTACTCAGCATGTTTGCATCCCTCCTAAACATTGAAATCTTTTGTTCCTGTTCTAATCCATTTTTGGAATTATTATTAATTCTTACAATAATTCATAAAACATCGACAGATCCATCCAGAAAATTTAACAAATTTTCACTTCATTATCACCTCACTTTTAAAAAAGTGTACGAAATCGATTAAATTCATGAGGAATGTTAATGAAGTTGCAGTAGCTGTAGTTAAGTCATATTTAATTGCCATCAATTTAAAGGAATGTTTGACAGACCTATTTTTAGATTATGAAATTAATATTTTTAAGTGAGGTGATTAAGTAAAATAAACTGTTAAAACCATTTTATAATTAGAGACAAAGCATTGAAAATTTTATGGACATATAAGATGTGACCAAATACTTAGACTGAATCCTAACTTGCAAAAACAAGGATTTTTTTTTTTTTTTTTTTTTTTAATGAACAACTACAGAAAAATCAAAGAAAAGTTACCTTAACCATTTTAAAAAGTTATTAATTATTAAAAGTTATTTTAATAATTTTTCTATATATTTGAATCAACTGGTACGAACATCCTATGTAATTTTTATGAAAATGAACTGAAAACTATAATAGCAGTGGATATAATGCTAAAACCACAACAAAGCTTTAAAAAAAAATTTTATTTTATTTTGGGGAAAAGATATAAATTTACATGCTTTTACAAAGAAATTGACATTCAAATAATTTAATTTATAATTATATAGTTATTTTATTTTATTTATTTTTATAATTTATTTATATTCAAATTTAAAATGTTAAAGACAAAAATCAACATATTTAATTCAATGGTAAAAAGCATATTTTTACATGGAAATTTAACCAAACAACAAAATAAAAAATTAAACAATTGATAAAACAGATGTTTTAGAAAAATTTTCAAAATATATTGGCCATAAATAATATAACTTATATCTATACAATAAGACAAAACAACAACAGTTCCACAAACTATATTCAAAGATGGAAGTGGATTGGCCATATACTAAGAATGCCTTCAGCTAAAACTCTAGCAGTAACATTAACATGGAGATGAATGGTAGAAAATGAGAGGAACCAGGAGAGACGGGCGAGCTGGTCAGGAGAAAGAGAGCTGCAGCTGAGATGGTTCACTAAGCTGTAGACCTTATGTGCCGCAGGGCACGAAGAGGATAAATAAGTAACAAAGAAATAATTTGTCTTCTTAGTAGCATATACATGTTCTTGTCAAGCATGAAATACAATAAATTGAATGGATAAGAAAGGATAATGGACAATAACTTCAGAATTTTTAAGCAGTTATTTATTTGCATAAAATTGTGGTGTTGTTCATTACAGAGAGTAATAAATGACCATAAATAAAATATAATGCAACAATTTATTTAAATTAACATAATATTAAGTTATTTTATTTATAGAATTTAGTCTGACCCTTGCTTCAGAAACAAAATAAGGACTTAAACTAGGAAAGGTTGCTCTAGGTCTGGACTAAGCAAAAGAAGTATGAAAATAAATTAACACAGTGACAAAAAAGATCTAGTAATCCATTGCTTAAAATCAAAAACACATGATATGACAGGTGTTTTGAGGTTAAAAGTTGACCAACAATGAGAGTTCAAAATCAAGGATTTCAACTGCTGTGTGCACTGCAGCTTGTGATTAGTAAATGCTTTATGTCTTGTTATGAACCAGACTTTTAAGAACTACGAACACAAACAATTTAAGAAATAAGACAGAGTTAAATATTCAAAGATGAAAATTTTTTCAAAAAAAAGTTATTTAAAACATTTAATTCACCTGTAACAATGTAATAAAGTTATTTTATTTATAAAAATGTCAAGGTCCCCACAAATTATTATTTTTTAAATGTAAGAAATGGTAAAAGTAAGAATACTAGCTACTCAAATATTTGTTTTTAAAAATATACAAAAATATTTAATTCTAACATTATAGTAACTAGAAATGAATCATTGAATCATTAATAAAAGTAAAAAAGAAATCAAAATTTTTAATAAGTTTACATAAATAAAACAGACATTTTTTATATTAAGAATGAAAAAAATTAATCTGAATAAACTTATAAAAAAATTTGATCACTTCTGACTAAATTAAAAAAACATAAATCACAAAGTGCATTTGTATGTTATAATTGTTACAATTTAAACTGAATGTTATAAGAAAGATAAAGTTTTAATAAAATTTAAATAGAATAACTTATTAATTAACAAGAAACGTATGGAACAAATCCCTCTGCTTCTGATGTATGTAAATGAATATATTATTACTATTAAATAAATTAAACATTAGTACTATTAATAATTATAAATTTTATATATATATATATATATACATATATATATATATATATATATAACTTAAATATTAGTACTATTGTGTAAATCTAAAATTATATTTTCAAAATGTTCAATTTGGATTGATCTTAACAAACATTTCTTTATCACTTTATTTTAAAACATTTGAACTAAAATAATATGTTAAAAAACTGAATTTCAAAAAAATTCTAAATATTTTACATGAGAGAGCCCCAAGCACATGCCTTGTTTGCTCTAACTTTGGAAACAAACATACGTAAAAAGAAATTATTAATTTTCCAACAATTAGCAGCCAGTGACCATAACACATTCTATCTTTTAGAATTACTAGGAAAAGGAAGTATACCTTCAAATTGTGTACCTAAACCACCTTTTATTTCGTTTTTTTTTTTAAATAAAGTACTTTTACAATTAAAAAAATACCAATTAGCAAATTTTCAAAAACATCATTCATAGAATTATCTCATAATCTCTAGTTCAAGAAAAGAACTTTTAAGTCAAATTAAAATTAATACACTAATATGCAAGGTATGTGATGTTAGAGCATGGGGCAGGCTAAAAATGATGTATAAATTAATAGTTAATAAACAGTATGTGGTTTTTTGTTTTGTTTTTTAATTTTGAAAACTTTTGTAATAAAAAAATAAAACTAAATAATGCTGTTGAAGCAAAAAAAAAAAAAAAAAAAAAAAAAAAAAAAAAGTAAAATTAAACCAAAAGGACACATAGACATTTTTTTAAGTGCATAATAAAAATGAATTATAACATTTTAAAAGAGGATATTATATAAAAAAATTAGCTGTCTCAAATTAAAATCTTAAATATTATCTCTTTAAAATTTCTACTCTGCTACATATTACTTGAATATAGCTACTTTTTCAAATACTGTAATATACTCTTGTACCATTGATTTATTATTCTATACAGATAATAAACTACAATGAATGAGTTTATTATTTACTTTTGAAATCTAACATAAAATTCTAATATCTCTGACATTCTGTAGCTACATAAATCTCATAATGAGCAATGCAACTACTAACTTCTACTCTTCAATTGATTTCAAATACTTACATAATATCATTGATGAATATTCAGCATTAAATACATTTAGCATTGCAACTACACAACTATGATAATCCATCACTTTATTCATCAATTTAAATTTAAAATTTAATGACATGAATACGAAATTTGTTTAAATTCTAGCACATATAACTACAAAAAAATTTACAAACTTGTATCTTAGGATAAATATTTTTTTTTGATAGTACACCATCATGATTATGTACATAGCTGGTACATTGTTTAAATGGTAAACATTCACTGGTATAAATACAGAAATCTACGGTTTCTATAGTCTATTCTTTAATATAATAATATCAAAGTAGAATTCACTATCTTGAAAATCTTCAAATAACATTAATTCACAGCAACAGATTTAACTATCATCTAAATGCGTCTATTACTAACATAATTAATTGTTGTGTTTCAACAAGAATCGGAATCATCAAAAATAGATTGCCATTACCTCAACATTTTACATGGTATTATAAAAACACCAACATTTATGAGCTCTGCACCCGCTTCCCATATTTCAATAAAAGGATATTCCCACCTACAGATCTATCATGCCCTCTCAGACTTAGTTATAAGAGCTTTTGTTATTTGGCTTTGCTTGCCTTCTAAACTGGTCCCCTGATCTGGAAACATAACATTTTATCCACCAGCTAGATCTGGCCCAATAACACTTTTATGTTATATTGATAATCATAATTACAATATGATAAGAAAATAAATAAAGTGAGAAAAATAGATTTTTTGTAATATTTAATAACAATTTATAATACATCAGTTTTATATTTCCATGAAATCTTTTACATTTATCAAAATAAAAATCATCAAAACATTCATAAAAAATATAACTTTTTTGAGAATCTTATTAACATGTTAATATTTTAAGAAGAAATGGAGATCACTATGTTTTATTTTTCAGAATATAACATTAATTAAAATCATTTCAAATTTGATGCTGACATGATTAAAATGAGAAATAGTCAACTTTAAAAAATCTATAAACTTTGAAATTCAGTACATTTCTTATTAATTAATCAATAAATGTGCTATTAAAATTTATGTTAAATGTTTATCAGTTAACTTTTTTTCATGGATAAATTTTCATTCAAATCTCAAGCAAAAAAAAAAAAAAAAAAAACTTTCAATTAATATTTTTGGATTCAATTAAATTTTGAAAACTCAAAGACCTCACTCTGAAATCATCAGATATCCCAATTTCTTTCTAATTTAATAATTGTTTCTACAATTCCACTATTTTATTTTTATTTCTCTTGCCTTTTTTGTTTATTTCTTTGGTGCCACTTTTTATAATTTTCTTTTGTTGCTAAAACATGATTAAAATGTTGCTGTTTTTTAACAAAAATATTCTATCTGTCAATCATTACAAGTAGAAACACTAGACATATTTTAAGTAAGAAAAAAAAAATTAAAATTATATTAAAAGAAATAGTATTAAATTTACACCTTGTTTCTACAAAATATTTTAAAGTTTAAATCTGTTATTATTCTTCAAAACATTTTTAATGTAATGAACATTTGATACAGCATAAATTAACAAATCTAACAAAATTAATTATTTTTAAGTAACAAATTCAATAAAAATTTTGTTCACAGTTAAGTAGTGATAAGAATGCTAATGCGACATCAACAATAATTTTTTTGGAAGAATTGTGTGTTTCTCTTTCTACTGCAAATAGACACCAGAAAAGAAAATTAAAGAAATTCAGAATGTTTAATTTTTTTGCTTCTTGTTCTATTATAACATATCTACTTATTCAATATGTATTTTTTACATTTATTTCAGAAATACTTTTTTTAAATAACGATTAGAGTTTCATAGATCCTAGAATATGATGACAAATTTAGTTAAAGCATTACAGAAAAATAGACAAAATAGTGATGAAAAAAAAGTGCAAACTAATAAATATTTTTTTACCATAGTTACTATACAACAGTAAACAGTGAAAAAAATTTTTTAGTTTAAAAAAAATTTGTCTAAAAATGTCAATTGTTTTATTATTTAATAGATTTTAATTAATAGTTTTGGAATCGAAAATAATTTTATGAAATGAAACAAATGATACTTATTAAATCAGAAAATAGAAAAGAAAAGCAAAATAAAATTTTTTAAGGGTATTTTAACCAATAGTTTTTTTTTTCTAAGCATAATAATCAAACCACAATTTAGTACATAAAAAATACATATTAGAAATTCAATTCTTTAAATGTACCCAAAGAGGTTAAATATTCTATTTTTTTAAGGTTTTGTTTCCAACCCTTTCTGTTTAATAATTGTTAATCTTATCATGAATTGAAAATCAATGAAGATAAATATATAAATAAAATCCCTCTATTTTATTAAGTGAATAAATAATAAAGGACTACGCAAAATGAAAACAAATCATCTAAAAATCAGTCAGTAATTTTTAATGCAAGAGAGTGATGTATAATGGATAAAAGAAAACCTTAATAATTAATTGCATACTTTCTATTTATAATAAATAAATGGATAGCATATACTTTATCATAACAAACTAACAGAATTAACCATTTGAAGATATGTAAAAATAAAAAAAATAATGAATGTTATTCATCATTTAGTTGATGCAAACAAATTTATATACTTAAGTCAACAGAACTAACATTTATAATTAGTACAAATATTATGTAAATTTATTTATTATTTATAAATATCTTGTCATAAATTCAGAATATTCAGTATTTTATCAAGAGAATAATGGAATGAAATGCAAGAGAATGATAAAACAAAAATAGTTAAATTATTAATAAGGTATTTTTTTTAAAGAGAAATTATTTTAAGAGACTAAAATATGCTAACTTTTATTTTTCATTACAATTCAAAGATTTTTAGAATAAATAAAGATTTACCTTCAAATAAGGGGGGGAGGAAGAAGGAATATGAAAAAAATTTAAAATCTTAATAAAAGTACACTTATTAGATTTTAAATTTAAGAAAAAAAAGGCATTACAAGTTTTTATAAAATGCTTTAAAAATTAAAAAAAGGTGATTAAAATGAATATTTCTAATTAAGTAAAATAATTGAATGAACTGACATAAAAAAAGCAAATTATGGAATTAGGCCATTTCTAAATATGATGCATACATGATGTAAAAGGCTGATAGATGTGCCTGATAACATTACTACACACTACTTAACAATGATAGTAACAAATTATGATTCAAAATCAAACTACATCTAAAATATATGACAATTTATAAAATATCTAATGTGCACAGAGTTTCAAATAAAAAATTTTGGGAAGGAAATTGATTAATAAAAAAATCTTTCCAAATTTCTTTCAAATTTAAAAATCTCATTTCATTTTTCATTTACATGATATATTGTCTCATGAAATTCAAAAATAGTTCAATCAATAATAGTTTTTTAATACTCTTTTATATAATTGGTGCCAAAATCATCACCAATTTTCCTTGAGATGAACAACTTATAATTTAATGTGGTTAGAGACAATAGATATCTGGCATTAGTCTATGGCATACATTAGAAATTTATCACAGGAGCCAAAGGGAGCACCAAACACAGTTATTAAGTATGAAAATTCAAAATATTTTGATATTTATAAAAACAAAAATATTACTTACTTTCCCGTCCTACTTATAATCATCAAAATTACTTCTTAAAAAAATTAAGTAATGCTAATACCAAAAAAATGTATCCAAAATTTAGTTTAAAAATGACTAGATTAGAATTACATCAAATTTGTATTAAATAGAATTAATTCAACTTTAAGTTCAGTTGCACAAAGTAATAGCAATTGAAAAAAATGCAAGAATGAAAAGTACAGCAAACAATGAATATTCAGTAAATATTTAGATTATGAGTCAATAAAATTTTATCAATAATAAAAAATAAGTAACATTAAGTAATGTTAAAAAAAATATTTTGCTTTTTTTTAAAATCTAATGCTATAACTATTTTTGCAACCAGTATAAAAATTAATACAACAGAAAGGATTATTTCAATTCGTTGGATTCAAGTATGATAAAAAAAAAAAAAAAAAAAAAATATAAATTTAATTTTTTTCAACTCAATTGTTTCAAACTACTTAATACTTATTCAAATAGAACTGCACATAACATAAAAATATCATTCCTCCAATTTAATTATGCACTTATTGATGCATAGCATAATTAGACTATAAATTTATATGATTATCTGTGATTTCACCACTGAATACAGAAATAAATATGTTTAATATGCAAAATAAAATTTTTGGAAGTCAAGAATAAAATGATATTGAAAAAAATGTTTAATGATCTTTGTTTAATTCTTTTTTTCCTTATTGAATTTATAACAGCATAAAAAAAAAATAATAAATACGATTCTAAGAAATTATGGTTACAATTTAATCTATCTGGCTTAATAATAACAAATCTGCAGACATTGTTATTATTAGGCCAAATCTGGATAATTTTAATATGCTTAGTTTAATAGGCTAAAACAAATGGAGTTTTATAGAATCAAAAATATGAACACAATGCTTCCCTAAATTATAGAAATTTAGTTAGTGCTTTTTGATGTAAGATGAACTGATTAGTTAATTTAAATTAATTATAGAAAAATCTTTTATTGCTAAACTAGCATTTCAATTCAAGTAAAACACTGGTTGGGCAGGGTTTTTTTTTTTTCTTCTTTTATTAATATTTGCAAAAAGACTGTAATCAACAAAATGTTTCAATTATTTTTCCATTTTTTTTTCTTATTAACTCAACTATTAGCTATCCCAATAGATAAATAAGTTAGTAAAATGTTTTTTGTAATTTAAAAAAAAAAACAGAGCTATAACAAAAAACAAAGTATTCGTAATATATATATATATATATATATATCAACAATTTTGACATTTAATCATTAATTAATTTGAGTAAAAATAAAATTTGAATTTAATCAGTTCAGAATAAGGTTTAATTATCATCTACCTCATTAAAATGAACATTAACTTTAATATGATGCTGAAAAATAAACTATATATCGACGGCTATATTTTAGCTCTTTAGAAAGAGAACTACTTTTATTCAATTATTAAAAAAAAAAGATGTGAAAAGCAAAAATTTAATATTTCTATGAATAAAATAAATGATATAATTAATGAAAAGGAAAATGTCAAAAATTAGATTTGACTGAGAAAAACAGGTAAAAAAATTCATACCAACAAAGCACAGCACCTCTTATTTTATCTAAAGTTGCATATTATGTTTTAAACGACAATCCGAACCCCAAGAACTAACCTCTATAGAAATTGAAATCAGATTTTATAATTTTGTTTACAAATTAATCAAAACAAATGACAATGATATTCACCAGGTACGTAGGTAACATGTTTCTCATTCTAAAGACTATATGCAAATTGTTGTATGAAAATTATTCAGCATGTGAAAAATTGAAGCATGTAGTTACAGTTGATGAGGTTTGGATATATTTAGCTGACTACAATAGAAAAAGATAGATTAAATATCAAAAAAAAGAGAAAACTGAAAGTGCTGGTACAGCAGAAAACAAGGAAGATTTTGCTGAAGCTTTTATTATTATTACCAAATTCTCTTATAATAAGAAAACTTAAAATAATGAAAGTAGAAAGAAATGCCAAAATTAACAAATTACTATCAGAAATTTGAACACTTATTTTCAAAGAAGACATTCTATTACTTTACCCAACAATCTTCACTTTGTAAAAGTTTCATCAGGGTAAGAAAATATATAACTCAATAGGTAAGAAATAGATAGAACTACCTATAAATAAGCATTTATAGATAATCATACCTCTAAATCCAATGCTCTATATTTAAAAAAAAAGGAAACAGAAATTGAGGATATTTCCATTAAATGCATCCCACAGATATACCTTCCCCCTATGTGTGTGCTATAACTGTGAAATTAGGCAAAAAAAAAAAAATCTACATAAGTGGCCTACTCAAAACATTGGATGGACTCTGGAAGATAAGTGAAGCAAAATCTTATGATTTACTACATATTAAATTTCAAACTAAAAATAAGGTCCATATAAAAATGTTCAAATATATAAATTACTTTTAAAATCAATTTAATAAATGAATCTGGACATTTTTTCCATTTGAAAATACCAAGAAAACAACACAAATATGAATGAATGAACTATATAAAGCATGTACCACACAAAAACTATGATAAAAGTCTGTTTTAAGTGGGAAAAGGCAAATTATTTTGTTAACAGCAAAATAAGAAAGTGCAAGGAACAAGGATATACATTAAATATATATACACATTTTCTTCACAAGATAAAAATGACAATTTGACTTTTGTATTAGGATAACTTGGGTTGGTGCAACCCAAATTATCCCAATACAGAAAAGGGATGCCCCAGAATCCCTCACAATAGCATCTTCACATTGATGAGCCGTCCTAATAGTTTCATAAATTTAATTTTTTTAAAAACTCAGTAAAGAAATTCAGAGAAACGTTTTGGTAAAAATAAATTTTATTAAAGCATTTGATATCAACAAAAAAAAATTGAAAAATGATTGTAAACATAAAATTTATTTTAACTTCAAGACAAAAAAATTATTTTTAATCAGTTTGATTAAATATTTAAAAATAATTTACTATACCTACAGAAATAAAAACAGACAATTTATTAACTAATGTAACTTCAGGATGTGTAATTCTCATTAATTAAGAATAGTTTTAATTAATTAAAAGAGAATTTCTTAGAATTGTATTGTAATTTTCAATAATGCATTACATAAAATAAAAAGATAATTGGATCTTGAAACCCTTCATATTATTTATAATAGTATGAATTTTAATTCATTTATGCTCAAAATTGTTTTTATTTGTTTTCTATTTTTATGAATATAAACATTACTGATAAAAGCAGGCCATTCTTGAAAAATTTATAATGTAATTTATAAAAAAAAATACATAGACAAATCTCTTGAAGAGATTTGAATTAAATGTATTTTTCTTTATATTACATTAAAAACTTTTCAAGATATATATATATATATATATATACAGAGAGAGAGAAAAATGAATATTTTATTATTTTAACACAAACAGCTTTATAGCACATATTTTCTTAAATAATTATTGCAATAATTGTATATTAGTGATTATTGACCAGAATTGCCCTAAATGAATTAACTTTTCTTTAAATAAAAAATATGACAAAAACGAATGAATAAAACAAATAAAAACAATTTAGAAAGAAAGTTGGAAAAATACACAGAGCATGTTAATCTATACTAATGAAACCCATTTTTAAAATACAATTTTTCTCAATTGAAATACATTTAATGAATTGTTTTTCTAAAAAAAAAAAAAAAAAAAAAAAAGCAAGTATATGAAAAATAGTTTTTTAAACTCAAAAATTAAGAACATTATAGTTAATATTGATCAATTTTATTGAAAAGCAATATTAAAAAATAAAAATTTAACTTTTTAATGCATATATAATTAAGGGTTTAAATTTTATTAATTACCAAAGCCTGCTTAAGGATTATTTTTATTTTGTATAATCATATTTTCATAAGGTTATTAAAAATTAGGGCTACATAAATATGCGAACACAGAAATCTTAGATTTAGATTCTTTATTTTTTCCTTAGATTCTATTTGAGAATATCTAAACAATCAGAAATTCAAGTTCATAACATTAACTGTTAAAAAATAGTTTATAAATAAATATTGTATGACATTTTTTTATTAATTTGAATAATATCAACAAATAAAATTGATTGTTTTAAAGAATTTTTTTCCCTATTAATATATGATCAGAAATTCTTAGATTAAAAAATATTTGTTTTTAACTTGTTTGATAAAATAATAATGCATGGTTATATACATATGTTGAAAAAGGTAATCCGAATTTCTTATGTATGCAATAAAATATTTCAATATATTAATAGTTGAATTAACATTTTTTGCATAACTTTAAAGTTATTAATATCAAATTAATTTCTGACTAATTCATTCTCACCTAATTTTATTGAAATTTATTTTCTTAATAGAAAACTATACTTATGCTTTAAAACAAATTTAAGATAAGTAGCTTTTGCTTTAAGTTTAAATGGCTAGTGAAATGGTGCCAAGAACTTTTCATATCCAACAAAATATTCTCAAATTAAAAAAAAACAATAACACTGTTTATAAGTCTTTTAAAATCCATATTTAATAATTTTTAAATGACTGTTAAATTCCTTGAAATATTTTGAAGTTAATTGTCTTATTAGTTTAAACTAAAGGAAAAAAATTCAAAATATCTACCATATCTTACCGTAGTACCACTACTTAACTGACTTTTCCCCTCATTCTAATAATATGAATAACATTACATATAATTTTAGGTAGCACTACAATATGCTTTATTTTTTTAAAAGAAAATTAAAAAGTCCAGACAAGATAAAATGCTTAACATATTAATTTTCAATGCAGGATATAAAAAAAATACTAAAAAATCAATAATTGCAGTAATAAAAATACAACATCGAAGATGAAAAAAATATTAAAATAAAAATATAAACATGAACGTAATAATTTCAAAAGTATTCAACAATATACTAAAAGATCTTTTCCACATAAATTACATATGGTTTTTTTTTGTTGTTGTTTGTTTGGTTTTTTTTTGTTAGAGGAGCACCACAGAAAATGTAAATACACTCAAGAATTAAACTCTTATGAATCACAGCAAACATCATGGCTTATCACATTATGATTGGGGATATGTCGTACAACGGTACCCTGCTAAAAGAAAAATTGCTTTTTATTTTTACACATACTTTCAAACTGCATACATAATAATATTTAACTCAAACTTGCATGCATAAAAATCACTATCTATCCATATATATATGTTTTCACAAGCTTTAATGCTTCGGATTAAACTCTATTTTTCCGTCACTGAAATTAAAATATTGTAGCGATTTCCAATTTATTCCTTGGGCAGAAATAAATGTGAATGAAAACAAAAAAAAAACTTTTTGTGCAAAATCATGATTTTTCTCTTAACTAATTTTATTTTAGTATTGAAAAAATAAAAAATAATTCATAACTATATTAAACCACTCCTAGGAGCAAAATGAAATACATAGAAGTTAAAAACAAAAAGGAAAAGTCTTTTAAAGCAAAATTTGAGTTTCTGCTTCTCTTACCCATAAGTTTATGAAAAAAAATTTTTTTTTCATAAACTTAAGAAATATAAATTAAATAGATAAAAATGTATTACATTTATCTTTTGCATCCAGCTAGTAGAAAAAGTACTAATGTTTTAAGAGATCAGCAGAACAGTACATCAGCCAACTCCTGGAATCAGGCTTTAAAAAATGTTCTTAAAATTCTCGGTTTACATATAGAAATATACAGCATTTATAATCTGGAAAACTCAAAAATTTTAAAAATAAATTATGTAGTATCAAAAGAATCTGTTCTCTAAATATAAACAATAAATCTCAAAGCAATAGTAATAATACTTTATGATCTCTTACTATTTTTTCTCTTCAATGTTAATCTTTAATTGATTTTATACAGCAAAATTTATTTCCACAAATTAATTTTATTGTTAGCAATAATAATATCATTGCATTTAATAACTTTAATATCTACATATTCACAGATTTTTTTTTTTTTTTTTATCTAAGAGTAATAAATATATTATATACAATATATCAAAGAAGACAAGAGGTGCAATATGAGATCAAATTTATTAATAAAAAGATTTTAAAAAATATAACTTTTCGTTATAATAGAGCCATTTGTGGGCATTTTTTGGCGATGTCATTGATTGCAGTTAAATAAAAAGAAAATATTTTTATTATTTCATAATATAAACAATAAATCTCAAAGTAGTGTAATCAAAACTATAAATTACACTTTATAGTTTTCAAATTAGTTTTTTTCTAAAATACCTGTAGAACTGACAACATAGTGCTACCTTTAGAGCACTATTTTGTTAAAATAAACCAGCATCTTGTATCCATTTTTACTAGCATTCAAATTAAAGGATATTTTTTCTATTTGAAAGAATAATAATATGACATTCTCTTTCGATATGGCATTGCCATGGATGTTTGTAATGGTTCAGAATACACTTTAAACTGCAGGTTCCACTATGTTTAACCCTTGTGTGCACAAGATGACCGTAGAGCGGCAAACCAAACCCCTTTCGACAGAAAATCTTGAATTTGTATGCTCATGAATATTTGAATACTTTTTTAAATTTGTATACTTATGAATGAATATCTTATTATTAATGATGATTATAATTATTTAAAGATTTGTTTGACAAGGAACCAGATAAAAATAAACAGTCAAAAAAATAATTCAATAAAACTCACAGTTCTGTACTTTTTAAATTATATGAAGTGCAATATACATATCTATAGTTTTATATTTATACATATGACAAGGTGGACACTCTCCAATTAAAGTAAAATTCCCTCACTTTTCCAGATGAAATTTATGAAAATTTATGCTTTATTCAAATGTGAGACCAAAATAAAATTTTGATAAACATGCCATTTATACAAATTGTTAAGATAAAAAATTAAAACAAATAATAAAAATTTATTGTTTTGAAACAATAAAGCATGAACAATAATATACAATAAAAGAATAAATGTAGCTAAAGTTTTTACATAATAATAATAAAGTTCAATTTGCTTTGCAATTTGAATTGCTTAGTAAGCAACTTTAAATACTTGGTTTGAAGATCCCATGAGCTTTAAAATTTTTAAAATCATTTTAATATTATCAATTAATATTTTTTAGTTAATTCACAATCCTTTTGTACCATTTTACTTATACTGTAAATTTTACTTGTTGCTTTGTTTTTCTTTTCAATTTGCAGCCATTAGAAATTTTTAATTATTTCTACTTCTTTTCTTGGAATTAAAAAGAGAATCGCCCACATCCAAAAACTTCTGTGAGACACTGCATCAACATTCAAACATTCAGCCATGTCTATTCAATATTACAAAGCTTTAACAGATATTTTTAAATGAAATATGGGGAAAAAATGCTCACAAATTTGGTACAAATGTAGTGTCTCTGAAAGTGTTACTTCAGCAGAGAATGCTACAAGAGCATTACATTTCATTACATATTATTTATTTTTTTAGCATTACATTTTATTTTTAAGAGCATTACATTTTATTAGTAATTGTCAAGTAAAATCGCCATGCAATCAGGTTAAATTATAATGAACAAGTGCAACTGATTTATTTAACATCAGTTTTGGTGTGTGCGAGTGAAAATTAAGAAAACAAAAGGTTATTCTTGAATAATTGTTTATCTGTTGAAAAGTTTACTAACAAAAACTTAACAAACAACTATTTACAATTATTTAATGATTTTTTTTGACAAGGAACCAGATAAAAATAAACAGTCAAAAAAATAATGCAATAAAACTCACAGTTATGTACTTTTTAAATTATAAGAAGAGTTTTATATTTATACATATGACAAGGTGGCCACTCTCCAGACAAAGTAAAATTCCCTCACTTTTCCAGATGAAATTTATGAAAATTTCAGATCAATGGTATAAAACTGGGCACCATATAAAAAACCAATGAATTTAGTAAATATTTTCAAAACTTAATCATCCAATAGAAAATAACAAAGAAAGAATTTTCTTTGATATCACTAGAACCTTAAATCAACCAATAGATTTTCATGGTAAAAAGGAAAAAAAAAAATTTATAGAAATAAGGTTCTATTATTCAGTCAAAACTTTTCCTACAGAAAATATAAAATAATTATACGCAGAAGCCTTATTCAATTTAAAAACTTATTGCATTGTAAAAGTGAACTTGGCAGATGTAAAACTTCCAAATTATAAACAAAATAATTATATTTTGCATCAAATCATTAAAGAAATAACTAAAATCATAGTAACAGAATAGTCTGAAGTAAAATAGGAACAGAACTAAATATTTAGTCCTTTTACGATTTAGAGAAATGTTTTAGCATACCAAGTGCTCTTTCTTCACAGAAGTATCTCCATTTTTGCAGCATCATTACCTTAGTTCTTCAAGGTACTTATCTACAAATTGATGTTTTAAGCACGTTTCCATAGTTTTCCTTAGCCTTTACAGAAAATTTTTCGCATCCCAATAAAGCTTTCTTCACACTGATTCTCTACCATGTATTCTGAATTTATAGAAAACCTCCTTACAATAAAGACGTTCAGGCAAACCATGAGAAAATGTTAAAATCAGTTGAAAAATTACTGTAAATCAAGTGGGACTTCCACGTTACTAATAATATTTGGCCAGTATTCATTTAATCTGCTTTCATTTCATTTATCTAAGCTTCTCTATGATTTTTAAATATCCTATCTCCATTAATGTCAGATATTCAGTTATTTGATACAAAAAAAATTGAATACATAGAGATAATCGTTTGAGAACTACTTTGATGCTTTATGCAACTGCTGGGTCCACTCATGATATTCCTTTGGTTAACAAACAGTTAACAGAGCAAACTATAATATTTTTAAATGCACTTACAAAATGCTTGCAAAATAAATTTACTTTAATACATTCATATTATTTTACGTTTTTTAATTAAAATGGTTGCAAAGCTCAAATTTATACTTTTACAGAGCAATAAATTTTCGTTTTCCATTACATTAATTTTCTCTAAATTGTAGCCATTGTCATCCAAAAACGCTAGGCTTGATAAACTTTTACATAATTCTCTGTAAAAGAAGATCAAAAATGAGTGCAGATAGGGAGTCATAGAGTGTCACTTTGAAAATCAGTTAGAAATGGGTCAACTGTTGAAACTAGAGATAAAAAAAAAAAGGCTACTTTGAACTTAGAGTTTATCTTTGAGGCATTTGAATAAGAAGGAAATTCTTAAAGATAAAAAGTGCCATATTAAGTCTAAGAGATGACTCGACAAACTCAACAACGTGCAGCAGAATTCCAAAACTCTCTCAGTTACCACAGGGTTTACGAGCCATCGAACAGCGCAAATTTTTTGGGGAAATCTTTTGCAAATGTAATGCATGAAGTTGGTTCTTTGTCATGCTGGAATATCCTTGAATAAATAATATATAAGCTTCTAAAAAATTCTATTATTCTAGCTTCCAAAAATTCTAAGTCTGTTATCCCCCCCTCCCCACACACACACACACTTATTTGATTCCAGCCTTATAACAACAATGAATTGTATGCAGCCCACAGGTTTTGAAGTATAAAATACTTAGAATCATCTGCTGAAAATTCTTTCAACTCTTAAAAAGTTTAAGTTAAAATAAACCCAACCAAACCATCCTTGAAAATTTCGAGGAAATTCTTTAGCACAATAATGTTATAAAAATACAGATTTCAAACAGTATCAATAGAATATCTTGTAATGACTTGATTGTTGTCAATACAGAATCTAATAGTTATATCTATCTGTTGCTTTTGTAAAATTTTGTTAGAGACTCGTCAAATTGTTTTACTAAATACTGGCAGTTTTTATATTCCTCACTAAGCTGATTAGAAAAATATGGAGCCACGTCCATTAATGTTGAAATAAGCAATTTTCTAGTAATCTCTTTAGAAATATTACTGCCTGGTAACATGATTTTGGAAAGGGGTATAGCTCTTGTACTCGATCTAAATGATGAGTGGTTTTGTTACACAGTGTAAAATCCATAGATTTCTACCTCAGTGATGTTTTTGGATTTTAAAAAATATTGCAGGGATTTCATATTGTCATAGGCAATTAAGAGTTTTGAAGATAACATACAGAAAAGTCAAGTTTTTACATTTAAAAAAAAATCTCTAAATACTAAATAAGAAATGCAAAAGTAGCAACAGAAAAATAGAAATACAGCAACTTTAAGTTACTTACATGTTTAGCACGTAATTATATATATATATATATATATATATATATATATATATTACATGTGTAAAAATTATTCATATCTTATTAGAGGCTTCTTGACATTAAATACGTATAAGAATTTTTTTATTATAAATAAAACATTAATTATGTAGATAGAAGAAATAATTAACATTTTTAAACATTCTAAATTGAATTTTTTATAATACTAATTTAAATATTAATACCATAATTTCTGCTTATAATTCATTTATATCTTAAAAAGCCTTAAACAAGTTGGCTACAGAAAATGTGAAAAACATTTCCCTGATTAAACTTATAAAATTTACTAGACTACCGTCTACTAATTATATTAGTTTCCCGACTTTTTTTCTATTCAGAATAAGTGTATGTATTACAATATATTTTATTAAGAACACTTTTACCAATTATTTAATAGGAAAAAATAATCTATTTTTATGAAATTTAATTTTAAAAAAAAAAAACAGAATGAACTACAGAAAACAACCGTATTATTACAAAATAACCACTCTTACCAAAATAAATACAGATCATCATTTAATTTAAACTATTTTTATTAAGAAGGATTTACACGATTTATTATAACAATTGCCTCCTAGCAAAAAGGCATGAAATAACAAACAGCAATTCTCCCTATACGAGTTCTTAAATGCAAAAGAACGCCATTCAAAAGCCAAACAAAAAATCGGAATTACTAATTAAATACTTTCTAGTAATTAAACACACAAATAGCAAATTAAAATAAGCATTCACTGCATATGATAGACGATACTTGGTTAAATAATTTAGGCTTAATACACTTAAAATATATATAAATAATAATTCATTATATTTAATTTTCAGTAATTAAATACATAAATAACAAACACATAAGTAACAAATACCAATCAATGCAGATGCTAAAGGATTGTGAAATTAGGTTTACAGAATGAATTTAAGCTTACTATACAATAATTATTAACAATAAGATTAATAATTAATAAATATGATAATTAATAAAATATTTCAAAAAATAATATCCTTACTTTTCTTAATTGGATGAAGCAAATAGCACAAATACAAATAATAGTACTAATACAAGAAGAGCACAATTAAAAACACACACACCATACACATGCAAGACATGTTTTAAATATGACATCATAAACTTGACATTTAATCACAAAAATACCCCGAATGTGAGGTGCCTTAAAATGAGCAACTATCCAAGTCACCAAGTATGTTTGTCTACAAAATCCCTGATAGTGGATAACGCTTGGCACAAAATGCTCTCATAGCAATTTTCCTTCATTTTTAAATATTTTTATGAATTTCCTGAACTTTTCCAGATATATAAAGTTCCTGACTTTTCCCTGTTTTGTCACCACCCTGTTACAATTTCGAGGTGTGGATTGGATGCTGTTACAAACAATCCATGGACGATTTTTTTTTTCTGAAAGTTTCATAAACACACAATTTTATAAAGCTACCATCAAAAAACTATATGCAAGAGAGAAATAAACAATCTTCTAAACATAAAAAAAGTATAATATAAGAGGGCAAAAGAAGGGCTGATATTAAGAAAATTAGAAAAATTGCAATGGTAACTTGCATCAGTATGAGCTAATGGATGAAAAGGCTTGAGATTAAGTTATAGAAAAGAAATAAAAAGGAAAGTCAAATTAATAATAAGTATGATACTGATTAAAATTTTCATCTTTTTAACAAATATGATTATAAATGGTTGGAAAAATATCATCTTTTTAGTTTTCAACATAGTTCTTAAAAATCTATCTTATTTCTGCTTTCTACTATAGTAAATTTGTAAAAATAATTTTTACATATAATCGTGGCATACAAAATATTATTTAAGACAAAAATTATGTTGTTGTAATTTTAAGTTAATGGTTTAAAAATAGAACTTATATGGTGCGCATTACACAACAGAGAAACACCTGTGGATTCTACAAGATCTTTTAATTTTTTCAAACTAAAAATTGGTGCGAATTATAGGAAGTAGTGATGTGAATTATAGGAAGGAAATTATGGTTCTTATTAATGTACAAGATTAATATTACAAGATTTAAATTATTATTGAGTGACAAAAATGTATAATAGAGATTATGAAAAATATATAATGGAGGAAGTATAAATAAAAATTTTAATTTGTTTTAACTTTTGGCAGCTTAACGTGATCTTATTAAGGATCAAAAGGCAACAAGGATAGCTAATTGTTAAAAAGAATATTTCTTAAATAGAATATTTTCAAGTGCTTTAATTTGTTTTCCACTCTTCTTTTGAAATATGAATAATAAATAAGTATTTTTATTACCTTGATTTGATTACTAATATTTATCAAAGAACTACAATCTGTTGCCTTTCTCCTAAATCTTAAATGGTTAGGAAAAAATAATACATAAGCAAGATGAATTTGCCGGAAAGTAATTTCAGAAATATCTAGTTTTCTCCTTAAAATTTGGAATTGGTGAGTTAAGGGGAACTACAATAGATTAATACTGCCCACCACACAATCTGCCACTAACAAATTCTTCCCAAAAAAAAAAAAATTTTTTTTTTTTTTTTTTTTTTTTTTTTTGTACAACAAATAAAATAGAACATTACTGCATCAGAAACAAATAGGAAAAAACTAACCCTTTTTGATACTATTAAATTCTTACCCTTTTAAGATTCTGATAATGCAACAATAGTTTTCTTTGCTTCTTACAATTACATCATATGAAAAGCTTGTAATGACATTTGATTTTAGATTTTTCTTTCTGCATTTCTTTTGAAAATGCAAGAATCTTTAAAATTTATTTTTCTCACTTTTCTCTAGCTATTTTTCAATACTTCTGTTTCTATCTTCATCATTTACTAAAAGATCTCTTTGTATTTGTTAAAATGTCTAAATCTATGCTAATACTGGGTTTCACAAAATTTAGAAAATTTTGATAGACATCAAATGAAATAGAATATTACTACATCAAAAACAGTGCACAAAGAAGAATTTTAATAAAATTCTAAATAAAAAACTAAGATATTACTTCATAAAAATTCTAGAATTTTATATCACAAAAATATTACAATCTTTTCAAGTTTCTTATTAATTTAGTAAATTATAAATGCTATACTTAACAAATATAATTAGCAAATGAAATACCTTCTCCAACAGCATATTCAGTGCAAAATTTTATATTTTTTTATAAATTTCAAATATTTAATCCTTAATTAAATATTGTTAAATACTGCTAATAAAAATATTTAAAAAAAAAAAAAAAAATTTCTTCAATATAAAAATTTTTCAAAACAGTAAAAAAACAGAGAAAATCGGCACTTTAAAAGCTATGGAAATATTGTCAATATTTTAGCAAAGACTTTGCATAATTTTTCTGCAGCTTTGAGTAAATCTTATTTAACAGTTTATAGAGTGGAATATGCAAGATATTTTAGAATATGTGCCCTATTATTAAAATTACATGAATATATTACATAAGTATTTTGAATTTTTTTATATATGTTTTAAAAAATCTGAAATATTATGTATGCACATTATATAAAAAAAATAGAAATTTAAATTTGTTTAAAGCTCAATGTTTCCAAGTTATAAGAAACATTAAAATTTATTCAAATGCTAGTTTTAATACAAAAACTCCATGAAACAAAAATACAACAATCGTTATTTGTAAATAAATTAAAAACTTTCTCTCGAGTATAAAGAAAAATCAATTTGATCTGCACCAAAAACCTCCAGCATTAAATCATGATAAATAGAGGCAAACATATTTAAAAAAAGTTCAATAAATAAATTTAATGAATTAAATTTATTGAATTGAAATTGTAAAGCTCAACCATGGTTACATTGCACCCTAAACAATTACTCAGTTTCTAAGCAAAACTCTTTAAAAGAACAGGTTACAGGTACAGTTTCCATATTAACTTTCAGTTTTATTTCATAATGCTTGATTAAAATAAAATTTGGTAAATTTTTACCATAGTATGCCCAAGTGTCTGGGTTTTTTTGTTTTGTTTTTTCCCCCCACATGAATAGACTTTTAAGAGAGAATATTTTTATTTAACTCTGTTATTGATGTAGGTTGCAAGTCCTCTGGATAACAAGGAATCTATTATAAATCTGCTATCATACACACAAATAACATAATATCAATTGCTAAAAAACATTATAAAAACTGTACAGGAAAAACCAATCAATGAAATTTAGAAGTGATATTAAGCATTCATTTTAAGGATTCAGAAAGTTATTTATTTTTTTATAAATTTTGTTAACAAATCAAATTCAGTATTTAAAAATATTTAGACAAGTAAAACAAATTTGATCCTAAAATTACCCAATTGTAACTTAATATAGTTAAGAATAATTGTAAATTAATAATGTTTGATATATATTAAATTTTAAATATTAAATATCAATGAAAATAATTTAAAATCTATTTAGGTATTGACCTCTCTATAAAATTAAAAATTCTTGTAGTACTTTTTTTTAATCTTTTAATAGAAAATTTGATATTGACTAATTTATTTTGTCATAAAACAGAAAACTGAAAAAAAGAAGTTGTAATTTAACTTACTTTTATATAAATATCTTTTGTGTTATAATTAGGTTCAGAAATAATTTAACAGATAACAACACACTATAAACATTATTCTAAAAAGAGTTCCCCAAAAAAGAAGAAAAAAGTTACAAACTATAAAACACTTAAAAATTAAATAATTTTACCTTAAAATAAAAAACACAAAAAGATAAGAAATGCAATCTAACAGATATTAAAAAATAAATATTTTATATATTTTTAACCAAATCATTTATAAATTACACCCTGTTTAAAAATGTATCATATGTAGCTGAGAAGCGTCTCATGATTAAAAAGAAAAATTTTTCGACCCATTGGCACTGCAGTACAAATTTTAACATTGAGTGGTTTCCATTATTCCTATTAGTTAGTAATGCAGATAGTTTGCTCACAAAGGAACAACGCTTATTAAACCACGAAAATGATTTTAATCTTGATCAATTATTTTTTAAACATTGAATAAAAACATAAAAATGAGTTAAGGCTCATTCCCACCGAGGCGAGAGACGTGAAGATTCAAGAGGCAAACGACAAAATTTTTTCGGCCCCTTCACAGCGAAACATCAGAAATAGCATTACGCCTAGTGAAAAACCGCTTCGAGTTGAAAGTTGGACAACTCCAAGCGGCGGACTGCAAACCGGTTTCAGGCGACCGCGGTGAGGCTAGTGATTGGTCAAATTTTTTCGCTTGCATCTTCTCGCCTTGGTGAGCACGAGCCTTTAAATATGATTCATAATTTTTATATAAATAAAAAAAAAAAAAAATCATAAATGTTTATAAGAAAAACAAATTATATTATAAAAATTGAATTGAAAACATTGAACCACTTCAATTTTTATGATACAAAATGTATCAGACCAAAGTGGTTATGATATTTGATATACTTTTTTTAAAGAAAATTCATATGTTGGCAATGTGTCTCTTCAAAAACTAGATTGTAAAAACATTTTTATCTATCATCTAATATTAAGTATAACTATCAGCTAGTAAACAATTTATTATTATTATAATTCTATAATTTCACATTTCAGAAGTAATCAGTATAAATAAAACATATGCTAAGTATAAAAAAAATGAAATAATAAGAAAATTTATAATGCAATCATTTAAACAAAAATACTTCTAATCAACCTACCACTAAGGAATCAATTCCGATACATTAAAAAAAATTAGAACAAAATGAAATTTAATATAAGTTTTAGAAGAAAGTAAATTAATGTGTATAGATAAAATATATCTAGCAATGCCATTTGTTTAATCCAAGTGGCATGATGTATCAGGCATTAAAACTGAGAACTATGAGCGTACATGATCAAGAATTTCAGGATTTCCATGCTGAGACTTGTTTATTGCTTCACACCTTAGAGTAAATGAAAGTTAAAAGAACAAAATGAAAAAAAAAAAAATGAAAAAACAAATAAATGCAACAAATAAATTTTTCATAGCATGCTCAAGAAAAATAAACATAAAACCAGAAATAAATATTTTTGAACATGTTAAATATTAGAACAGTGGATGCAAATTTAAGTTGAGCTTGGAATTCTGCAATCTAACAGTTCTCAAATATTTGTTCAAATTCCTTCCATAACAAAAATACTGTTTTGTGCCTTTCCTTTTTGTTGTTAAATTACAAGCACAGTAGCTAAGCAATTTTTCAATTTATTTAATAATAGACAATAATAATTGTATTTACAAAAACAGGGTAGCCACTCTCCAGACAAAGTAAAACACCCTAACTTTTCCAGGTGAAATTTAGAAAAATTTCAGGTTATTCGCATGAAATCAAGACACTATATAAGCTATTTTAAAAACCCTACGAATATGAAAATCACATTACATCAGTAATTAATAACATTTATATTTAAAACCTTGTAATAAATAATAAATTTAACAAATATTTTCTAAACTTATGTAAAATCAAAACATGAACTTTATTTGATATTACAAGAACTTTAAATCATCACAAAGATTTTTCATGTTAAAAACCAGAAATTTTTGGCAGAAATAAGATTGTACTACTCAGTAAAAACTTTTAATATGACACAGTAATAAATTGTTGTACAATAATAGTAAAAGATAGCAATAATAGTAATAATAGTAAAAGCTCATAGTATCAAGCTCATCAGTCTCTTGCAACTCATTAAACAGCATCCTTTAAAATAATGCATTTTAATTATTCTATCATGTACTGATTTTGTTAACCTCTTTGATTAATGTGTCATTTTTTGATGGGATAACTGAAGGTAAAAACAAGACTTACCTATAATTTTGCATAACATAATAAAAAAAACTAATCTAATTCAACCAGTGAGTTTAAAGAAAAGTGGCAATCTAAATTAGTGCAAAAAATTGAATACATATTTCTCGACTTATGATTTTTCTTTCATAAAAATATTTTTATGCTAGATCTAAATTACCAAAATATAGCCAATACTGAAATTCTTCAAAATTAATTTTGAAAATGCAAATAATTGCATCCACATTAAGTAAATGAAATAACAATCATCCCTCTTTTAATACAAATTTAGTATGTATACAATTGAAACACAACCAGTATAGGAATTTAAAACTTCCAGGGTTTCCTAGGATTTTTTTACAAATCCTAAAATTTTTCCCAAAAACTAAAAATAAGAATAATAATAATGGGATCCAGTTAATAATCCCTTTTTCCAGTATCTGAAGAATATCTCTTATTTCTTAAAACTTAATATAAATCATTATTTTAAAATATTTTTATTATCTAAAACACAAACAACTTCCCCAATTAAAAATATTTAAGCACATAGTACCACCTGCAAAGTATTTAATTAAAATTCTAATTTTTCAATTTGATATTACTCTTTAACTAAGACTTTCAATGCTAGGCCTGATGACCCAATATGTTCAAAAAGCACAAGATGGACCTAAAATGTTAAAAATAGGTTTAACAAAAAAAATTTAGTTCTACTAATGCAAGGCACGGTATGGCAGTTAGTAAATTCCTAAATAAAGGTTGCGATAAATCTTAGGCCAAAACGTTCATAAGTAAGAGTTTAACTAGAGCTTCTTTTTTCTTTTTTCTATTGATTCAACATACTTGGAATAAGAAGATCTCAAGTAGTTCATCAAATCCTATTACTAAATAATGAAAATTTTTATATTCTATGCAAAGCTTGCTATAAAAATATGAAACAAGTCTATAAAATACTAAAATGAGCTATTTTGGTCTGTTATAGAATCATCTTTTTTAGCAATATCGCTGTCTGAAGACATGATTTTGAAAAGAGGTATAGCTTTTGATCTTGATCTAAATGACAAGTGTTCCACAGTAACAGTTTAAAGTCCGTAGAATTTCTGCCTCAGTGACCTTTTTATATTTTAAATTTTACAAGGATTAATTATCACCTTTGAAGTAGATGGACTATTATTCAATAAAGTACTTTGCTCAGATGGCTTAAAAATTAATTTGATACTGATTCATTTTTGCTTACAATAGCTTTTTTGGTGATTTTTGCTTTTATATGGTAAGAGTTTGCTTATCCATATTACTTAAAGAGAACACAGAATTGTAAAAAGTACACATTGCAGAAAAATTTATCAGTTTTTACTTCTTGTAATCAATTACAGTATAATATTAGTAAGCAATGTGAGAATCCATGCTTTTTGAAATGGTGCTCTTTTGGATCTTGTGAATCAATGTTTAAAGCCTATTGAAAAATGGCTATTTAACATTAATTTTGTAAGTTATTACAAATCTTTAATAGCTATTTAACAATTGCAATAGATATTGCTAAATTTTGCAACTATATTTAATAGCAATAAAAATAATTGTAAAATACTTATCTTTTTATCTCTATATGAAAATCATACATAATTACACTACACAGCACAATTTCAGCCTGCTGAACAAATATTCAAATTAAATTTTCATATATGACCTCAATTTATTTTTTGTAAAGAAAATGAAATTTTTACAAATTACGCATGCACATTCACAATCGCATCAAGAGAATATTAGAACACTCTTTTTTAAATCAAAAAAATTCTTAACGATCTTATTAAAGGAATATAGCTACTAACTGAACACATCCAAAAACCAAAAAAATCTATAAAAAAATGTACCCATGCATGTGATATGAGTTTTCTTTTAAATAAATGAATATAGCATCAACATTCATACAATTCTGCCAGGAAAATGTAATTTCTGAACATGAATCCCATTCCAACCACGAACAGTTGAAAAAGTTTCTTACTTTTTGATACATTAAATTTAGATGCAATTTACACATACATATGTTCATTGCATTACATAAATAAATGATACATTAAAAACAATCATGATTTTCTTACACACAATAACTTAAAAAAATTTAATTCTATTTGCTTGTTATTTTTTCTGTTACTGAATATAATAAGAATTAAAAAGTATAGTGAACATTATGATGGAATAAGGTTGCTATATTCTTCTGAAATGCTTATAAACATTGCATCACCTTTTCTACATCATCACTTATTCGCAAATTTGGCAGATTACATTGTAGATGCAGTCAACTCGCGTCTAATCATAAATTAGGAATACGATAGAATATCATACTATAATTGGTTTATTACATGCAAGTTACACTATAAACATGAAGACAAAATTAAATTTGAATAATAGGTAAAAAAGAAAATATTAAACATGAAATTTGATCACAATATTTGTTTTTTTTTAGCAAGATCACAGATGGTAAGTACCAATATAGAGTTTTGTTAAAACGGAAATCCAATTGCATTTAGCAATAATTTCAACAAAACTTTCGGTACTTACTTATTAACGCCACCATAGCTACAGATTTGGCGGTTTTTTAATGGCGCCAATCTACACTTAAAATTTTGGTGACAAATCATAAAATATATAAAACACTTTATTTAAAATCAAAACACTCAAAATTCAAAACACTTTATTTAAAAACAAAGTAGTCAATCGGATTTCAGTGGAAAATGGGCCGATATAGAGTTTAACATAGATTCAAAACAGTCTCTATTTGGCGCATTGACAACTGTTTATTGGCGCATTAGTGCAACTTCTGCTGCGGTGGCGTTAATACGCAAGTACCAACTTTTCTATTATTTTAAGTAACTTTCTGTCAATTGCTAAATTATGAAATCCCTCTAAGTTTATGCATAAAAAAAAATAAGCCATCAGCTACAAAATATAAAATTGAAAATAGCCAGTTATGATACTTGGAAAAATTTATGATGAATGAATTAAATTCTTGGTGTGCTTGTGCATATTTTTCTTGGATCCCCATACTATTACCCTTTAATTATTTGCAGTTAATCATTATTTTACTTAAATTCATACATAGGTAAACTTATAAATAATTAATCCCTATGTTACAAAATCATTTTCATATCAAGAAACATCTAATACTGTAAGATACCTAAGCTGAAAAACACCTACTAAGTGATATAGGCATCAAATTTTATGTAAATTTTCAAACACATAAGAGATTAAGAATTGCAAAGTATTTTAAAACGAAATACTCCACAATAGCAAATGTAAATAAAAAGTGATTATTAGAATGGAGATTTAACTAAAATTAATTAAAAGTAGTTAAATGAACAAAAAACAATTAAATCAATATACAGATTTCAATAAAAAATATGTTTGATAAACTATTAATATTACTAAATATTAATACTACTTTTATTATGATGACACCAATTGGACAAGATACAGCAAGAACAAATACGAGGGGAAAATCAATAAGTATTTAAAAAGAATTAAAAAAACATTTTTTTTTTTAGTTGGTCCTTTTTTATTTTTCAACATAGTCCTCTTTCAGTTTGATAAACTTTATCCAGCACCTAACTTCTTCAAGACACACAAAAAATAAGATTTTGATAGGTCTGCAAAATAAGCAAAGGTTTCTCATTTAATCATCTCCCAGTGACCACCTTTTTCATATTTACAAAGAGAAAAATGTCACTGGGAGCCACATCTGGTAAATATGGTGATTCCAGCAACAATTGAAAGAATGATGCAATAACTGTTACTGTGAGACAATGCAATAACAGTACTATATTTTGTTCCACTGTGAGAAAATGTGACATCCATCTTGCCAATATTTTGCTTCAATCATTCATAAAAAATAGAACCACAAAATAATTTTTGGCAGCAGCCAGTTAAGAGATGGTACTCATCAGAAGTAAATTTGCCTAGTTACAAAAAGTGCCAACTCTGTGATTCTGTAAGTACTTATGGATCAATCTTTGCAAATTTACAAGAAAAAAATTTGAGTACCTAATATAATAAGAATAAAGTAAGAATTGGATGACTAGTCCCTTAACTGTATGCCATAAAAAAAATACACCTGCTGTGCAGGATATCAAAAAAAGAAAATTGCCTTAACAAAAGCCAATGGGTAACAAGTTACATTGAATTACATATTGTCCTTTTGGTGACAGGTTCCATATGTGAGAGAATCCCTATAAAACTACTATTAAGATGTTTTCTTAAACTATCTTTCTAAGAATCAAAAATAAGATAAATTAGCTTGTACTTCATGATAAATATAAAAACTGGTTTCCCTCAGAGAATAATTTGCTATGAATAAACAGATTTTAAGAATGAACTTCTAAGCGAATCCATGAAAAAGATAATTCTAGAATAAAGATCAAATTTTCTCCAGTCTTGCCCAACCAATCACATATTCATAGAGTGCAATGGTCTTATTCATTAATCAGATGCTTTCATTTCATTCCTTTTACACTACAGAGCTTTTCCTTCCTTAGCTAATTTTTTTTTTATTTCATTCAATCTTTTCTTACATCTTAGGTTACTGGACAAGACTTTGCCTCATTTACTATTTCTTTACAATTATGCTTTTTATTTAGTAAAAAAAATTTTTATTTGTTTTAACAATAAATAACTTCCATTAAAAAATTTCTGAAATAATAAATCCTGATAGTTATTATTATCGTAAATACACAAAAAATGAGGAATATTAACATATGCGAAAAAGATGATTATTAATATTTCAGAGTTTCAATGTAATTTTGGAACATAAAAATTTTACATACAAATTATAATAAAATAGAGATTAAAATAAATATTCATAAAAAACAGCAAGTTATTTAAAATACACAACGCTTTAATACTTCCAGAAATTATTGATAATGAATTTATTAAAAATCTAAACAATAAGTGCTGTATGTACTGGTTGGAAAAAAATATGCATTTCTACACATCTAAAAATATAAAATCCAGATTGTTTGTAAATCAAGAATAAAATAAAACAGTAAGACAAAGCACAATATTACTTGTATGATGTTGTATTCTTCCCAACCAAATAACCCCCCCTCCCCCATCTTACTAATGTTCAAAAGCAGTTTCTCCATTTAAGATGTTTTGTTTATAATTATGAAATCAACTAAAAGAGAACCATAACATAACTATAACATAGAACCAAAACCATATTCTGGCTAGATAATAAAATTTGATGAAATGACATTACTAGTAAATGTCCTCAGCAACTAATCTCTCTAAATGATGATTTTAAAAAAAAAAAAACATTTATATTGATTCCAAAGATATTTTTTATTTAACAAGCACTGAAAATTGGAAGGAAAAAAAAAAGGTACATAATAAATTATATATAATTTTCGACACAGAAAATCAGCAGTAAGAAAGAGTTAAAAACCTTCGAATAAAATAATTTTTATTCATAATGTTTATTTATTATTTTTTTTTTCAAAAAAACTGCGCAAAATAATCTGTTTTAATTAATTAAGAAGTTTTAATTTCAGAGAACAAGATCTCATAAATTATGAATATGCTGCCACGATAGGAAACTACAATTATTAGTACACGAATTCGATTATTCTATCATGATTATTTAGTTATTTAAATATAAAGTAATCAACACTCGAAGTTTCGGTTTAAATAATAAAAAATTGTTCACTTACCAGAATTTTACATCAAATGCATCCGCTGATAATAAGCACAGTACGCCAATCTAACGAAACGTCCCTTATCAGAAGAGTCTTCATTGGTTTCATATTTGCAAAAAAGTAACTCTAAATACTTAGATAACCCGATTTTATATAAACTTAAAAGGCTTAAGACAAGATCAATTAAATTAACTTTGAAAAAAATTCTTGACAAGAACTACATACAATTCTTTCGAACTAATTGCACAAAAATTTATCAACTTATTGCCATCAGAAAACTAGCTATCAAATTCATTTTGTATCCTTATTTCAATGGTTCTGATTGGTTAATGCCAAACTCTAGAGATCTCTTTAAAAAAAATAATAATGATGAATAAATAAAAAACGCTGTAAGAAAGCAATACAAATCGAACGTCTATGCCATTGAGTAAAAAGAGAAGAGTGTTCACAAACTTCAATTATAAATATTTTAACATTAATAACTCCCATACATCTTAACGCACCACATCAAATCCTGAACCTATGGCCATAACATATGTAAACCAGCCAATCATATAAGAGGACTTTTTTTTCCCACTTTCAAGTTCATTTTTTTTTTTTTTTTTTTTTTTTTTTTTTGAAATATAAGTCAGATTTTGTTTCACCGTTCAAGTTATTTTTAACACAAGCTGAAAATTTAGGATATTGCATTAAAGAAATCCTGAGTGACAATAGTCGTGAATTTGATAATCAGGAAATGGAAAGAATTTTGTAAAAAAAAGGGATTATCCAAAGACTCGCATTAACTATATACAACCCAGGTGAATAGACTAATGAACCCGATATAAGAAAAGTGATTGAAATGTCACATACCTTAAAATATTCCAATCCAGAAACGAACTTAAATAATATATATATATATAATTAATAATAATATATATATTCCAATAATATATTTATATATATATATATATATATATATATACATGTATTCTAAATCTATTCTATCTATATATTCTTATATATATGTTCTTCCAATAATATATACACTGACGGAAAAAAACATCCCAACGCCAAGAAAAAATTATTGTAGAGAAATGAAATTCGAATAATGCATTTGTTTATTAACATGTTTAAATGATTAATTTTAAAGATGACAGGTTAATTTAAGATCAAGAAAGCAAGCCTGAAAACGTGCATGCATAGTGTCATACAGGTGCCGAATGTCATTTTATGGTATGGAGTTTCATGTTTGTTGTACTTGTTGTGTCAATACTGGGACGCTCAGTGCTGGCTGTGGATGATGCTGGAGGTGTCATCCAATGATATCCCATACGTGCTCAATTGGAAACAGATCTAGGGATCTCGTCGGCCAATGTAACATGTTGACACTCTGTAGAGCACGTTGAGTTACAACAGCGGTATGAGGGCGAACGTTATCTTGTTGGAAAACTCCCCCCTCCTGAATGCTGTTCAGGAATGGCAGCACTACAGGTTCAATTACCAGACTGACGTACAAATCTGCAGTCAGTGTGTTTGGGATAACCACGAGAGTGCTCCTGCTGTCATAGGAAATTACTCCCCAGACCATGACTCCATGTGAAGGTCCAGTATGTCTAGGCCGCAGACAGTCTGGTTTGCAGGCGTTCCCTTGGCCTCCTTCTGACCAACACACGGCCTTCACTGGCACCAAGACAGAACCTGCTTTCATCCGAAAACACAACAGATCTCCACTCCGTCCTCCAATGAGCTCTGTCTTGACCCCACTGGTATCGCAAACGGCAATGACTTGGAGTCAGGGGAACGCACGCTAAAAGGTGCCTGGCTCGGAGTTGTCCTTGAAGTAACCGATTTCTAACAGTCCGTTGTGTCACTGTGTCACTAACTGCAGCTCGAATTTCTGCCGCAGACGCAGTACGATGCGCCATAGCTGTACGCCGAATAAGGCGGTCTTCCCTGTCAGTCATGCGCCGTGGTCGCCCGGAACCCGGTCTTCTGGAGGCAGTACCATCTATTGACCACTACTCACAACAATCATTGCACAGTGGGCGCATTCCAGCCAAACATTTCTGCAATATCGTGGAAAGAAAATCCACCTTCTCGTAGCCCTATTATACGCCCTCGTTCAAAATCGGTGAGCTGTTGATAATGGCTTCTTCGTCTTCTTAAAGGCATTCCTGGCTAACATCAACTCCATATGTCAAATTTCAAAGCTCAATAACGCTCCCAAATTTTACAGCATTCATTTAAAGCAAAGCTTATCTGCATGTTCCGAGTGGAGCTACACTACACTAGAGCTACACTTATGCGAAAGCGCGAAAATTGAATCGATGTCATCTTTCAGATGTATAAACACGCCTACCAAATTTTGTTTATCTAACACAAGTCTTTCTCGGTGTTGGGATTTTTTTTCCGTCAGTGTATATTCTAGGGCCTGAATGGTCGAGTGGCTAGCGCTCTGGCGCTCGGTACCACAGGTTTCGGGTTCGAGTCCCGGCGGTGCCATGGTTGTTTGTAATGGTTCGTAATCCACTTTAAAAAGTAGGTCCCGGTCTAATAGGATCGTAGAGCGTTGCGGGGGCATTGTTATTCCGCGTCCGTAGCTTCTCTTCAAGTTACACGCGGCCCCTGGGTAATGCAAAGTGAGTATGTCTGTGCAGCACTTGCCTTAAGGCATCCAAGACCAAGCTGTCTAAAGTGTTTGCCAGCTGCATTAGAACAAATAAAAAATATTCTATATTCTATGTAATTCTATGGGCAGAACTGGTCAACACGACTGCTTACATCGTAAACAAAACTGGAGTTTGATAAGAAAAGAATATCAATACCTACAAATTATGGTTTGAAAAGAAGTCAAGGATAAAACATAAAATGTAGAGATGGAAGATGAAGAGTTTGAACCACAGCCTTCTCATCAAAAAAATCTGAGAGGTCGATCACAAACGGAAAAACCGGGTCAAAACGGTTTGATGATTATATCATAAAAGCAGAATCGCTTATCTATGAAGAAAATCATAACAATTATCAAGAAAAAATAACAATTTAAAAATTGGAAAAAATCTATGGAGACCGTAATCACTTCTTTGAAAGAAAACCAGACGTAGGAACTGTCTGAATTACCCAAAGGATCGTAAGTGGGTATACAGAGCCAAAAAAAAAAACCAAATAGTACATTAGACAAATATAAAGCAAGATTTGTGTTCAAGAGATTTGTTCAACAGTAAGATATCGTTTACAATGAAATTTTCAATACATTTGTAAGAACAAGTACCCTAAGAACTCTTAATATGGCTGAAAGTGAAAATGAGACTTTAATGTAATTTGATGTTCAGTATTTTTATATGTACGTTTAGAGGCTATTACTTTCTTGGATCAAACAGAAGGTTCTGCAGATGGAACTAATAGAATACGTCAGGTTAAAAAATGTTTATAGGGTGGGGAAGGGGGCAACCCAAATTATCTTGCGGGCCACTTTGGAAATGTATCATAACTCCGCGGGTCGGATATAAAATTATATATCTCCATATTAGATTTAGATCCACTACAGACTTTTTTTGGAGTAAAAAATTGAAACATAATGAGTTATTATTTTTGTGTTTATTATTATTCTTACATGCAAACATAGATAATATAATAATAATGATACTAAATGCACATTGTAAAGAAATATATAACACTAAAACTGAAATATAAAAAATATATAAATATAAACGAAATAAAATTATGAAAGTAATTAAAAAATATTTATTTTACAAGTACGATATTTGTTTCTCCATTCTTTCACTCAGATTTTACAAATCGATCTCAATTTGGATATTTGCACATCGTAATTGGTGTTGCAGGTTAGAGTCCGTTACGTTTGAGCGTGTTTTGTGTTTGGTCAATTTTATTTTAGAAAAAAAACGATCCGCAGGTGTAAATTGAACCAAAATCGCTAACAGTTTGAACTAAGACTCTGGTTTGCTCTGTTATCAACAGTCAACTGTGGGTATTTAGGGATGGTCACTGAGGTCACTTAAAGTGAAACATAGCACCTGTTATATTAGATGTTCCAGATACGCGCGCATCGTGAATTCTCAGAATATAATTTAATTACTCTGCAAACTCATAAACAAAACAGGCAATATCTATCATATATTCGCAAGAATATTATTTTAAAATCAAAGTTATTTTTTTTTCACAATTTCGGTAGTTAATTTTTAAATACACTCATGTCCATAAATTAAGGATAATGAAGTTCAGGCAAAGAAAGAGACAGAAGCAAAACAAATTTGACTTATTTTTAAAGTCTATTTATTACACAAAAGGTAAAGAGCAAAAAAGATGCTATATGTTTGACATAATTAATAAAAATTGCGATCTTTACTCCCTGGAGCAAATTTCAAAAAAGAACCTATTTACAAAAACAGTATAACATGCTAAGTATGATGGTTAATATGGAGTATGTCTCCCGGACGATGCAATACAGGCCTTACAACGCCTAGGCATGCTGATTATCAAATTATCAATCTGATCTTGGGGAATATTACACCACTCATCAAGCAATGCCCTCCGAAGATCCGGTTGGCCGGTGGGAGGGGGTTGACGGTTAATCGCAGGCGACAGTGAGTTGCGGTAAGTGGAACACATCTGACAGGCCTACGAGCATATAGACCAATGTGCCCTAAGCGTCTGTACACGGTCTGCCTTGAAACTGTCGTACCGGTAGCTGAAGAGAGCTGACGGGACAGGTCTGATGCTGTGCTCCGTCTGTTTCTTTTGGTAGTAACTGCTAAATACCGGTCCTCATTCGGAGTTCTAACTCGGGGGCGACCTGTGCTGTAACATCTACTCACATTACCATCATCTTGGAATCGTTGCCAAAGCCTGGAGATGACAGTCTGGAAGATTCCAAGTTCCTCGGATACTTCCAGCTGAGTACGCCCACATTCCAGTCTTCCGATAATTCTACCACGTAAAAAATCATCCAAATTCTTCCTTTGTGCCATAACTATGTGGTTATTGCACTGAAAGGCTTTTTAGCGCTTGTGAACAATTTTACTTCTTTGCCACCATTCCTTATATACCCCTCTCTTACACTCTCGTCATTGTGGCGTACTATCCGCGCCATGTGGTGGTTTCCTGTAATTTGCATATTCTTCTTCAAGATGTGTGTAACAATTCTACAGGTGAAATTTTCATTTTAGAGTTCAATTTCTGTGTGATTCTGAATTATCCTTAATTTATGGACATGAGTGTATATGGATGCCCACATAATGTATTTTTTTAATGCATTGGTTTTCACTACTTTGGCTATTATAACATAAATGTATTTTGTGAAAGTGTGATAAATCTCACGGGCCTGAAATATATTCAAGGCGAGCCACGGGTTGGCCACCCCTGGTTTATATGATCTAAAGCAGGCACCCAGGTACTGAAATAAATGCTTGGGAGAATATTTACTTAAACTATGCTACAAAAGGAATGAAGTAGATCTTTTTGCATTTATTCTCAGTTCTGTTTGAAGGCGTAGATAGAAAGTTTGTCAGTGAAAATATACAAATTTACAATCCTCAAACATAATGCCTGAAATTGTTAACATATATATTTGTAACCAAGAATTCTCTATGTATAGTATAGTACAGTAATTTCATTCACAATTTGTAATTTTAGGCATAGGATTGCAATAAATTCCAATTTATTTTGGTTAACATGCATAATTGAACCATCAACACTAAAGCTATTATGTGCTCCAGATGACCGTGAAACCATTAAAATATCATCAACGAAGTGTAGACGAATGGAAAATTACAAGTTATTTCGTTTATAAATTGTTGGAATGCAACTGTTGCATTATAATGAACAAATTGGATTCTACTACTTTCAGATAACGGGAAATAAGGATTACCCTTTTTCTATTATCTTCCGAATTTATACAAAAGTGATGGTAGGGTTTAATTATCTCTGCCATCAATATATGCGAGAATAAATAATTTCCTGGAGAATAAATACTAATTTCCTAATACTAAGTAAAATCTACGATACTGAGAACTTCATAATTATCTTTTACTGTTTTCAGCATTGAGTATCCAACTACAGGTCTCCATTGAACACTTTTTTATTCGGTACGGAGTGCCATTACTTTTAAAAGGGCGCGTGCCATCATGTTTAATTATGCTTTACAATTCCTTTTTAGCAACGTACAAATGGTCAGGTGAAAGACAAAAGGCTGTTACAAGAGGATTAATAAATTGAATATTGTAAATTATTGAGTGTGTTTATTTCTTGATCAGGACAAGGTAGTTTAGTAATCTCAGGAAACTTCTTTAACAGTTTCTGATGAACATCATCACCTGATACAATTTTGATTGAATGTACATCATTCATACTTACCTTACAATGAGAAGTAAGTTTAGTAGAAGAATCAACGAGTTTCTGATTAGGCAGATCATGTAATAAATTAAAATAATGCAAGAAATCAGCAATTATAATAGGAAAAATAGTCCCATTAAAAATACGTCTGAGATCAAGATCTAAAAAGAATGTGTTGTGCAGAATAGGGCTGGATGATGTTGAAATTTCTAAAATAGATATGTCGTCCATCTAATATCACGATACATCGATTTTATACAGATTTTAAACTTCCAATATAATTTTTTTTTTTTTAAGTGAACAACGAAATGAGAGCTGTGAGCTCTCCGAACCACTAAATTTTTAAAACTTGTTTAATTTTTATTTTCTGGTGTGAATAATATTCATTTTAGTTAATTTGACATTTCATTTTGTTGCCTTCGACACAAAATTATTTCATTCATTAAAGAAAAAAAATTATATCCTTTTTCCATTTGATTATTCTTATTTCATGTCAAAATATCTAATTTAAATTTATTCAGTACTAAATAATTAGTTGCATTCCTTTAGTTTTTCTAGACAATTTCAAAATGGATTTGTTTGACTATTAATCCAGTAAGTAGGTGACGGCACATGATATTTATGTTTTAACTGAGTGCCGCGTGCTTCCAAAAGGGAAGTTTGAATTTTAAATTTTGAACTCAGAGGAGATCGAGGATGACTGTAGATAGCTGATACGACACTGGGTCAGACAGAGTAGAGATAAATATAAGTTTCATTTATTTTGTTTATGGCGACAATTTTTCAATGGAAGTATCATGTTAACCAAAAGTAGATGATGTTAAAATTGCGTGTGAACTTTTTTGTAATATGGTACTGTACATTAATGATGTGCAAAATGTACAAAAACGAAGTCTTTATTTTAAATACCCCTAGATACTACAGGCTCCCCCATATATTACATTTCACTACATAAAACAAAATGTTGGCGATGGGTAGAAAATTACTAATGAGCTTATTAGACAGAAAAGGGAAAGAAATTAAGGTTATTGATATTTTAAGCCCTCTTCCTGGTACTTTAAAAGTTAACACATTGTAAATATTATGAAGTATGTTTCTTCACTGAAAAAAAAAACAATACACAAGAATAAATCACTTTATAACATTAAGGGTTACATATTTGTGACGTCGACTGGGTACCCTTAGAGCCCTGCCTTGATTCTTTTTAGGTGCCCGGGCTTGCTTCTTTCCCGATCCTGGGAGTCTACAGGATCGGGAAACCAATCCAATTGGTCGCATGCTGATCTCCGCAGTGTGCACAGGAGGGCTTTTCCAGAGGTCTCTCATATTTTTTGAGTTGTGGACTCCAGCACATTTCATACATTTCTTCAGAATTCTACATATCTCAAATGAATAACAAATCTTCTGAAAGCTCCAACACTGACTTGGGTCTGTGCGCTTCTACAGAAGCTTGTATTTCAAGGAGTTCAGTGACACTCTATATTGCCTCACTCCTTTAATTTTTTTTATCTGTAGATAAAACAGCAACAAGGGCTCTTTCGTCTTGAATTTAGACAGACGAGTCGGCTGGTGAACTTGGAATCCCTTCTCGGTCAGCTCAAGTTGAGTGGGAAATGCTTGAAGAAGCGCCGCCTTCTGGAGGGTGTGTCTTCAAGTCGAAGAAAGAAAATTTACTCCGTTTTCCTGTCGGAAAGGCAATATTTGAAGTTTTTACAACGGACTGCTACAATTTAGAATCCTGTGATTGTTCTATTCCTCCTAAGGAGTTTAATATCCCGGCAAATTCCTTCAACGCAAATAAAATGTTGGAAAATGAGAATTAATAAGGTGTTTAACTGGATACAGGTGATTGACGCTGGCAAGGTTTGTTATCAGATAAATTTGCTACTATCGATTTAGAAGTGAATTTCTTGCTGGAGGAAGCTTGGTTACTTGGTGGTAGTTTAGTAAGTTTCTAGGAATTTTGAGCTGTCTTTCCAGATTACTTAATGGCCTTGCTTGCCGCAATTGATAAACGTTGGATTATCAATTAATCGGACTGTTAGGCAATCTTTAAAGAAGTATGCTCCACTACACTTAAGATATATCTTCTTAATTACGCTATTAGTATTTTCATCATGGAAGTAGCTGCAAGAAAAGTATTGTATGGCCCCAGTCCTATGGTCGAATCACTCTAAATTTACTCTAAGGAAGAGAAGCGTTTTAACGTCAAAATTTTTGGCGTTTATTTCATACCTCGGTAATGCAATCTGCAAAACTGAGATCAGATTCTCGGATTCGTTGGTGGGTAGTTTTGCCAGTGTTAAAGCCCATCTGGTGAATGGATTCTTCGATTTCTTGAATATTGGAGTCTATCGGAAGGCTCTTGGGTACGTCTTGTGAACTTTGGAGTGATTAAGAAGTCTGTCCGATTTTCTCTAAAATAGATGATGGCCAGTTGATGTTGGTGTTCCGTATCACTTTATCTTGCCTAATGTCACCCCAAAGCAAATTGACGAGCGATATGACATTTAACAACAGTAAAGAATGGGAATAAATAAATTTTTATTTCTCTGGCATTTATTTTCCACGTAAAATTAATATATCTCATAAATAATTTTCTACTTTAGCATCTTAGGGAAATTCAAATATTATATTTTTAAGACCTTATTTTCGTATTGAAATGTTGACTAATAAATTACTGATTGAACGATGTTAGAATTGTTATGCTTTAGCTCGCGCCCCGCAGCGTCACGTGGTAGTTTTATAAAAATCGTTTAAAACCGATTCAGAGTTGCACTATTGCCGTGGAGACGAGCTGTTTTATTCCAAAAGAACTTTTGTCTTCCAGTTATCTTTTGCCTTTGAATTGTTACCAGCAACCCTGTATATCTTTGCAAATATTGTTTGTAAATAAATGTTTGAATGGATTGATCAATCCTTCTCGGACCAAAAAAAGCTGCGGCTAACAAGGAAAATAGAACCACCGAAAGAAAGAAACAAGATAGTCGTTGTGGCAAAAGATATCCAAAAAAGTTTACTAAATGGAAGTATCAAAGGATATTTATGTTATAAATAATTTTTAATTTATCGTCTAAAACAAAATTAAGTTAAGTTACATAAAGTAAAGAAGCATATAAGATAAATAATCGTGCATTAACAAACATAAATAATTTCAAACAAATACCTTTCAATATATTTTGTTTTTAGAAAACACGTTCAAGGTTTGTTGTTGGTTTGACGCTTTGCGGTCATCTTGTGCACACGAGGGCTAACTAGACCGGTACCTACAGTTTAAAATGGTTTGCGAACCACTAGCAAACATCCATGCCACAGATAAGATTCGAACCTGAAGCCTGTGGTATCAATGGCCAGAACGCTAGCTAATTGGCCATCAGGCCGTACACATTCAAAGAGTTGTAATGTACAAAAACCAACACTATTTAAAGAAATGAATATCATGTAATTTAGCAATTCTCAAATTGTAAGTCTCTTTGGGAAATTAAATATTCCCTACAAGAAAAACTCAAAAGCGGTAATTTTTCTAAAAAAAATATAGAATTTTTTTTATGCAAAAATAAACTTTAATTGTCATCACATTCGAAATAAATAATAATTACTCTCTTCACAGCTGTAAAAAAGAATATCAGCCAGAAACCGCTTTGAATTTTTGATTCATTTCGAAATACTTTGCAAAGTATTAGATACACTCTTTTTTTTAGATATTCTCAGTTTTAAAGTATTGAGCAATACATTTATTTGAGGGTGGGATAGCCGTCTCAACTTAACATCATTAAACAGAAATTTATCAAATTAAATTTAAAAAGAAAATTACAATGGAATGATAAAAATTATTTCTTGTTCAATATATAAATAAATGTATCCATTTCAGTACTAAATTTATTTAATATATTTTTAATTTTTTAAAGGAAAATAATTTTTTTTGTCTTTAAGCAGTTTCGATTTTTTTATTCCTAATATTGAATGTCATTAATGGAAATAGTATATCATTTTTAATTAATTTCTTATGAGACTTTAATTATTAAATACTAATATTTTTAAAATATTCTCAATTTGTCTTCTTTGCGTTAAATATGTTGTTTAATTGAAATATGAAATATATAAAATGCATTGTATTAAGAAGTAAAAGAATAATATGGTATTGTTATTTTAATAACTTAACAATAATTACCTACTGTAAACTATTTGTTAATATGAAAGAAAATAGATGGTGCCACTTACAAGAGTTGTAACTCTGTACATCCGCCCTTGCATGAGCAGGGCATTAACCAAGATGACACTCCAAATACCGACATGGACACTACCGCTAGCGTCTCCAAAGAAGACCTAGCAAATAACGATTTCCTATTAAGGAACCCTGCATCCAAAAGAGTCTCAGAGCCAACTCTTGAGCACTACCTCTTCTTTGAAGAGTTGCTCAAAGAAGCGGCTACGCTCATGGACAAAATCCACAAGCACTCCGGTGCTGCGCATAATGTGCGCTCCTCAACATGGGAAAATGCTTCCCTACGGATCGAGGAATGCAGTAAGCGCATCCGCGCCATCTGCACTTACACAGGAGTTCCTGCCTAACTCTTACCATCAAAAAAGGAGCTCATTGAAATGAGAAAAGCAAAGGACCTGGAGATCTTAGCCAAAGAAGCCGAAATCTCCACCCAACACCAACACCAACCCACAGAGGTGATCCCTGCTGCCAACATTAACCAGGCGGCTGTAATTGTTGAGGCCAAATCAGTCGGCCCAGCAACTAAGAGGAAATCCCCCGTCTCAGATGACGATGAAGGTTTCACCGTAGTACAGAAAAAGAAAGATGCCAAAAGGGTAAATATGGCTGCGATCTCTATTCCCCCCACTAACACCCCTAACACCACGTTGGCTGCTGACTTAAACAAGAGCTCCATTAAATCACGAGCAAATAGGATACCACCATTCCTTGTGTCCGCCAAGGGCAAGTGGTGGAATGTGTTGAACCAACTTAGAATTGAAGTCCCCCATAGATGCTAAACTGTCTGGTAATTTTTTAAAAATAACAGTTGAGAATGAAAATGAGTATAGGACCCTCGCCTCCATTCTGGAGAGTGACGGCACTCCGTTTAAAACTCTTAATGCTTCAAAGGACAGACCCATAAAGGTCGTTATCAGTGGTCTCCCTGGCCATACCCCAGTTGAAGATGTCGTGGCCGAGCTCCGAGCACTTCAGTTCCAAATTATTAAATGTGCTCGGATGTCAAAATTTAGGACCAGGGAGCCAATGCCCCTATTCTATGCACAGCTTTCTCCTTCCTCTCATACAGAGGAAATTTATAACTTATCAACTCTTCTCGGCCTGAGAGTTCATGTTGAAAGTTATAAGGGTCAACCCGGCCCTTCGGTCTGTTGGAATTGCCAAGGCTTCTTTCATTCTTCGGAAGTATGCCGGCTTCCAACTAGGTGTGTTAGGTGTGCTGGCCCGCATAGAGCCCAGCAATGCACTTTGTCTATAGATCAGCCACTTAAGTGTGCTAACTGTAATGGAGCTCATGCCGCGAACTGGCGCGGATGCCCCAAAATGCCCAAACCCAAGTAAAAAATCTGGGTCTAAAAATGTTAAAATCAATAAAAATAATGTTAAAACCCCAATGGCACCTAAACCAAATTTGAATAATGCTACCAGGACGCAGCCAACGTTCACTAGCCGTCCGGTTAATGAAAGTAGAGCTTACTCCGAAGTTCTCCGCAAGGCGAACCAGGGTAAGCAGGTTAGCCACGCCCCTCAGCCAATCATAGCCCAGGAGGAGCCCTTGCCTTGTGCTAACCCAAATCGGCCTGCTCCCGCGGTGACTGAAAGAGTTGTTTACAACTCCGAATGTTCACTGTCGGAGATATTTCAGTGTTTGATGGACTTAGCTAACGCTAATCCATCTCACAGTCATATAATACTGCAGGCATTTGGCTTAGCTAAAGGCAAAATGCAGAGCTCACAAAATAAGTTCGACATGAGTTATCACCTATTCGCGGCGTATACTCATGTTCTATCTACTAGTGAGTTCTGTACGGCTTAACTCTCTTCGGCCCTGAGTCTCTAACCATAGGATTCTGGAACGCGAATTCTTTGCGGACCAAAATAAACGAGGTTAGGGAGTTCTTAGATGAGCAGAACCTTGATGTATTTTTGGTTCAGGAAACAAAACTGTCTCCTGGTTATAACCCTTTGATCGCAAATTACAGGTTCTATCGTACAGATAGAGCCAATCAAAATCCTACACGAGTAAGTGGCGGTACAGGCATCTACATTAAAAGTAATATTAACCATCATCACGTTCCAACGCCAGAGTTAGATTACATAGATGCTACAATTATTGAAGTGAAAATTAATCAATTTCCTACTATTAAGATAATTTCTGTCTACATTAAACCTAATGTTCCAGGTGGTTTCCCGGTGGAGGACTTCAATAAGCTAACCAAAACCGGAAACAATGTGATTCTCGCTGGTGATTTTAACGCTCTTCACTCCTCTTGGAACTTTGGACATTCTAACCGATATGGTTTTACACTGAATCGTTTTATCCAAAGTCAAAGGGGAATGAAAGTTGTTCCCCCCCTTAAAGTTACTAGAATTGACCTTAGAAATAATCATCGAGGTAATGTGCTCGATCTTGCATTTTTTAAATATATCCCCTTTAATTATGATATCGAGGTGCTAACAGATTTAGATTCTGATCATCTCCCCGTTATTCTATCCTTAGATACCAGTCCTGAATCACTGAAAGTTCCGAGTCAATTAAATACTAATTGGGAGAACTTCAGGCATGTGATGAATAATAAAAATCTTCCAAGTTTTATCCTAAGATCTCCTACTGATGCAGAAAATAGAATCAAAGAATTAAACGAAATCTACGTCACATGTCTGCAGGAAAGTTCTACCCCTAAATTCAAACCTCCACCGATAAGATTTCCAATAGATATCAAAATATTAATCAAACAACGAAATAAATTCCGCCGAAAATGGCAGCGTACCAGGGATCCTGAGTATCTCAGAAACTACTTCCGCACTCTTGACGAAGTCAGGAGTGCTATCACTGTCTTTACACAGCAACGCTGGCAAAACGACATAGAGGCCCTGACGCCTGAGTCAACATCACTTTGGAAGAAATGTTCCCACCTACGCAGACAATATCACAACATTCCGCCCTTGCAGGGTGCCAACGGCCGAGCAGCTTATTCCCCAGAAGACAAAGCGGAACTGCTCGCAGACAGTCTCAAAGACCAATTTGAACTTAACCACGATGTTGAAGATAAAAATTTCTTCGAACACGCCAACTCTACAGTCACAGACTTCTTACAACAACCACACACTAATGATTTAGATTTAATCACGCCACAGGAAGTCTGTGATATTATTAGAAGGTTTAAAAATAACAAAACCCCTGGTCTGGATCTTATTAATAATCGCATGTTAAAGTCCACTCCTATTAAATTCATTCTGTATATTACCATTCTTTTTAACTTTCTACTTAGGATCTGTCATTTCCCAGCTTGCTGGAAGACTGCCGTAGTATGCCCCATTCCTAAGCCAAATGCTAATTTGGCTTACCCTCATAATTATCGTCCTATCTCACTACTTAGTAGCTTGAGCAAAATATTCGAATCTGCGTTACTTAAACGCCTGAATCAGCATTGCGATCTCCACGATTTAATTATCCCTGAACAATTTGGTTTCAGAAGGCAATTAGGAACCTGTCACCAATTACTTAGGTTGACAGAGCTGATTCATGACGGCTTTAACGAACGCAAATCTACGGGAATATTATTTTTGGACGTAGCCAAAGCCTTTGACAAAATTTGGCATAATGGCTTATTATTCAAGCTCATGCGACTTGAATTTTCTCCCCAAATCATTAAGATTCTTTGCTCTTACCTACAATCCCGAGATTTCTTAGTCAGAGTAGGTGGAGTTACTTCATCACCCAGACCAATAGCAGGGGGTGTACCACAGGGGTCGCTATTAGCGCCCGCCTTGTTCAACATTTATATCAACGACATCCCGAGGGATTGTCAGACGAATCTTTTTTGCTATGCTGATGACACAGCAATTGCTACACAAAACAAAGCACCACAGCTTGCTGTTAAAGACCTTCAATTTTATGTTTACAAATTAGAAAAATGGTTAACCACCTGGAAAATCAAAGTAAATGCAACTAAGTCAGCCTGCCTGTTATTTACTCGGAAGCGTTCCATTTCTCCATTAGGGAGTATCACTCTTTTTGGCCAGCCCGTCCCCTGGGTTACTGAATATAGGTACCTAGGGTTGTTTCTAGACGCAAAATTGTCTTTTAATTCCCATATAAAGAACACAGTTGCAAAAGCAACTGGTGCGAGTATTAAACTCAACTGCCTAATTTCTCGAAAGAGTAGGCTTGCGATCAAACACAAGCTTCTGCTCTATAAGTCTATCATTAGACCTATTCTGGTTTATGGTAGCCCGATTTGGGCCTCCACTTCCCTCACCAATATCAAGAGACTTCAGGTGTTTCAGAATAAACACCTGGCTATGATTGCTGATGTGCCATGGTTCGTTCGTCGAAAGATCATTCATAGAGATCTAGACGTCGAACCTATTCCAAATTATTTACTCAAAATTTCAAAGAATTTTCTTGAAAAATGTCCTCAGATTAGCAATGAGTTAATCCGCCGCCTGCCTACCTATCACCCTGGGGTGAAAAGTTCGCAGAAACGCCCAAGGGCTGTTTACGACGTCTCCTATGATTGTTTTCCTAGAGTTAAGAGACATCATGGCTGTTATTCTGAACAAGCGATCGCGAGTTCAGGTAACGGAGTGGATTTAATGTTGTAATCTTACGTCCACTGAGACTAGTTAACTCACTGTGTATCTGAGGAGTCGTTTGGCTTTAAAAGTTTTCGCGGTTCTATTAGTAAACAAAACGGATTGGCGCAGAAGTAAGGTGACGGACTCCCGACCGTAAGGTTGAGGGTTCGAATCCGGCACTCAGCTCACTTCACTATTTTTATATTTATGCTACGATGTGCACCAACAATCCTTTCTTAACGGCTAGTGAATAGTTAGGTTTTTATTGTACGCTTTTTTACCCCCCTTTTTTTTTGATAGGAAAATAAAAGGATGGAGTAAAACCAATAAAATAAAAATTATAAAAATACGGTCCTGATTATGGCCTTTTTTTTTGTGTGGATAACCATTTACTTTTCAGCATCAATCTTCAACTGCTCTCACCGTTCAGCATAATCCCTGTGTACCTGGTTGAATGAGTCTATAGGACTCTGTTTACTTTTATTTATTTTGGCATCGACAACTGGTCCCTAATTGTACTGAATTTAAATATAATTTTAACTTCTTTTATTTTGTATCTTACTTTTATTTATTATTAGTATTTTTATCTTTTTTTTTTTTTTTTTTTTTTTACCATTTAACTTGAATTTTTTAGAAACTTTATCTTGTATTTCCACTAACATTAATTAAGCAGCCAATTAAAATTTAAAGCATATTTATGAATTAAGATGAGGAGGTTTAAGGGGTATTTCCCCTGTTGGTACTCCGTAATCGGTACGCCAGTTGCCAGTTGCCAACTCTGTACGAGGGTGTGATGGTCCCGTACGGGGATTCCAATGTAAGAGCAAGGGCACGTACGGTAAGTTACGGAGTTGGTGATGGCGGGCGGTGGCTTGAATAAGTATTTGTACCAATAAAATTTGTATATATATATCAACTGAAAGTTGTCTCAATTAATGATAAAAAGAAAAAGAAAATAACACTACTAATAACTAGTACGTAGACAGAATGTATTTAGCTGAATCCCTCAAAACACTGAAAATACCTCAATATCCAAAAATCCGTAGTAACCATTATCACAAATAAACTAACAGGTTCGAAAATCTTCAATGGCATATATTTAAAGGAGAAGGAAAACATACTCATAAAACATAACATTGTGACTGATTTAAATAATAACATATTTTAATTATATAATCTAGACAAAATATCATCTCCACACAACAGAATGCAATATAACCAGGACAGCTATGCTATATGCTAATACTAAAATTAAATGTACAAATTCAATGAAAACACATTGTTACACTATCACTCTGACTATAATTAGATATGGAATTGAAAGAACTGATTTGTAAACATGCAATTATAGAAACTATAACTCTATAAGCATACAATTTAAACAAACAATAGAATAGTTAATTGACAACAATGAAATAATACATTTTTAATCTTAAACTGACGTATAAGGAGAATGTTAATTTTTTTTCTCATATGTTATGTCGATCTATGAGAAATCTATATATGATATGTTGTCAAGACGTCCTGGGCATTCGGGATACATGGAAAGTAAGAATAAACATCCCATCTACAATGGGTATGGTTCTGCAGTGGTCAGCATTAGGATGAGGGACATCTATATAGTGCTCCGAACTCTGCATCATCATCGCTGAAAGAAATTAAAGGCTCCATTAAGTTCTGGAACAATGGGACATCTCTTAACTGCCCCCTCCCCCCTTTTAGAGAAAAATTCAGCAATTCTTAGAAATTAAATAAATTTACAACTGAAATGGAAAAACTATGCATGACGGTGAAGAATTTACAAATGTAAAATATTAATACAATATGAAATTAATTTAAATTTAATAGATTTTTCTGAAATAGATAGTGTGGAAATATTTAGCAGTGCAAGTTCCCCAAGAAATTATTTAGGCTATTTATTCTTCTAAAGTACAAGATGGCGTCACAAAATACAAATACTCTGTAATATACGGATCTTCTCTTCGGACGATTTGAATAATTTAGTTACATTCCAAACGCCTAACACAAGTTTCATTGCAGCGTGCACTGATTGAATTAACATTACTGGAAGGATACCTCTCACTTTCATCTTCGTTACTTCAAAATATATTTGTTTTAAAGTTGATGTTTATGAGTTTCCGAACAATAATATTAAGAGCAATGTAGAAGGGTGTACAGTATGTGTCATTACATAATAGATTTTTTCAGTTTTTTTTTAAGGGAAATTAACAAATACACATCATTTTTATTGGGTGAATCGACAGTTTGTGGCATTACATAATAGATTATTTCAGTTTTTTAAGGGAAATTAGCAAATACACATTATTTTTATTTTAATTAGAATTATTTTAATTCCGTTCATTCAAAATATATTATGATACTAGAGCTTTTTAAAGACACTGAGATGATTTATGTAGTTGTCTAATAACAGGATTTTGTATTATTTAGTCACCACAACACATTTCAAGCAATGAAATACAAATTTTTTTTTTTTTTTTCCTGTTTAAAATTTTTTTTAAGTTTTAAAAACATTTATGACCTATGATTTTCATTTACTTTTTAGATATCTATTAATTTTCTTAATATTTATGTAGATTATTAAAAACAATTTTATGAGTTTTACAGTCTTACTTTTATTTTAAATTTTTATTTAGGTAATCGTAGGTGGCAATTCCATCAGGTGGCAAAAACAACTTACTAAAACGTGTGTTTTGTTTGTAATGAGTAGAATCGTAAGAGTATTTTTATTTATTGAATTGATATTATTGTTATTATTGAATAAATTTCATTTTTAATTGACATCTGTTTGTGTTTAATTATTTTTTAGATGTCACGTTATTATGATAATAAAAATGCGAAAAGTAAGCGGTATGAAGATACTAAAAAAAAGTCGGAATCTATACAGAAAGATTTGCCGGATGATGGTTCGTTTGACCCTTTTCATGGAAATCCCGTAGTTCCTATAGATAAATTGAAAAAATACCAACGGGGAAAACGTTTAGATTTCGTAAGTTACTTAATTTTTTTTAATTACTATAAGATGCATTAAAGACTACACTACTTTGGTGAATAGATAATAATGAGAAAAATTTATTTATAAATTTCATGTTCTGATAATCTTATTTTATTAATATCCATAGATTTACAAATGTTGTACAATGTTCATATACTTTTCAGAAAATTAAAATAACCTTGTTTATGTGCTATATTTTTAAATTCTTATCAGCAGGCAGAAAAAAAGGCAAACAAAATTTTATTTCAAACTTTAGTGATTAAAAAAAAAGGGGAACTTTCCCAAGTACAATTCTGCAATAAATTCCGTTTTGTCTGCCAAAAAGCAATAAATAGTTCTACACTTTTTTTGGATTTAATGAATTTGCCCTTTAATGGAATTCTGTTCTTTATTTTCGCATTTGTCAGGCGATAGAATATGTCAGAACTATATTAACCTGTTCCCTACTAAAGGAAATCTTGGGGTGAATCGACAGTATCATGGCATTACATAATAGATTATTTCAGTTTTTCAAGAGAAATAGCTGAAATATTTGCTATTATTCCAAATAATCATAAGGTCCAAGTAATTTCTTTTTTTTTTTTTTTCTTATTCTCATGTACTTTTTAACAATCTTCTTAGTTGTTCTTCTATTAAAATCTAATCATCTTGTGCAGAATTATGCCGCTGGGTGAAAACTTCCTTACAAAGCGAAAATATAATAGGAATCGAGCGATTAATTAACAAAGTTTAAATAAAAGATAATATAAGTAAAAATATAGTAGAGGTTGAGTATTTAATTAAAATTGTAGTAAAAGTGTCTTGGTTGTGTTTTTAAATGCATTATCTTATTGTCAGATTTAATACTGAATAAATCTTTCGTGATGCTTTTCTGTTTCTTGTTGAAACACAGCCTGTGAAGTGCTTTATCTTACATGAGCTTATTTTATTATTAAAAAAAAAAGGGTCATAGTAAAAAAAAGGAAGGAGCAATTGAAGTAGTGATGACCAGTTCTCAATCACCAAGGTAAAAGAGCAATGGAGAGGTTGCCATTAAAAATACAGGGTGGAATTATTTATCACCATTTGGTGTGAGATTGTACTTGGGAATGTCCCTTATCATTTTAGGATTCCTCTAATAATCAAGATGTATTGTAGTAAATTAAAGTGAAATAATTTCGAATTGATTTAGCAATTACTTTTATATTTTAAACTTATAACATATATAGTGCTAAAATTTTAAATCATTTTTTTTTATTATTAAATCATTATAAATATGTTCCTTTAAGCAACACAAATTTTATAAGTCAACTCTCTTAAAAGATTTTGTTAACTTTTGGAGGTTGTATAATGCAGTAAAATCAAATCTGGCCCTTGTCTTCAATTTTTAAACAGAATTTCTGGTAAAATAATATATTAATATATATATACATTACTAGAAATTCTACCTTAAAAATTGAAGACATTCTAAAAAAATAAATAATAAATAGAAATATATAAAATTATATACATATATATGTATAGTGCTATTAAAAATGTTTTTTCATTCTTCAAAATTGACAGACATCCATTGAAACATAATTTTAGTTTTTTAAGTTGTTTTTATTCTTGTTAATTTAGTTATGCAGTCATTTATTGTTAAATCTTTTTTTATGGCAATTCATTAATTGTTTAATAAGGTGATTTAATAAGTGTCAACTGTACTTCTATATTTAAAAGTCATTCTTTTTGAAAAATGAGTGTGATTTTTTAAAAATATTATTGGAGTTTTTACCTTTTTATATATATTATATTCATATTGAAATAAGATTAATTAAATAAATATATATATATATTGGAGGAAATATTATTGTACTAAAATAAAATTTCCTTTTTTATTAGTACTTTTTCCATGTTTTGCACATGCAATTATTATTATTATTATGCAAAAAATTTTTGTTTAAAAATTATAAAAAAATTTTTTTCTTTATATGTAGCATGGAATCAAAACAAAGACACACAAGTTAAATTTAATATTAGAAAACAAAAAGCAAAGAAACTCTATTCGACAGATGGTGCGTAATGAATTGTTAATGACAGAAGAACCTGGGTAATTATTTTCTTACTTAAATCTCCAAAATTAATTCATTAAAAAAAAGTTAATATTCTTGAAAATATTTAATGTCTTATAAAATTAGTGTTACTTATATTTAAATTAAAAGCTTTAGAAATTATTGCCATATATTACAATGATATAAAATAAAAACATAAATCTAAAAATGAATTTTTAAATTAGTATGGTAAATATCGTACGATTGATATGTTATGTCTTTATTATTTGAACAAATTTTGTATTTTGCTTTATAGATATATTGAACCCGACGAAAATGAAGATACATATCGCATAAAACAGCAAGATATTGCTGGTGAAGTTAATATTGCAAGTGCTGCTAAGGTTTGTATATATTTAGGATTTATGCAAATTTCTCTATGTGAAAATTTTAATTGTTATTTTTAAATGTCTTTTGGATTGTGAATCTACTTTTTTATTTACATTTAAAAGGCATCCTAAGATCTTATTTTATATATATGCATTAGCACATGTGTTCTCGAATTCTTGAAATATAAATTTTTGTTAGATGAGTAATTCATAATTTTGGTTTGATATTTCCGCATATCCTTTAAATATTCTTGCACTGGTTGACATATAAAAAATTTTTCAATAAAAAATGTACTTCTGGCATTCATTGTATAATACATACAATGAATAATATTTTTAAGATCTCATCACATTATATTATTTTGATCTTTGCTGAAAGTTTGTTCCGTAAAAAAAATGAAAAGAAATTTACAGTTTCAATATTATTCTTTAATTTCATTATCTTTCATATTTAATTTTTTTTTAGAAATTTGAAAAATCTTAGATCCTTATATGATTGAATAATGAACATCTGTTAAATCAGTTATATGAAATATAGCCAAACTTGTACGTAAATATATTGATATTAAATATCCTTAAATATTGCTAATTGTTTGATGAAATTTAGCACAAATTTGTCATTTAACCTTCAATCCATGAAATATATTTTTATTTTCTCAGATTATTCATTTATTGAATATATATATATTATATTTCTAGTGTAAATGCTTTTAACTTTTTAAATTTATTTTCTATCAACTGATAATTTTTTTTTTTTTTTTTTTTTAGCTACACATTACTAACTACATGCTTAAATCCAGTCCTTGTTAGATATACAATATATTAGCTAAAATTTTTAAACTTTAATGAACCCCTAATTCTGTATTATTGTTCTGTATTAGGATTCTATTATGTTGTGTATATTTTAAATCAAGTAAGAATCTTGAATTTTCTAAAATATTTTATTCTGTATGAACACTTTTGTGATACTTGAATCTTTTTAATCTAAATCTTTTCTTTCTTTCAGATATTTTCTTTATCTCTGACTGAATTTGGGCCATATAAAATAAATTATTCTAGAGATGGAAGGTAAAAAATTTTCTACATATCTTTACCCATATCATATACCATAATGTGTGTGTCGTCTTTTTTCATTTAAGCATTAAAAGAAAAAAAAAATAGAGAATTTTTCATTCTCAATTTTCATAAGTTCTGCAAATTAGTCTTTAAAAAATTTACTTGATCCTTTTTTTTTTTTTTACCATAGTTTAATCTATTATTATTATTACGTGAAAAAAGAAATTAATTTTTACTGATTCTTTCAAAAAATACTGCTGATAATCGTTAGGAAAATATTATAGTTATTAATTTTTCACATGCAGCTAACATTTTGTTTAACAGAAAATTTAGATTGTCTTGATAAATCTTTATTATTGTAGGAGTTTAATTAGGGACTTAGTTTAATTCTTTTTCCCTTCTCTGACATTTAACAACAATAAAAAAAAAGCTTATTTGTACATTTAGGCATTTACTTCTTGGAGGATATCGTGGACATGTCGCAGCTATAGACTGGCTTACAAAACAGCTTTCGTGTGAAATAAATACTATGGAATCTTTACACGACATATGTTGGTTACACTTACCTACAATGTTTGCGACTGCTCAGAAAGATTGGGTACATATCTATGATTCAAAAGGAGTTGAGCTGCATTGCGTTAAAAAACTCAATCGAGTTTTAAAGATGGAATTTTTGCCATATCATTTCTTGTTAGCAACCGCAGTAAGTATTTTGTGAAAGGCAATTGATTTCGTGTATAAATGCACATTTATGCTTTAATGACCAGACTCTTAAAATATCTATTCATGTCTAATAAAGAGTAATTTTATCTTTATATTCAGTTACATTGCATTCTCATTAATAAATTTTTCATTATAAATAATTATTAAATTTGTTATAATAAATTTTTGTACGTTCTTAAAATTTTAGGCAGGCAAAGGAAAGAAAAAAAAATAATAATTAAAAAATGCTTATTTCTCAATTACATTTTTTCCTGCTATTTTTCACACTTTCCTATTATTTCTATTTTTAGAATTAGATGTAGGGATGATTAGGTACCAAATTTGAAACTACTCATTCTTAAAATTTAAATGCTACTTAGTTGAGTTAAAATTTGAATATTTTATTAGTACTAAAAATTTCATATTGCCCATAACAAATATACATCTTTTTTTCCCCCTAAAAATTCTTACTTCTCTATCTTTGTAATAAATATATTTAATTTATTTGATTTTTATAGGCAGTGATAAAATGCAACATATATAAAGCAAACTATATGACACCTTCTTTCAAATTTTAATACTATTGGTTTCATGCACAGTTTCTAAAAATTTGACTTGTACATCAGAAAGTTTGAAAAGTACTTATAACCACATTTGATTCACACATAATTCACATTTGATCACACAATGTATTCACTACAAATGCTGTCTTGAGGTGAACTACAAATTTTTGAAATTTGTGAGCTGGTTATAAGGGTAATGAATTTGGTGAAAATTTAAGCTGTCATTTTTACATTTTCATGCCAGTTCTTACAGATTCATTACATTTCAAAAGTGCTAAGTTTCGTACCAGACATAATTTTTTAGTGATAATTTCATATCTGCTTCATTGATTGAATTATAAGTCACCATTTACAATTTTTCCATGTGATGTATATTAAAACTATTGCAAATAAATGGCATCCCTATATAAAAATACACATTTTTTTTATCAAAAATATAATGTTGATATCAAAATTTCATAAAGATGCTATTTAATATATTTTCAAAAAAAAAAAAAAAAAAAAAAAACTATTTGGAATTTATAGAACCTTACTATTATATTACAGACAAGATAAAAAAAAAATCTTTATTTTTAGGGCTTGTTAAATGTTGATTTTAACTAGGTATTGAAACTAAATATTTCTTTGGTTATCAATAATAGAAAAGAAACAATTATTTACTTTAAATGAATATATATATTTAATTTTTTTCAGAGTGAAAAGGGTTTTTTGTCATGGTTAGATGTTTCTGTTGGGAAAATGGTTAAAGAAACTTACACAAGTGCTGGTCGTTTGAATATTTTGTGTCAGAATCCTTATAATGCTATCATTGCAACAGGTCATCCAAATGGTAAAGTTTTAAATTATATTTCTGCAATAATTCAATAAAAAAAATCTTTTAATTTTCCAAATATTGTGAAGTTATTTTAAAATTGTTTTTTATCTTATATTAAGCTTGTGATTGGATTGTGGTGTTAAGCTTGTGATTGTCATATTGCTGAGTAAAACAATGAAGATTTTCTATAATATTTCTAAATATTTATTTGATGAATTATAGTTTGACCATCCATCATATGGAAAATCTGCAAGTGCCTAAGTGGGAAACTATTCCTGAATACATTTCATCTGTTGCTGCAGTCATGTAATCAAGGTATTACATGATTACAACAACAGATGAAATGTGTACTCTGTGAAGAAATGTTTTCCCATGTTTCGCTAATGAATGAGTCATGCAGAAATTAGTACTAGTTGCTGCATATTGTTCAGCATTTACTGCTTGAAAACAATTGCTGAAATTTTAATTTGCATTTCAAAGGTTCATCTTTTTATAATCATAGACTATCTGTAAATTGAGTAATTCTGAGAATGTTTAGTCTCATGATAATGCCTTGTTTTGTATTCATTGAAGACTGATATTGTTTAGAGATTCTGTTTAATGCAACGATGTTCAATTTGTAAGCCATAAAATAATAAATTTGCTTAAAATACTGTGATTTTTATGTCATTATGTTTTTTAAAAATTCTAATTTATAAAAAGGAATTGAGTGTTTAAATAAAATAAAGTATTTTGATTTTTTTTATTATAGTTAATAGCTATGTCATTTGTCAAAAAAAATTGTTTGTTATGTTACATTGTTATTTATGATGTGATTATTTTTGTTAGTTTATTTTTATTTGCACATAAAATGGTATAAATATTATTAAATTAATATTATTTTGGAATATAGATTTTTTTTTAATTTATTGCTGAAAGATTAGGTATCCCTGTTCCAAATGTTAATAACTATTTAAAAAAAGGTTAATTTAGAACTTTTTTTATTGAATTATATAAACTTTCTATTTTTAAAAATATATATATATATATATATATATATATATATATATATTCAATTTATCTAAGTTTTGTCACCTGAGGTTTTGTACAATGCAGCATTACTGGTTATTTATTAAAGAGCATTTTTAATAGTAGTTTCACAAATAAAATTTTGTGGATAAATCTATAGCAGAGATTAGGCAAACTTAATTATTTCATGGGACTTTTAGACAATGCAGCAATTTGAAACATTTGAGAAATTCATTGGAATAAGAGTTTTTCTGATATTGTTGAAATTTTCATGCACAAAGCAAGAGGAAACTAAAATAAAGATTTCAGCAGTTTTTCTCAGCTGAAATTTTGGGCTGTTTAATTATTTTCTAATACTTTCATAGCAAAATATATAAAATAAAACTTCTCAGTAGATTTCCGTAAGTAATGTTAAAAAATTTTATTCAATACTACACACCATGAGAGTATGGTTCATGAAAAGATTTAAGGGGGATAATTTTGTAAGTATTTTATTTTTTTCTTCATATGAAAAAATTATATTATTACTTAGAAGACATAAATGGTTTCCAAATTTTTCAAGATTATACAAAATGAACTTTTTATAAATGAAATTAAGTTGGAAAATCAACATTTTCCAAAATTTCTCATTTTTTGAATATTATTAAACTTATCTGCATGGAAGATTTAACGTTTTTCATTTTTTATTGCATGAATGAAAGATTAGAGGACTTGCTCTGCCAAACTTGTCTTTGACATTGGAAAATATATAACATTATTACTAATAAATATTATTAATCATATTATTAATAATAATATGATTTTTATTAAGAATATTCATTCTTTTTTTACAAAATAAGTGTTACTTACCATCATTATATGCTCATATTATAGTGTTTTAAGATGTATATATTTATGGTACTAAGTAACCAGTCGTATTTTGTTAAGCTAATTAATTGCTCAGAAAGCTTGCATAAATAATTTTTAAAACTTCTCTTTTTTCCAAGAAAATAATATAATGCATAATGCAAATGAATATAGTACGTTTAGGAATTTTTAACCTAAGCCTCATCCAGATGGGAGTGCTTCAAGGCAGAGTTGCTTTCGCAAACCCTTTTAAAACCGATTTGACAGAACCCTACCAGAAAATCATGTGTCTTAACTCAATATCGACCAGAGTTGGTTTCTTTTGCACACCAAAGGGTTTCTTGCAGTCCACATTTATAATCACCAGTTACTCACAACCAGGTCCTCGGAGCAAAAGCCACTCACCTGTCACACACACTCTAATTTGGACAGGGCTGAAGAATCGTGAATGTGTTTATATAAGAGGAGCTAATATATATATATAATTTAATAATATTTGATGAAGATTTGTATTTTATGTGTGTTGTATATAATAACAGAGGTGGAAAATCTGTGCCAATTGCGCCAAACTGCACCAAAATTCATGCCTTGCTACAAAAACGGCAAATTTCGAATTTTGTGGCAAAAATGAGATATTTCCTTTATTTTGATTTAGTAACTCAGAAAAAATAGCCTAATATGAATGAGCTATCTTCTAAGATCTGTCTATTAGAGGGGATAAGAATAAAAAATAAAAAAAAGTTATAAGAATTCTGTATTTATGACGTTTTTGCTGCCGATAGGATTTATTAGTTGTGTCAACAACATTTGTCATAGGGCGAAAACTCTTTTTAAATGATTCAATGCATTATTGTGGCGCCATCCATTGTTCTTTATAGGAACAAATAAGATAAATAATTTGCTTGTGAGCATACTACTGTGCCCAGAAAGTAAGACCCATTTTTTTTTCAAAAACTCTTTATTTATACTTCCTAATTTATTTCATCGCCATCAAAGTAATCCCCTCCGGACACAATGCACTTATGGCAACTTTTTTTCCAATCCTCAATGCATGCTAAAAAGTCATTGGCAGGGATGGCCTTCAAAGCTCATGTTGAATCTCTTCAATCAACTCAAAACGGTGTCCCCGGAATGGTCTTTTGAGTGTAGGGAATATGGGGGTTGTGGAGTGATATGGTTTCATTTTGGGCGAAAAAGTCATGAAGAATCAATGCAGTGTGAGCTGGCGCATGCAGTGTTTTTGGTACCAGTCGAGATTTGATGCATTTGAGGTCATAATGGAATTGACCGATCCTTTTGAAATTCCAACATCATCAGCAAGGTCTCTAATTGTAACTCGACGATTTGCAAGCATCAAATCTGGTCGACCAGAGGGCTCTTCATCTTCAACGTGTTCTCTGCCTTCTTTGAACTGTTTATACCACTTCTAAACATTTCTTTCCCTTATAGGAATGCTCACCGAATGCCTTCTGCAACGTTCTATGCGTTTCTGCAAACAAAATTTAATGGAAGTTCTTTACTCAATTAATTTAGACATTTCAAAATCGCCGAAATCTGTTTTAGCGTCTCAGAAAGCCAAACATAACTCGAACACTAATGAATATTTTGATGTCAAATTTCACACAGATGCCAGCAACCTAAAAAAGAAAAAAGAAAAAAAAAATTCCATAAGCCCCAGGAATTTTAAATTGAAAATTCGTCTTACCTTTTGGACACAGTAGTATGCTACTAAATGTTTCTACAATAACTGTTTCAAATAAATGTATTAGATTTAAATTAATTCCAAATTTTATTAATATTTTGAATTTGTAAATTATTCACCACCAAGCATAATTTTTTTAATTTCTAAAGTAAAAAAAAATTTACTATTTAAAAATTTCGAATATTTTCTCTGCAACTAATATGTTTTATTTGTCTTTGTATTATTGTTTTATTATTACTAATTTGTTTTATTTTATTATCTTATGAAATAATATCCAAATTTTTTAATAATTTTATTTTTAGTAATAATTTAAAAATTAGCTGTAATCTGTCATTTGAAGGATTACAGCAATTCTTCATTTCCCATTTATTACTTGAACTGAATTTCTTAAGCCCATTTTTTTTCTATGGAATATCTGCAACTATGTTATATCTAGAAATATTAAAATTCTCAAAAATAAGTTTTATTAAATAATATTCAAAAACATATTTATGGCATTTATCCATTATTTATCTATATGTTAATTATTTTTCTTTATCCTTCTTGCAACTTCAAATAGTTTGGAATTCTTAGCAATGAATATTTTTTATGTTACATTTTGTATTTTTTCTAAAAGTGGATACTTATGATTTTAGATTTAATTTTGAAACAAAAAAACACCTTTTTGCTTATACAAATAGAAATAACTTATTGTAAATATATAAGTGTTCTTTTTTTTTTTCGTCTTACTCAATCAAAAATCCGTATATCATTTGATACTTTTAAATTTTAAAAGAATATTTTATTTCTTACCCCATTTATTTAAAACTATTTGTATTTTAATTAAATAACATATTTAATGTAATATGCTTTTTCTATTAAATAATTTAATAATCATATTTTTATATGAAATCTATTAAAAATTGGTACAATATTTCAGTTAAAAATATTCATTGCTAAGAATTCCAAAATATTCATAGTTGTACGAAGTATAAAGAAAAATTGTTAGTTGTTAAAAATGAAAAATAATAATACAACCATTACTGTAATGTGTCTAATTCAATAATGGATGTTTATTAATATACATTAAATAAAAAATGATTTTATTATCTATGCATTAAATAAAAAATAAATTTTAATATTTGATTCTAATTCTAATTGTCTTCTTATAAATACATCAATAAATTAGTTTCATATTGAATTTCGAATATTATACAAAATGATTAAGTTTAATTTGATTGCTGTACAAATCGTGCGATTTTATTTCATATCAATCATACCATTCGCTAAATAATATAAAACTAATTAATATATGCTTTGAAATCTGAAGAAGAACTGTTAATGTAAAAATATACTGCAATGAAACTACTGAGAGAGAGAAAGATATTACAAAAATGTAAATTGTCCTGTTACAAAACCACTGAAACTGCTACAAAAATGCAATTTGCCCTGCTACAAAAATCATTTTTTGATTTTTCACCCCTGCAATCATGATGTGTAAACTTAACTTTTAAAATATCAGTATGTGAAAATAGTAAGTATTATTATTATTTTAGATAAAGCTGTTAAACATCTTGTGATGTATCATTTTATTAAGACTGTTTTGCTCTTATATGGTATTTTTGAAAATAGATATTTACATCCATTTATTTTATTGCTGTTTGATGTAAGGAATTATTTTTTGTATTGTCACTGATAAAACAAATGATCATTTTTTCTTTGCAATAATAAAATATTTTTTGTTATGTGCAGGCTCTGTTAGCATGTGGTCACCTAATGCAGATAAACCCCTTGCTAGAATTCTGTGTCATGCTAATGCGATAAGATCTATGGCTATTGATTCTAAAGGAATGTAAGTTCATTTTTTCTATGCTTCGTTTATTTGTATGCCTATTAAAAAAAATAAGTACCAAAATGTTTTATCAATTCAAAGCAAATAAGAAAAACTTAACTTTGTAAAGAAAGCACTCAATCAAAAAATTATATATGCCTCAGCAAAATTTTGATACTTGTGAATTAACCTGCTTTAATCCTGGTTTATTGGAGAAATTATAGTATATCAAGAATGTAAAATAACTATCTATTTATTATCAATTTTTATTTTTTATTTTTTTTATTTTATTTTTTTTATAATTTGATTAATTATATGAATTACTATCTATCAAAACAAATTTAAACTTCTGATTTTTAAAACAGAATTGTCTAAAACTTCTTGTCAATATAAATATATTGGTACTTTAAAACATGCTTTAGTAATAGTGGAGCCTAGCCAGAATAATCTGTTCCAGGATTACCTTCATTATTCAATATGTGACTTCCTACAAGATATAATTGAAAACTGGTTAATTTGTTCTTCTGCATATTTAAAATATGCATAAAATCCAATTTAAATATCATAAAATATAACAAATAATTATTATATGCGCTACCAAAAAATATTATCATTAATAAAATGAATTTTTCATGAAAACAAATTAATTATCAGTCTTCATCAGAATGATATTTATGCTCACTTCAAAGTTTTTTTGACAAATGGACCTAAGATTTGTTTGGATTCCATCAAACAACTTTTTGAATTTCTTCCCACCTTGCTGGCATATTTTCGATTTCAACAGTTATAATTAGTTCTTTCTCTTAATAATCATCATCAGATGAAATTTTCATTTCCTTTTAGTTCTCAATCATATATCTTTAATAATTCTTTAACATTTTCTACCTCTTGAGTTTAGTCATAAGCAGGTTATTAGGTCACAATATCCTTTACTAATTTATCTGAAATTTCTTCATAACAAAAGGAAGACACAGTTTCTTTTATGTTCAGTTGTTGACAGATACCTTTTACATTACTCCTTGATTGACTTTGCTTTCTTCACTGTTTCTATATGGGGATAAAAGCCTTTATAGTCCATGTGTCCCTATCACAATCCCTCAATTGAATTAAATTTTTGAGCAAAGCCTGTATCTGAGATTCCCCCCCCACCCCCACCCCACCCCTACAACTGACATTAAGGAAATATATCATTTTTTAAGATCATTGTTTATGAAAGCGCTATTGTATTAGTTTTTCACATTCCATTAATTTTTTTTTTTCCCTCCCATGCATGCATCAAAGCATTATTTTGTGGGGAAGGGGACATAGTTTCCAAACAAAAAAGTTATCAATGACTGATCAGAAAATCTTTTTTAATGTATTCTTACTTTGGAAAAGGTTTAAGCAGTAATTTTTAACATAGAATCGTAATTACTTGAAATTAAAGCAGGTAACTTGCAAAATAAAAATAAATATTAAGAATAATTAGCAAAAATACCACAATTTTAATGGGCAAGTAGTTTAGATTTTATTTATCTTATGCATTTCATAACAAGATTAGCTTCAATTATGCATTATTTCAATCAGATCTATTTCTAATTAAAGTTTGTTTGATAAAACTTTTTAAAACTAAAATATAATGTTATTAAAATAACTCTTGTTATAATAATTTCAAATGTCCTGTGTATAATTGAATTTCATATTTAAATTTTAAATATTAGAGTATTACTTATAAATTAGAAAAAATATACTTTTCTAAAAAATACATTCTGATGTTTTTTTATTTTTGGTTTTAATATATATATAATATAGTGTGACAAAATTTAGAAAAAAATATTTAACTATTATTTATATAATTTTTTTTAATATTATTTATGATGGATTTATAGATATATGGCTACAGCAGGAATGGACAGAAGTTTAAAAATCTTCGATGTGCGTACATATAAATGCCTACAGTCTTATAAATTAGGTGGTGCTGCTGGGTTTTTAGATTTCAGTCAACTTGGTTTGCTATCATGTGGAATTGGAAATGTAGTTGAAGTAAGTTTAGTTTTTAAAACTTGCTTCAATTCCTTAAAAAAAAATTCCAAACTGTCATCTTTAATGAATATTGAAATAAATTATCATCCTCCTATACTAATTGTTTATATGAAATAAATAACTTACATTACTTTTTATTATAATTATTTAGTTTTTTTTTTTTTAGTTATAACCAATAACTTTCATATTATAGGTTTACAAAGATTGTTGCACTCAAACTGTAAAAGCACCTTATTTACGTCATAGAATAACTTCTACTATATCGGATCTTCAATTCTGTCCATTTGAAGATGTCTTGGGTATTGGGTATAGTTCTGGTTTCAACAGCATTTTGATTCCAGGTATTATAAATTGAAATAATTCATTTATGAAGTTTTTTTTAAATATTTCATCTGTATTATTACTCTATATGATAATGAGATTATTTCATTGATGCAAAATTTTAAATCTATTTAAATTAATTATAAAAACATATTAGATATAGATTTCTTTTCAGTACTGTATAAAACATGATTTTATTTTATCTAATTAAAAGAATATGAATTAAGTGTTCTTTTAACTATAAAAATTTTCTGTTAATAAAAACATCTTAGTTTATAAGCGCTTCCATTTATAGTGAAATTATTGTTTTTAGTTATTTTATGAGAACTTTAATAGAATCTTAATTGAATTGAATAAATTAATGCATTTTACTAACACAACTATTACTCAGTTCAAGCATTAAAATGATCAATTTGATTTTTATTACAATAACAAGTTAAAAACTATGTGCAAGAATTAAGCCTGCTTTAATTTTAAGATTTTTAATCATAAATCATTGCCTGCTTCATTTCCCCAATTTCTGTCCTTTATTTTATTACGTTTCAAGGAGTCTTCAGAGATCCTTACCTTAATTGTTTTCTCCATTATATTTAAAATATGTATATTTCATTAATTTCCATCAGTCTCTTTTTTAATTTAAAAAAAAAATGTTGAATGATATTGCTTATGTAGAAGAAATATTAACAATCATTTGAATAATTGATTATAATATTCTATAAGTAATTTTAATCAGTGTACTTGTTAATTATTTTTAACTTTTGAAAAATAGATGGTGTTTAAATAGTTAATTTTGAAAGTGTTTCATATAAGTATTTTTGTTAACAGGAATATAATAATTAAAGAATAGATTTTATTAGACATTGTAATATATTGCCTTAATCGCTAATTGAATTTAAGATTACTGCAATCTTAATAGTATACTTGATGCAAAATATATTGATTTTACAGCTTTTGGTAAAATGCAGTAATTATGGATATTAGTAAAAAGTATGATTATGTACCAAGGGTTTATATGCTATTCAGGGAGATACAAGCATGTACTTAAAAAGAATGTTTGTTCTTTTTTTTTTATAGGTGCTGGCGAACCAAATATAGATACATATGAGAGCAATCCTTTCCAGACTAAATCACAAAGGAGAGAAAGAGAAGTAAAAGCTATTTTAGAAAAGGTAAAACTACTAAATAAATTTGCATCCATAAAAGTATTTTTATAAAAAAAATTTGAAAATTTATTTTTAAAAACTTTTTCTCTTAATCAGATTCAGCCAGAATTCATAAATTTAAATGCAAGCCACCTAGGATCAATTAATGTCCCTAGTATCAAGGAAAGAATGGAAGAATTAAAATCCAAACTTGTAAGTATATTTTACTTATTATATATTATCACCAAAATCTTACTTGTTTATATAAGTTATTAAAAAAATTTTTTTTTAATCATTGAATGCATTTAGTATTTCTAATAAGTGTTATAATGATTTAAACATCTCATTGTATAATGGTTAAAATAGAACATCTTAATAATAACAATCATATATGTATTTTTTTTAAAATATATTTCTATGTGTTCGATTAGATAATTAAAAAAAAAATTTTTTTTTTCTTTTTTTCTAGTATGTAAAGCCACCCAAGATAGAATTTGAACCTCGTAAGAAAGCAAAAATTCGAAGTAAATCAGTACATGCATTTAAAAGTAAAAAAGTTGTTAAAGAAACTGCCAAAAGAGTAAGTGATAAAATTATTGTATATTGAAACTTTTTATTATTTTGCTATTTATTTGTTTACATTGTCTTTTTCTTATCTTTAGGAATTTGTAAAATCAATTTTAAAAGAAAAATCAAAAACAGAAAAGGCCACTGCAAAGTATCCAAAACGTACTGCATTGGATAGATTTCGGACGAAGACCAATTAATTGTGTGTATAAATTGTAAATAAATTATTTTTCATTTAAAAACTGCTTCCACATTTATTTATTTAATTAGTTGTATAAAATCTAGTATAAAAATAAATAAACAGCAGGATAATGTGTCTTATATACAGGTTAATCCATTAATCAGGAGGTACTTTTAAAAATCAATGATTAAAAAAAAAATTGGTGCTTTTTGGTTTAAAAAGATTGGAATGAAAACAAATTTTTTTGGAGAAGAGGGGAAAAAGTATTTAACAATGTTTACATTCTTTAACCACCAGGTAATGCTAACATTTGGGCAGCCATGCATTACAAGCAAATTAATTTCTTTAAAGTGTTCAATCTTTCATTGAACATCATAATTGTCGGTACTTACGTATTAACGCCATTGCAGCTACAGATTTGGCGGTTTTTAAGTGGCGCCAATCTACACTTAAAATTTTTGTAACAAATCATAAAATATATAAAACACTTTATTTAAAATCCAAGCACTTTCAAAATTCAAAACACTTTATTTAAAAACAAAGTAGTTAATCGGATTGTAGTTAAAATGGGCCGATATAGAGTTTAACATAAATTCAAAACAGTCTCTGTTTTGGCGCATTAGCGCAACTTCTGCTGTGGTGGCGTTAATACGTAAGTACTAACTGTTAGACAAGTCTTCACACTATTGATAGGATTATGCAATATTTCTGTTCATATGACATGATTCCAGATTGCCATCCATAATCGAAGGATCAAAGACGCAGTTCTTTCCAAATGTTGAGTATAGCATTTGTATGGGGCAACAAAATGTAGAAATGTTTGTAATGTCTTGCATTAAATATGACGTTATTCAGTGCTGATGAGTGAAAATAATTGTTTTCTAAATGAAACCTGCAGCTTTTTCAAAGAAAAATGGACCAATTAAAAAATCAATAGCCAGACTGTAACTGTCTACTCTGTTTAAGGCACCTTCACCAATAATAGATAGGTTTAGCTTAACTGCACTTAACTAATTATTTATAACATAGATTATTTGAGATGGTGTACAAATTTAATTGTGAATGGATAGATGTAAAAAAAAAAATGAGTTCAGAAGTTAATTACTTAAATGAAGATATTACCGCAGCAAGACACAAAGTGTACAAAAATACATTCTTCCTCAGAAAAATGTGCTTCCAACAATTAAAGACCATGCTGCAAGGAAAAATACGCAAAACGAGTTTTCTACAGTGTCAGCTTCTTTTTTTTTGAAATGCTAGGAACACAAAACATGTGTTCATCTAGATCCAGCAACACAATGCCAGTAATTACTGCACCTATGACTTTTATTCAGAATTTGGTTCTTGATTTTGAATCTGATGTTTTGATGAGAAAAGCCAAAATCTTGTAGGCAATCCATGAGGAAAGAGTAACAGCTACAGGAGCCAAGAATGCATAAGCACATAATTCGTGAAAACATTTCCAGACACCAAGATTGTTTCCAAGAGGATTTATGCCAAGAATACTATAAGATCAAACATAACAGTTTTGGATGGATACCTGTTATCACGCTTATTATTTAGAAGAATGTTCTTAGCTCAGAATAGTTTCGAGGGAAGGACGTAAACATTTCTTACCATATCTTTTACATATTCAAGTTTGATGACTGTTTCATAGAAAGCAGTAATTTTAAGTATTGATTGAAACTGGACTCCTGTAGGGTGGCGACTGAACTGGGAAGTCGGGGAATTTTTTCGATCTGATAAAATAAGGAAAATTCATAACAATATCAAAATCAGGAGTAATTGTTGAATAGAGCATTTCGCTGCAAGCATGCACAAGATCAGTGATTTTTTTTATAGCCAAGCAGACTTGACAATTCGGATTGTTACTCATTTTACGGCAACCTTTTTATTTTTTTTATGACGGGCTGTCCATTTTATTATTATTATTTATCTTGTTTTTAAACGTGCCTTTAAGTAGTGTGTGTGTTTTCATTTAGTTGTGCTCTGCTTGTATTCATGCTATTTGCTGAAGCCAATTTAGAAAAGCAATGATTTTAATATTTCATTAATTATTTATTGTGTATTAAGTTTAAATTTATTTTTTAAGCTTAGTTTTACAATGCCTTAGCATCTGCATTAATTGGTGTTTGTATGTATTTAATTATTGAAAATTAATGAATTATATGTATATATATATATAAGTGTATTATGCTTAACTGATTTAATCAAGTATCCTCTACCATATGCGTTGAATGCATACTTTAATTTGTGTGTTTAATTACTAATTCTAATCTAAAATTGAGCTTCGTTTATATGTGTATGAAGGGGGGAGCAGAATTCAATGGTCCGGTGTCGCCTATATAAAACACATTCAGGGAGAATTGCCGTTTGCCATTTCGTTTCTTTTTGTTATTATTCTTCGCGAGTTTCTTTAAAAGAAGACAATTATTATAATAAATTATACAAATCCTTCTTAATAAAAATAATTTAAATAAAATAATTGATCTGCATTTATTTTGGCAAAGAGTGGTTATCTTGTAATTTCGGGGTTTTGCTGTATATACTGTTTTTTAGGATGTGCAATCAGTTTTTTTTTAAATTAAATTTCATAAAAATATACTATTTTTTTCATATTAAATAACTGGTAAAAATCTTTTTACCAGTACAGTTTTAATAAGGTACACAGTCCAGTCACATTAATGTGACCACCTGTCAAAAGCCAGAATATACACTCTTGTATATTCTGGCTTTAAGTGGAATGTGGTATTAAGTGGAATTCTCTATATACACTGCACTGCAATTGGCTGCCACCTGCCTTTTGTAATTTGTTATTTCAAAGTAGGTGGTAGTACATTAATGTGAATGGACTGTGTATATTGTACACATATAGTGATTCCAAGTAGTATTCCAGGAAACTAATACATATAGTATAATTCCGTAAGTCAGGGAAATGTTGTAAATTTAGACAGGGAAGTGTTTCTGGGGTGGTTACCTTGTTCTGCATTATCATAATAAAATTAGAATCAGGACTCATGGCTGCAAGAAATGGGTAAACATAATGTGCAAATATGTCATCTATACACAGCATTCTACTTTATTACGAGGGTAAATATTATCATCCATAGCAATTCCATCCACCACATTTTGCGAATGGTGCTGGCCTGATATCGTGTTCAAAGGATCATCCAAATCGTTAATTGGGAATCTGCTTGTAAGTTAAACTTCATTCATTGAACTTCTTCTGTGGGAGGCCATCAAGGGAATACTGCTCTCTTTGCATACAGTTGACCTGTCTATAAAAAATATTTGCTGCGATACAGTTCCTTTTAACGTTTCAAGATTGGAAAAATGCTAATTTGTGATGCCGTACTTGCAAACGCAGAAAACTGTCATCCACAATAGTGACAGCAGTGTTGAACAGTTGTGGCTCTTCGTAACACTTTCTTTCATAGAGACGCTTGTTTCACAAGTGGAAAATGATGTAACGAATAATATTTCTAGTGTTAGCTACTTACGACTGTCACTTGTCTCCTTCAAGTCGTTCTGTTGTACTTCATCTGTCATGAATCAGATGATGTTGCATATTGCATTATTTAAAATATGACTATTTCTATGTTTTCTCTTGCATGCAAAAGGATACAGAATATGCCAATAACAAGTCTCTTTTAGCATTAAAACCATACTGCTATCCAAAACTTTTGCTAGAAACTAGAATTCTTATGCGTGTATCTGCTATGTATTAAATTTTGTTTGCGGAAACGTATAGAACGTTGCAGAAGACATTCGGTGAGCATTCGTATATCAGAAAGAAATGTTTAGAAGTGGTATAAACAGTTCAGAGAACGCGTTGAAGACGAAGAGCCCTCTGTCGACCATCAACCTCAACCGACGAAGCTCATGTCCCAAAAGCTTCCAATTTGGTGCTTGAAAACCGCCGATTTACAACTAGATGATGATGTTGGAATTTCAAAAGGATCAACAATTCCATTTTTGGCCTCAAACGCGTCAAATTTCGATTGATACGGAAAACACTGAATGCGCCAGCTCACACTGCATTAATTTTTCGTGACTTTTTCGTAAAAATTAAACCCATATCCTTCCACTACCACCGTATTGACACCGTGCGACTTCTGGCTATTCCCTAAACACAAAAGACCCCTCCGGGGATACCGTTTTGAATTGATCAAAGAGATTCAACGTGAATCGGCGCGCGCTTTGAAGGCCATCCCTGCCAATGACTTTAGCATGCATTGAGGATTGGAAAAAAAGGTGGCATAAGTGCATTGTGTTCGGAGGGGATTAATTTGAAGGCGATGAAATAAATTTGGAAGAACAAATAAAGAGTTCTTGAAAAAAAAATAATTGGTCTTACTTTTTGGGCACAGCAGTAGTCATACAAGGAACATCAACATTTTATTTCATCAGAGATCCAGGACAAGATGATATCAGCTTTGAATACGAGAACGCAAAAGAGTTGAAACATATACTTAACTCGTGATAGTCTATCTCAGGGTTGGGCAAACTTTTTCGGTCGCGGGCCAAAAATCGGGGAAAAAAAGTTTGGAGGGCCAAAATAAATTTTTCTAAAATTTTAAGAACAATACACAAGTATTACAATTTAAATATGTTAATGAGATGCGATTTCATTTTTAAAAGTTTCTTATATTGCGGTTCGAAGTGAGATGTACTGATTCTAAGGAACGAGGCTAAATGCTCATCTTTCAGTCTATTTTTGAAATAATTCTTTCTAAGGTTCATAGTTGAAAACACTTGTTTACATATATAAGACGAAGCAAACATAGCACTGATTTTCTGGTCGTGAGATATTAAATGTAGGAAACTTACTTTCGATAAAGATTTTAAAAACTCTAACTGTGGCATATTTAGAAACAACTGCTTTTGACATGATTGTTAGATTGCAACTCAACTAATTCAACCTGCAAATCTGACCTCACTGCTTCACAATTTACGTTGAAAGGCATGGCAAAAATATTCAATTCTGTTTGAGTGGCACTGAAGTCTTGAAATCTGCGTTCGAATTCAAAATGCAGTTTTTTCAAGCATCTTCATAATTTTTAAGCTTCTTTTCATTTACTGAGAGTATTGAATTTAACTTCGGGAAATGAGATAAAAATAATAATATTAAAAAAAATAATTTTTTAATATTTAATAAAGTAGAAAAGGAGATGGAAGTATAATATATAAATATATATTCCTTTTAATTTGCCTCGGACCGGCAAATTAAAATTCTATCCGTGGGCCGGATAGAACCTTCCGGCGGGCCGTAGTTTGCCCATCCTTGCCATAGGACTTCACAAACATCTCCTGCGGCGTTTTCGACCCATCCTGAGCATGTTTGGAAACTCCCGAAGTGTATACGCTTGGAATTGAGGGAAGGTTGGGAGGTATTGTATATAAGTTTGACATTCCTAAATTTAAATATGACTTATAATTGTACCATTTGCCAGATTTGTAGTCTAGTGGTAGTATGCAGGAGGATTCAAGTTCATATGGTTCAGTTTGCTGGGAGCATTCATTGCAGCCACTGATTTCAGAACGATAAGAAAATATATGTAAAGCATCTCACATCGATAGTCAAGCTACTTGGTGAGCGTTTTCATAAATATTGCAAGCAAATTCGATGCAAATATCTAATTATGATGCCGGAAGGCAATATCTTCCCTCTCATCCCCCATCGGCATGCATAAGTTAAACCAATGTTTAATAGAAACAAGTAATATAAAAAAAAAAAAAAAAAATTTAAGTCAATTCCTACTTTTTTTTCTTTTTAGTGCAGAAAGTTCTTCATAAATAATTTTCCTTCATTTTTTTAAGTTTATCTGGCGCCATCTATTGGTAGATATATGCAACTTAAATAAAAAAAAAACTAAAATTAATTAATTAAATTTAATTACTGAATTAATATTTGAAAAAAACGGCATTAACATCCAGTGTCATCCACTACAAGTTCAAAAGAAAATGTATTTGAACTTGAGTGGATGAATGAAAAGTATTTTATGAACGATTGAAAATTTGAACAAGATATATATATAGGGAGAGTGTGAATTAATAGTAGGAATTTAAAAAAGTCCTATCGTTCAATTGAGAAAGAGAAACGGAAAAAGGGTGGCACATGCTCATCTGCCCCTGGGGATGTTCATTTTAAATTGTGGTGATACTATGTGGTTGACATTATGACCACCCCTACATTTTGCAATGAACTCGCCTGGATGACGTGGAAGGCACGTGATCAGGTGGAAGTGGTATTTAACTGGTATTAATTCATGCCAAGGCGGGTTGAAGCTGTGTTGCGCGCTAAAGGTGGGCCAACTCGTTAGGTTGACAGGTGGTCATAATGTTTTGGCTCTTGAGTGTATTTATTAAAAATACCGAACCTATTGAAAAATTAGCATATTAATTTATTACATATGAAAATTTGGAAAATACGTTATTTTTCAGTATCTTATCAGAAAATCTCTCTTTCTCTCACTTAAAATCATCCGTATTAGTAACCAGTAGTAATCCTCAAACATATTTTCATTTCATTTACAGCTGCACATCTGTTACATCCTCCATGTTCATCAGAAACTACTTCCATCTTATACGGGAAAAAAATGAAGTTCGAATATAAGAAATAATGTTTTAGAGCTAAATTGAATTCAAATAGCCTAAATAAGGAAAGTAGTTTTATCATAATTTTGAGAGCTTTATTTCCCAAAATTGTTTTAACATATGTTTTTAATAGCATCCCAAAAAGCATTCAAGTTCTTCTGAAATTAGGATTCCGGACCGGTTGTTGTCCAACAAAGTATTTCATTTTATTTTGATCTTTTTCACTTTCTTTACTGTTTTAACAAATTGTTTTATAAGTTAAAGTTTTGTGTTCAGGTTAACAGATATATTAAAGCACTTTATATAATTCATGTGCACATTTTTTTCAATAGCAACAATAGCTATTTTAATACAGAGTTGAAGAGAATCTTAAAATAAAACTATAGCACCCTTTCAACGCAAATATTTTATTAAGGGGTCCACTTTTTGTGAAATGGCCTTTGGGAATCCTGTGTTTTTGGCGATGGATTTTTTTCGCCGTTTTTCAGAAATCGGAAGGAAAAATGCAACCAGAACGAGGTTGAAACGAGAAAATTACATTCGGCGCAAAATTCTAGATTTGGTGACTTTTTGGGGGAAATTCCCAATTCCACTAAACTTTGATTTGCCAATTTATAACTTTAAAGTGATCATTCTTCCCCGTAAAATGATAAATACTAAAGTAATTTCTTTGCCACATTTGGATTTATCAGAGTGAAATCTATAAGTATTAAATATACTGGTGGTAAAAATTTCGGTTCGGTTACACAGCCAAAAATAAGTAGATTTTTATTAAAAAAAAATTACACAGTGTATGCAAGAGGTAATGCAGCGTCAGAAGGATACACAAGTTAGTGGAGCTATTGTCGTTTAATGCCATTTGACAGATAGACGAAAACAGGTTTTGAAAGGGTCTGCAGTTTCTAGATAACCATAGACATGAGTATTCGACATCATATTTCTGAAAAATTATGATGGGCGAGCCAATTAGTCAATGGAAATGGTCAGAGTCAATCCCATATAGTAGGTGGATGGAATGCCAGATTTTCTATAATTCATAGACAGTAGACAGCATTTCCAGGTACAGTTTCTAGAAGGTACAGACGAGAAAGAACTGCAGCTACAAGTATCGCTGACCAACTCACTTCAGATTTTCTGAAAGGAGGTATTCATATCAACTGTGCGTAGAAAACTTGCATGGCACAGGTATGCCATTGGTCTGCGAATTGAATCAGCATTCATTGTAATGTGCACACTCGCGGAAAAAAGGCTTAAACAAGTCACCAAAAACTTAGTAACTGTAGCACCGAGGTGATTGTTCATGTACTCCATATCAACGACTATGCAGGGCATAGGACCAAGTTGACACATATTCATAGAGATAAGCGTGAAACTCTTAGCCGCTCTTTTTGTTTTTTATTTAGATGTTACTGGGGGCACCACGAGGAGATCATTCCACGCACACCCGCGCAGAAAGCTTCACGAAGGAAGTTTGTTTGCAGGATGTCCGATATTGTGTGCACTTCTCATACCCATGCCACCGAAATGAAACTTTTAATTGGGCAATCACACATATCAATTGGAGCGCAATGGAAGTCTGTGTCCATATTTTGTTTTCAATGTGACTCAAAAAGGTTGTTGGTCTGTCTGAAGCCGGGAACCCATTATTATTCCAAGCATATCCATGGAAAAGATAGATTTGTATGTGTGTAAGCAAATAATTTTTTAAGTGTTTGCACTTACTAAAATCAAGTTTGCATATTCCCAAGAGTTACTACTGGAAAAGATAGATTTGTATGTGTGTAAGCAAATAATCTTTTAAGTGTTTGCACTTACTAAAATCAAGTTTGCATATTCCCAAGAGTCACTACTTCTACTAAGCTATTTCTCCATTATACAGAGACGAAATTCTTGATCATATTGTTCGTATTTACGCAGGTGAAGATGGTGATTCCTTCATTCTACAAGACAACTTGACTATGACCATGACCGACGACGAAAATGCGAAAGATGCTTGATCATGTAGAGCTGGATTGGTGAAGAATTATGAGGAGGCAATTGTGATATGTGTTGGCCAGTATGCTCTCCGTATTTGTACTCGATGGAGCATACTCTAGGGAAACGTATTGCTGACTTAACCTCCTCCCCTTGCACCTTTCCATGTTCTTCAAACTGCTTTTACTCAGCAATGAGCTTGTTTGCCTATTTAATAAATAAACACCATCATTTGAGCTATGGAACATCGCTGCCATGCATGTATTGCTGTTAGCGGTGAACACAATCTGTACTGATGTATATAGATAGATGTTGTTTTATGATACAAGGACTAGTTTGGTTAAGATATGCCAAAAAATTTGTAATGCTTCCAAAAGTTTAAAAATGCAACCAAAATGAAAATTTCATAAAAAAAACAATTCAAACTGAGTTTAACAGTAAAAGAGATTTAGATTATAATATGACAAAAAATCTTATTTTAACTAGATAAAAGTTTTAAAATGCTCAAGTATTACATATGCCATAAGATCGAAAAATTTCCGGTTAAATGCAATTCGATTAAAAATTTATTATTCCAAAATCAAATCCTTCTCATCGTATTCAGTTACAGCCTCATTATCACAAGAAAATTTGTCCGCTGAAGTTATTGATTCTCCTCATGATTCAGATTCTGATGAGGTAGAAGGTGGCTCGTTAAATCTTTTCCTATTAAGTATTATTATTTCCAGTTTTTATTTTTGTTTATTTTTTACTGATTAAATTTTCTTTGGAATTTGATTTTGTTGTAAAAATGGGTTTGTGATTCCAAAGAAACAGTGATAGAAGTCGATGATACAGATACAAGATTGATGGATGTAATAGATTGTGCATTCCTTAAAAAAAAAATATGTGTTGTAAATTTATGAAGAGGGGTACAAATTACTCTATTAATATTGTTATCGATCATTTGGGAGATGGAACTATTAGGCTTAACTAACAGGTGGGCTGTAAAGTTCATAGACTGACACATAGATGACTCTACTAATATTAAATCTATATGATTTTAGTTAGCCCTAACTTTCAAAGGACACGTGTATAAATTTGACAGCTGTTGCACTATTAGTATGTGAGTTATAGCATTTTTAGTGAAGCAACTTTTTTGAGTTTCAACAAGTTTGAAAAAATGGATAAAAAGGAATTTCGTGTGTTAATAAAGCATTGCTTTTTGGTGAAAAAAAAAATACTATTAAAGCCAAGGCTTGGCTTGATAAACATTATTCGGACTTTGCACCAGGAAAATCAACAGTAGAGAAGTGGTTTGCTAAATTTAAACGAAGCGAAATGAGCACTGAGGACGATGCACGCAGTGGACGCCCCAAAGAGGCTGTTACCGACGAAAACATCAAAAAGGTCCACAAAATAATTTCTGATAACCGTAAAGTGATGTAGATTGAGATAGCTGAGACCTTAAAGATATCAAAGAAATGTGTTGGACACATCGTGAATGAATATTTGGATATGCGGAAGCTCTGTTCAAAGTGGGTGCTGCGCGAGCTCACAATTGACAACAACTAATTGATGATTCTAAGCAGTGTTTGGATTTGTTCAATCGTAATAAACCCGAATTTTTGAGGAGATATGTGACAATGGATGAAACATGGCTCCATCATTTCGCACCGGAGTCCAATGGACTGTCAGCCGAGGGGACTGCACGTGATGAACACTAAAAAGGCTATAACTCACATACTAATAGTTCAACAGCTGTCAAATTTATACACGTGTCTTTTGAAGGTTAGGGCTAACTAAAAATCATATTTATGTAATACTAGTAGCGCCATCTATGTGTCAGCCTACGAACCTTTCAGCCCACCTGTTATTACATTATTTGTAGGTATTGGCCTGTTCTTTGTTATCTCGGCATAAGAAAAAAGAAATTGTGATGTTATCTTTGAAGATTCAAGATAAGACAAATCTCTGATTTCCTGCATTTTCTTCTTTAGTTTTTAGAGTTTGAAAGATATGATTGCTATCAAAATACACATTTTGGTTCTAATTTACATTCTGAGCAGCGGTAGTCGATGGAATCATAGTTTGATTGCAACTACACAGTCCAGTCACATTAATGTGACCACCGCCTACTTTCGACGTCAACGTGAAATAACCAATCACAAGAGGCAGGTGGCAGCACATTGCAGTGGAGCGTATATAAAGAATTCCACTTAAATACCACATTCCGCACTCCACTTAAAGCCAGAATATACGAGTGTATATTCTGGCTTTTGACAGGTGGTCACATTAATGGACTATGTAGTTTGATTTTCAACAGATTGTTTTCCGACGAAAAACATATTCTACTGTTCTTATCGTTGTATGATTAGGAACGTATGGTTGTATATAATAATTGATGTAAGTAGTTTTATTCTCTACTTAACCTGGTTTTTTTTAATTCCGAGTAAGGGCGAATCTTTCACAAAAGCTATTAAAATACTACAGCCGTAACTATCCATATGCAGCCTGTCCCAGTTATTCAGCAACTTAGGCTTAAGTTGCTGTTTGGCCTTTGAAATTCTAAACAATACAACATAAGCTCGTGGAATTAATAAAAGAATTAAAGAATATAGTATAATGATAATAAATATTATGGCAAAAATTATTTAGTATATTTAAATAATCCTAACCCGGTCATTAAAATATCTCATTTGTAGTGCTTTAAATCACGACCAACTGAAGCTTGATTACTACGCCCCCATCAAGGCTCGGGTTTATTTTAAAAAATAAACCATAATAAATAATATAATTGTAATGGCAGAGAACGTTTCACTAATTTACAGTATTTTTCAATTAACGCTCTTACCAAGTATGTCATTTGAAATTGTTTTCTGGCAACTTTCGAAATTCCAGGAAAAATGCAAAATAACCTTAAATCTACATCAGCAGGGTAAATATATTACAGGGAAAACCATAGTAATGAAGGATTTATAACACCTACAAAATAATTACCGTTCTTGGCTTACTCGTAGGGATTAAGTGCATCCTGATTTTTGTTAACAAGCAATATATCCCAATTGTTAGTAAATGCTTAGAAAGTGATTACGTATTGTGACTATAAAACAGTTTTAAATTAAAATAGTGATTGAAGTTTACATGCGATATATACAGGATATTTCGAAAAATTCGGAGCAAAAGTAACATGCGCTAAAAAAAAAAAAAAAAAAAAAAAAAAAATATCTATTAGTCAGAGAGACTTGCGATATACAGATTAGTGATATCAATTTTCACCGTGGTACGAGATTTTGTATGACACATAAAAAAATTTAGTTCAAAATTTCAAGATTATAATGAATTATTGCAGATAATTTAATGGAAGTGGCACATGCATATGACTCGCACAACGCAAAATGCCAACGGCCGTACCATGCTGAATATACCGGTTCTCGTTAGATCACCGAAGTCAAGCATCATTGGGCGCGGTCAGTACTTGGGTGGGTGACCACCAGGGAACACTGCGTGCCGTTGGCAAATTTGGGACCTGAATGGCCGAGTGTCTAGCGCTCTGGCGCTCGGTGCCACAGGTTTCGGGTTCGAATCCCGGCGGTGCCATGGATGTTTGTAGTGGTTCGGAATCCACTTTAAGCCGTAGGTCCCGGTCTCCTATGACTGTAAGAGCGTCACGGAGCAAAAGTCAGGCTTCTACCTACGGGTGCTCCATCACAACAGAAGCTGCTTCCTTCCCCTTCAATCTTGAGTACGTACGGGCTCGTGGGCTTGGCCAGCCAAGTGGGATAAGAAACAACAAACACAACGCAAAATTTGTAAACAAAACTATTAATGAATTACATGCACATTTCTAAAGTGTAAAAACAATTACGGCGAATGATATTATTGCGATTAAAAAAGGATACTTTATCGTGCCATTTACAAATTTTTTTTTAACTGGCATCATTCGACTTAAATTAGGCATACCTATAACTACATTTTGTAGACCGTCCGAATAATATTATGAAAGATAACAAGAAATATCTTTGAAACTATAGGAAGATGACGCTACGGTATTTAATCTTTTATGGACGGAAAATTGGCTAATTAGTAGTAACCCTCACGAGTTCTCTTAAATATCATTACAGTCACTACGTGTTGCGGATTTACGTCCATGATCGGTCCTTTGTGCCATGGGCCTAAATTCTTGCTCCATAACAAGATACTATTATTCTTCCTGACTAAAAGGAACATTTATGAATTGGTCATGACTATTTTTAGGCACGATGGAGCTTCGTCGTACACGGGGACGTCAAGTGATGAAGTCATTACGGTCAATGTTAGAATCTTTTGAGTAGGCATAGCAAATATGAACGACTTTAAGCAGGGCTGGATTTAGATGAAAAGAGGCCCTAGGCTATTTCACTCATGAGGCCCTTTCACCTCCCATTTTTAAATTTGGTTTATTAAATTCATTCCTCCTATTTTTAATTTTAAAATTTTTCAATAGTCTATTAACATTTCACTAAAGTATTGAACCTACTGAACTCAAAAGGCAAGAATCAAATGATCGTGCACGCAATTCTAAAATAAGAATCTTTTCTAATAACATTAACATGTATTTCATATTATCGAAGTAATACGAATATAACCGAACGTCGGGATATCAATAGGTCTGTTCCAATCTGCACTTTATTTATGCAAGAACAAACCCGAGCTTAGCACGGGTTTAAAAGCACGTTAATATTTACCATATCAATCAGTGAACGTATGAACTATACTTTGGTGCAATCTAGTATATACAGACGAACAGACCCAATGAGCCGAACGCGCTGATCTTAACCAATACATGTTTATGTTTGCTTATTAGTCATATGTGTAGAATTTCTCCTTATTTTCGATTAAGTGTTTACTGTTTTTAGAATAGTGTAATTCTAATTTTGCTAACAATTTGAATGTAGGCCCCTCTTGAACTTGAGGCCCTAGGCTGAAGCCTAGTTAGCCTGTAGGAAAATCCGGTCCTGGCTTTAAGGTAACACACCTTGTCATTTCTGGGGATGGGGTTACCTCAAAGCGCAGGTCTATAGAGGAAATCCTTAGTCATTACCAACACTGAAAGGAGCTATACGACAGGAAGTAGCAGATATTAACTTTGATATGCTGTTTCACTCTGTATCGGGCGTAATACTGCGACTGTAATTTATTGTAATGCGGCAATAGAATATTGATCATTAGCAGCTTTAAATTATACAGAAATAAATGATTCCTTTTATAATTATTACTTTTCTCTCTCTTTTTGCGCCTTTCTGAAGCAGTAGCAGTGTTCTCTATTTCAAGATTTTGCACAAAAAAATTTGTGTCTTAGAAACTCCGATATCATTGTGAATATTAATCCACTAATTACAGCTATCTCCGAATAACTGGGATTAATATACATTAAAATTAAACCTTATTAAAGAACCCAAAATTCACCCATGGCCAGTTGCAGAAGATAAAAACACGAACTTATTTTGCTGTTATAGCATGGTTTATAGACATCATATTAGCATATGGTGGGTCAAGGCCTTTTGCTGTAGATTCCTCCAAGACAGTTTATTTTTTGCTGTAGTCAGCTAATTTTTCACCCACATTACTTTAAAATCTGATTCAACTGAATCAAGCCATAGCAGTTTTGGTATTCCTCTTTTACGACTAAAACCTTCTTTACTTTTTTTTTTCAAAAGTACCGCTACTAGTCCATCTCATTTCCTGCAGTGCACACACAATTTTGTATTGATCTAGTTGCAATAACATCAGAAGTAATCTGCTTCTGTATACAGATAAGCCATTTCAGCTTCCGTTTCCCTAAGGCAATCCTGTTAGTTTCTTCATCAGATATCGGAACAGAGAGTTTTATACAGGATGGAGTTGTCGGCTTCAAGCCCAATCTGGAGGGTCAGGGTATTCCTCAGTGTAGTGTCTCCCCTCTGACCTGTCCATCTTGGGTGATCCTGTCAGTAACTAAGTTAATGCTGGCCTAGTTTTCGGGATAACACAAACCACAGCACTATGTTAAGGTAAGAATGCCATCGCTGTATCGTCTATAGACATGACTTTGAAAAACTTTTATACACTTAAATGAAATGTCGATGCTATTATTTATGAACGTAGGCATTAAATAGCATACGAGACTGAAATAAAATTTGTGTATTTAATTACAATGGCTCGTCTCTAAAGTATATGACAAACAAGGCATTGACTTCATGTGTTCACACCGTTGAGATAAACTTTCATATGCTAGTTCTTCAATCTGTGTCTTTATAAGCTATATTCTGGTCATGTACGCAGCAGTATTAGGAATTTTAAGTGCTCAGTAGCTTGTCTTTTCATTGTACTAAGAGCAAAAGCGTGGGGCCTGATGGCTAGCGCTCTGGCGTTCGGTACCACAGGTATCGGGTTCAAATCCCGGCGTTGCCATGAGTGTTTGTAGTGGTTCGGAATCCACTTTAAACCGTAGGTCCCGGTCCTAATAGGATCGTAGAGCGTTGCGGGGGCATTGCTACTCCGCGCTCGTGACTTACCATCAAGTTACACACGCTCCCTGGGTAATGCGAAGTGAGTAACATCGGTGCAACCCTTATGGCATAAAAGATCACGGTCTATTTGCCAGCTGCATTAGAAAAAAAAAAAAAAAGTGCAAAAGCGTTTTATATATTTGCGCGATTCACAATAAATTCTGGAAGGTAATTAAGCAATAAATGGTATGCATATCACCGGATTCGTTGTACACTATCTGGAAGAAAGTGACGGGATACCCCTCGAGAAGTAGAAAAATCGACAATACAGCTGACACATGCGCAATAATAGGTATCACGTGTCAGCCATATCCTATAAATACTCTGTGGAGTCGTCTAGAGTTGTTTTTTGTCAAGATGCCGCCACGGGAAGAGTTGTCTGAGTTCGAGAAAGGCGTGTTGGTTGGATTACATCTTGCCAAGGTGTCAATTAGGGAGATATCCCGTCTCCGTAACTGCTCAAAATCAACTGTAGCACGTGTTGTGTGTCGCTACAAGACTGAGGGACACTGTCAGAACAAACCCCGAAGTGGACGACCTACAGTTCTCACCAGCAGGGAGATTCGAAGTAACCGTCAAACATCGCTAATGAGTTTAGACAAGCCACAGGTGTGGCCGTTTCGACCAAGACTCTTCGTATCGAGGCCCATAAGTTAGGTTACACTGGACGTTCGGCGGCCCATAAGCCTTTGATTACGAAAACCAACAAGAAAACGCGCCTTCGATGGACCAAAGACCACCGTACTTGGACTCTGGATGACTGGAAACGCGTCCTTTGGAGTGATGAGTCATGATTTACCCTTTTCCGTTCCGATGGACGTGTTTGGGTATGGCGTTTACCAGGAGAATGCCTTTTGCCCGAGTGTGTCGTCCCAACTGTAAAGTTTGGTGGAGGAGGATTGATGGTGCGATGAATGCCGATAGATACTGTGATATTCTCGACAATCATGTCCTTCCTACCTTGTGGGCAACGTACGGTATGGATGATTGCTGGTATCAAGACAACGCAACATGCCATGCTGCAAGGACTCTTGATTGGTATGTGAACAACAACGTTAAACTCATGGAGTGGCCGGCGCAGAGCCCCGATCTTAACCCAATTGAACATCTCTGGGACGAATTGGACCGTCGGTGGAGGGCCTGCACCCCACTCCCCAAAAGCAAGCCTGAACTATGGAACTTCCTGTTAAACATTTGGAAGGAAATTCCTCTTGCCACTATGGCTAATTTAGAGGAAAGCATGCCCAGAAGGGTTGCAGCTGTGATCGCAGCCAAGGAGGCCCTACCTCCTATTAATTTTAATAAATATGGGTTTATGCCGTTACAGTGTCGGGTCCCGTCACTTTCTTCCACATAGAGTATAAAATGTCGTTTGCATTTTAAAATCGAGTCGTTCTCCAAGGATTGGTTCCATATTTAATTAAACAAGATGCCCTTTTTTTTTAAAGATTTAAAAGACAGTCCTCCTGAAAACAAAGGTGAAATTTTAAGCCCAAATTAGTTAAACTATTCATAATACTATCATCATTTATTGCCTTAAAACTTCAAATGTAGTTACACAAATAAGCTTGTTGTCATTCTGTTGAGATGTTATTAAAAAAGTCCAATGTAATAGTAGGAGAAAAAATAAAGCCCCTTTAATAAAATGATAGTCATTCAGATCCAAGTAGAAAATAGCAGTTTTCCTCATCTTATGAGATTTATTTCAGATTAAACACTTCAAAATAAAGGCAATTCTTCAAATTTTTTATTTAAAGCAATATATTTGTTTGTCTATATTTTCTATAATGCTTAATGAATCCAAATTTTTTCTATTACCACTAAATAAACACTTATCTTTTTTTACAATTACAGTCCAAGCTCTTTCTGCACTATTTTGAGACTTGTGTGAGCAGCAGCTACACATGTCATCTTGAAATTGGAGAAGAATTGCTTTAAGTCAATCCCCATTGAAATATTATGCCACACATTTATATATATATATAAAGTTTCCATTTTGATACTGCTTCTTTTATTATTAATTGCTATTGGAGACTGTTTTAAATGTATGACTTTCATATTTGTCTGCTGAATTCCATATACACTGAAGTGACAAAAGTCATGGGATAGCAATATGCAAATTTTCAGATGGCAGTAGCATCGCGTAGAACAGGTATAAAAGCGCAGTGCTTTCATTTCTGTTCAAGTTATTCATGTGAAGAGGTTTTGACGTGATGATGACCGCACGACGGGAATTAAGACTTTGAACTCGGAATGTTAGTTGGAGCTAGACGCATGGGTCATGCCATTTCGGAAATCGTTAGGGAATTCAACATTCCCAGATCCACTGGGTCAAGAGTGTGAAATTTCAGGCATAATATCCCACCATGGACAGCGCAGTGGTCGACCGCCTGCACTTAACGACCGAGACCGGCGACGTCTGCAAAGAGTCGTAAATTCTAACAGACAAGCAACACTGCGTCAAATAACTGCAGAAATCAATGTGGGACGTACAAGGGACTTGTCTGTTAGAACTGTGCGGAGAAATTTGGCTTTCTTGGGCTATTCCAGCAGAAGACCGACTCGAGTGCCTTTACTGACAGAACGACATCGCTTGCAGCGACTCTCGTGGGCACGTGAGCATATCGGTTGGTCCCTAGATGAATGGAAAACCGTGGCCTGGTCCGATGAGTCACGATTTCAGTTGGTAAGAGCTGATGGTAGGGTTCGAGTGTGGCGCAGACCCCACGAAGCCATGGACCCAAACTGTCAGCGAGGCACTGTTCAAGCTGGTGGTGGCTCCGTAATGGTGTGGGCTGTTTTTTCATGGCATGGACCGAACATTGACTGGAAATGCTTATGTTCAGCTACTTGGAGATCACTTGCAGCCATTCATGTACCCAAACAACGATGGGATTTTTATGGATGACAATGCGCCATGTCACCGGGCCACAACTGTTCGCGATTGGTCTGAAGAACATTCTGGACAATTCCAACGAATGATCTCGCCACCTAGATCGCCCGACATGAATCCCATCGAGCATTTATGCGACATCACCGAGAGGTCTGTTCGTGCCCAAAATTCTGCACCATCAACGCTTTCACAATTATGGACGTCTATCGAGACAGCATGGCTCAATATTCCTGCAGAAGACTTCCAACGACTTGTTGAGTCCATGCCACGTCGAGTTGCTGCACTTCGCCGGGCGAAAGGAGGGCCGACACGATATTAAGAGGTATCCCATGACTTTTGTCACTTCAGTGTAGAAGTTTGTCAGCAGTTCCAATATTATGATGCTACCAAAATATTTTTTTTTCTGCAGCCAGGCAGCATATGGTATATATTATATATACAATTGCAATATGTATGGACCCTTCTGGTTTTTTACTAAATGGAGAAATCCAATTGTCAATAAAAATTTCCATAAAATCCAATGCAAGTTGTCCATTTACTCGATGCAAAATCAGAATAAGCAAGCAAACATTTTCTTTAAATTGCAAGTCATTTTTTTCCCCCCCATTATTGCACACATTTCTTTAGTTATTTGTTGAAAGCAATTCGGTCCTGCTGAATCAAAGGAATATTATATATAATACCTATTTTCTAGAAGAAGGGGAAGGGAAGTTAAACTTAAATTATAGACCAAAGCAAATTGCTGCTTAGATGGTTATTGTAGAAATTACCTGTTCTTGTAGAAAAGCAAATATAGTTTTAAAATTATTTATCTTTAACTACTAAAATTGGATTTTAATCCAAGAGTTTCTTAAAATTAATTACATAAGGTTTCGGTTCAATATGTTTTTGGATGAAAGCAATACATAAGAAACCTGTTGTCCTGTGAATTTGTTATGTATTGATTATAATAAATATATAATTAAATTATTTCAAACAATAATTCCTTTAGACAATTTAAATTGCTAATGCCAGAAATTTGATTCTAGAAGTAATAAGAAAAATTAACATAATTTAAAGTTATATATATTATATTGGTTTCTAATTATCTTAGTTACTTACTTCAGACCTAACTTTGTCATCATAACATGTAATATTTGTTTTCAAAATTTTAATATATTCTTACAATTAAAATGCAAATAAATCCATTTGCAACATCAAATAAAATTTCAATAAATGTAACAGTAACTGCACCAAATGCCTCTTAAGATTATTTCAGGTTAAATGTCTTAAATTATAAATTTTACAATTAAGAATCTTAACTTTCAAACCAAAAATTTAATTCTGCAATTTGCAGATGTATCCACATTAATACTACTCATTAAAAAAGTTATAATGAACATTTAAACCTATAGAATTTTAATCAATACCCAAATCTTAATTTCTGAGAGTTTTAGTCACGTTTATGTAAAAATAATAATCCCCCCTCAATAAATGAAGATTTTACTTCTAAGAAAGATCTTAAACTGGCCAGTGATTTAAGGAATTATTTTCTCCTAGAGTAAGCTAAAGAATGCACTGGGACCAGTCACATAAAAAGAGGGTTAAGCATACATTATGCTTGACTGGATAATGCTAAAAATCAGAAAAAATACTTTACAAATTTCTGAAAATTTTATTTAAAAAAAAATGTTCTGTGTATACTTAGAATCATTCATTAATATAAATATAATGCCTCTTTTCATTTTAGTCTGAAAAGTTAAAAATTCCCTACCCCCCAAAAACTGTTAGAGAGATTTATTTTTGTTAATATTTTCACCAGAGCATTTAAAAATATAACTTCATTAGTTAGGAAAAAAACATAACAAATAATTTTAGAAAATAATTTAAAAACACAGCAGCACTTTATCAATATAAAAGGGTACATTATTTCATACCATACAATTTGAATTTTTGAAACATATTAATTTCCATTTTTATACTCAATTTCAGGGGAAAAAAAACCCATCACATTTGAACTCAAAAAATGTGTATCAGATAAGAAATGTGATGTGTATGTAGTTAAAGAAATACAGACTAAAAATAGAGGAATATTTTTAAAACATAGTAAGTTACATAAAATTTCACAAATATATCTACAAATGGTTTTACATAAGTCATAAAACTGTGCAGTTTTAACAGTATCCCCACTAATCTCTTCCTTAAAGCTCTGATGTGGGTGAAACAAAAGTAAATAAACACTGTCAGCTTAAGTAAAATCAAAAAAAAAAAAAAAAAAAAAAAAAAAATATTAAGAAGATAAATTTGCAAGGGCAGACAAGATCCATCCCAATACATAAAATGCACACACTGAGAGATCACGTTTATAATATTTTTAAAGTGGTATGTAAAAAAAAAAAAAAAAAAAAAATTTAGATAGAGAAGATATATTAAAAATGGCAACAAGCAACAGGAATTCTACACCCTTCTCATCAAGAAAAAAAAAAAAATAATAATAATAAACTACAAAATAAGCACAAAGAACTTACAGGAAAAAAAAAAATACTTTTAACAATTTTATCTACAACAATAATAATAATTAGGAACATAGAAAAAAAATTTTTTTTCAAGAAAAACATTTTTGGTTTTTTTTTTCTAACTAGGATAATTCTCAAAAAATAGAAATATATGCAAAATTAACTAAAAATCAGCCTGTTCCAAGAGCAAAACTACTGTACACTATCCAAATTATACACAACTCAAAAGAGTACACCGGGATTGTTTTCTAAAGCTACGTATTAGCACATAATTCACATCATACAACTTCTGCCCTTGCATAAAAAGCAAGAAATTTAGCCTTCAGATTTAAAGAAACAACAATTGTCAACAAAACAAATCTATAGTGCTGCACTAACATTTATTTTACAACAATATAACAAACAAATAACTAACGTCTCAAATTCTCTAGATGCGCATGTTACCGAGTATGAAAACCCAGTCAATTATTTTAGAGTGGCAGTGTGATTGCTATGTTACCCCATAAAATAATTCCAAACAAGTGTTCCGTTTTATGAATGGACATAGGTAACAGAATGCCGAAGAAGGGGGGCCCACATAACTTTTGTCAAAATATTTAAAAACTTAAAACATCCAGCATGGTAATAGAATTAACATTGAAGTTTTTATGGTATTTTTTATATGAAAAACAGCAGCCTGGCAGTAACTGCTAATAGAAAAGTATAGCTAGCAATGGCCGGTGTGTGAGAAATAACTCTCTTTGTCACTGCAAACAGACTTATGTAACAACAGCATTTGACAAAGTTCATTTAGAATTTTGTAAATAAAATCAGGTGCAGCTCACCTAAGGACCACATTAATATCTTGAACTGCTATAGACAAGTCATTCAAACACAACTATCCAGAAAAAATAACGACAATTCCAATACATTTACAATATCATGTTTACAATACAGTAACTTTCAACCAGGCTTTTGCTTTTTAATAGCCCAGTGTTACTAATTACAAAGCATGTAAGATTTTAACTTCTCAACATTAACAAGACTCAAAAACTTAGTTCTTAGCAGCAATTACAACACAATTAAACTTTTTTTTTTTTATATTTAAAAATAGTTACAACTAGTTACACTGATACATACAAGTTCAGAAAATTCAGAAATTTTGCAACAATGCAACTAAAGAGCATACACATATCAGCTTGATATCTCTGGAAAATCTATTTTCTTAATAATTTAAATGAAACATAATAGGCATCCTTTAGAATATTAAAAAAGATCAATCATGGTTCAAAAAATACAAGCATTTTAAAATAGTTAAAAATAAATTTTGAATTCCAGTAGGTGAGCTTAGGAAAATAAACAGAATGCAATATATAAGATCACTTAATACACAGATATTTACATACAAAATACAAGAACTGAATATATTCACTTTGTGGCTCCTCTATCTTTGAACCATAGAGTTAAAGAAAACTTCAAACTGCCCATAAAAATGTACAAAGTTGTGTCCTAATTTTAAGTCAATCCAAAAAAGACTTTTGATATATACAGAGAAAGACTGCTAGTAAGTTTTCAACAGACTAAAACTACAGTGAATGTAGTAATTTTCACTTTCAATATTAATCTGCACTGATCCCACCCAAAATTTTACATCATAGGAGAAAATACACATTTTTTTTTTTAAAGATTTTTTTTCTTTCCCTTTTGATTTGGGTTAAATATCTGAACACATTTCAGTTCAGTAAATAGTGTAACAAGCAACAACTTCTTGAAAAAGCAGCTTTCTGTTTCATCAAGCTCTTTTAACAATCACACTCAAAGTCACTGATATTTGCATACATTTGTTGGATAGTGATGCAGATGGAAACAGCAAAAGCTGACACATTGTAGTAAATGGGTGCTTACAAATTCAATCTGCTGCACATATAAATTTACTAAATCGCCAGCCCTATGTACATAATGAGGTTCCAAATATCAGTGAGTTTTCATGACTTATAGCCAAATTTAATCTTAACCGGTAAAACAGCAAGTTGCGTTTCCAAAATCTCATTCATAACAGTACATTTAACTAAATTATTATACAAATTCTGAAAGACATATTAGGTAACAAGTATAACTAGTTAATCACCAATGTTTAACAGGTATCAGAAGACATTTCTGCCCATTTGATTGTTATTTTTTTTCACTTCTTCTAAGTTTTAAATACCAGGTGGCCCCACATCAACTTTACAATTCAAACGTTTTTTAAAGCCCTAGAGCAACAATTTTCTTTTTGTACAGAATTAAGAAAAACAAATTTTAAATATATGTAGTTTTCAGATATCAGTTCCTTTGTTACACATGTATCACAATTTTCCTTCTTTACAAGTAATTTTCTTGAGACATTAATCAAGAATTATAAAATGCATTTTAAAGGTCTGGAGACTTTAGAAACGCAATCCCACTCTGATAATTTGTTACTGTTGGAACTTTATTAATAATATTCTCCGATGCAACATCAGGCTGCTTTTGAAGGATATGCTAAGAGAAAAAAAAATTTGTAGTATTAACAGTGCGGAAGCAAAATTTTGAAAATTTATTGTTAATAATAATAATTAAAAGAAACACATGCTACACTGTAGAGGTAATCACAAAATTCATGAGTTTTTAACTAAGGTTTTAAAGTACATGCCAAAATATGGAATAAAGAAGACTAAAAGGAAAAAAAAAAACCCATTAGTCTAAGATGAAATAATGAGTCCATTTTTTAAAAAAGTTTTTGGATTCAAACGGTAACAATAAATTCTCAAGTATAATACTGTCTTTTTAACATGTAACAACTCTGAAACAGATTTATGTCCTGCAGTAAACATTCCAGAAAATTTTATGTGCATACAAAAGAACTGTAACAACAGCATACATATGTATGTACATGTACAAAAATAATGAACTACAAACTGAAATCCTGTATCAAATAAAATTAATAAATTTTAAAAATTTAAACAATGCAAAGATATATACATACTCTTGAAAATGATCACCCGTTCAGTGTAGAAATGAAACCTTCAAATTCATCAAGTACAACAGCTTTTTTTTTTTTTAAAACTAAGTTTTGAAAACAGCAATTTCACAAAATTACTTATTCACCTAAATGCACTTCTGCAACTGTTCATATTGAACAATTTCAGAAACCAATACTTAACAAAAACAAACAACAGCTATAGCATCCATATTTTCACCGGGTTTCTGGTCCATAGAGACAAGGCCCAGCGTAGCATGGGCCAAAGCTTTTTTTTTTTGTTTAATATTTATCTCTTAGCGACGCAACAAAGAAAACAGTCATTCACCGGGAACAAATAACAGCACCTAAACAATCACCAGCGGGACAGTCGGAATCTGCAAAGAACGTGTCGCATACTACTAATGTCTCTGTACAATTGATTTTGCTCAGGATGGGCACTAGATAGAACTTCATTTACCACCTGTAGCAGATTTCTCAGACAATTCTTTCATCTTGTCTACATAGTCAGCAAATATATCTCGAAAGCGAGACCAAGATTTCTCTGGAATGGTGATGGCTGTTCTCAAATTACTCTTAACCTACAAATAGAAAAACATGAATGTCAGCATCGATTCTTATGCATTTGGCACTAAAGAGAGAGAGAGAGAGAGAAAAAAAAAAAAAATCCCACAACTTGCTTTATTATTATATATATATATTTATTACATATTTTTGTTAATAATGGAGATTTTTAGAATTTATCAAGCAATGAAAAAAGACTGCACGAGAGAAGTTGACATATAAATTACATTTCCTTCTAGGACACACACACATATATATATAAAATTTGCAATAAAATGAGAAATGTTATACCCCATAAATATTTTCTCCATGAAATTATTTTTAATTTATCTAGAGTGTATTAATAAAATTTTTTTTTATTATAATTGATCTCATGCAGCATTATTGTTTTGTCTTTTTTAATTACTAGTAAAAATATAGAATTTTTAATAATTATTTATTGTTATCAAAAGATTTTCTTAAGTATAGTATGAAAAAATAGATTCGTAACAATTGTAAAATGAGTTTAATTTCCATGAAAATTATCATCAATTGTTTAAAAAATCAGTAGATATGGGCATATTAGAATTTATATTAACCCTGAAGTGAATGTTAAGATATAATTTCGAATTATTTTTGTATCAATTACATTGTTCATAATAAAGCAATTTCCTCCACTCCCCCCCTTAATACATTTTCAATTTCCAAAGAAAATATAACAATATGCAAGTATCAAACACTATAAAAATATTTCAGCATTATGAAATAATTTAATATTTTTCTTTTACTTTCAAAAAAATTTTCCCACTTCATATATTTTTTATTTAATATACACAAGTATGCCAGAATTATATTTAGCAAAATAGAAAAACAAATGAAAATTGAAGGTGTTTTAATAAAATAATTTACATCTTACTTCTGATATACGCATGTAAATTCCCCTGCTGTTTTGTCCAATATCAAAATAAAAATTTTTGTTTTCTACTCTCATATGTTGACCTTCTGGGAGTTCGCCTTTGAATTCTGGAAATATTAAAATAAATTATAGATAAGGAAGCAATAAATATTGCAAAAAAGTAGAATGAATCCAGCTGAAAACAGAGAGAATCATAATAATCAAAATTTAATTAACTTTCGGGCATTGTTATATCTACATTTTGAAACCATGTAATAATTTATAGAAATTTTTTATTTTAAAGTATTTTTTTATGGAAAATAATGCATTCATAGGGATTTTTAATGTAAAATGCCCTACATTCTTTAGTCATATTAGAAAAAACTCCAAACCGAGTTGCCAATCTATTGATTAAAAATTACGTTTTTTATGACATATGCTTAAATCATAAAATATGAACAAAACAATTTTTTTTTAAAGTGAAGAATAATTTGAAATTGTACATTATTAAAACTTTGAAACAAGCAATTACTGGCACTTAAAAAACACACAATCTTTAAATGATAGGCAGAATCCTGAAATACTTAAACCCTAAAAATAAAATAGACAAAGCTTAAGTTTTTCAAGAATGCAGAATAAATTAAGAAATACTCGAAATATATTGTAATCAATACTTAGTACACAAATAATATAAAAATTTTATTTTACATTATTAATATTAAAAATTTTTTTTAAAATTATCTTTGAAGAACAAAAAGTTCAAATTTTTGCCATGAAAGCCAGCTTTGACCAATAAAAGGCTTTCTAACATTTAATTTCTTTTATTATACCTAAATTTATGCCTTGTTTTGGTAACACGACACACATATATATATATAAATACTTTTAAGCGTATTTACAAAAGACTTGTTTTGATATAAAATATACTTTTACACTCTGGATTATAGTATGGAATCTAATATGAACCAAATTAACTTTGCCTTATTATATTTAAATGTTTTATATTTTCATCAGTCAAATTTTATTTCATATCAATTCTCTCATTAACAGGCAACTCTGTGATTGTATACTGGTTATCAATATCAAACAAATTTTTTTTTCTCCAAAAGTAATGTTTTCCTATTCATAGAAAATAATAATTGAGTTCTAAGAAATTAATAACAAGAATTTCATGTTAAGGCCAATTATGAAACTAAAAGCAGCTTTCAAAATGGAGCAAACACTTTGAACATTTATTGAATACAAAATCTTACCTCCATCATCTGTTCCAAATTCTTCTAGTAAATCAGTCAGAGCATCTCGAAATTCTATCATACCTTGGGCTGGTATCGCAATTTGTGAACGAGGTCCACCCCTGGCTATGGTTTGGGAAACCTAAATTAAAATAAATTTTTAAAAAATTGATAAGAAAGTTATATAATTATGAGAATTGCTTCCATATTAGGAAACATTTTGAAGGGTAAAGGGTAATGAAAGGGGTAAGGGTAATTAAATATGTACTAAAAACATTTCTTCAAAGCTTAGTAGCTTTAGAAAGCTATTTTTTTAAAAAACATAAATACAAGGCAGGAGAATTAGTTTATTAAATTATCACAACATATGTAATGTGCAACATAAGTATCCTGGCAAGTTTATGCTGTTGTTATCAATTTAAACAACAAATATTTTATAGAACTAAAAGTTAAAAAATTGTTCAAATATTGAACGGTTATTATATACTTTTAAGACTATTAACAGTACTTGGCTTGATCTTTAAAAAAATTATTGAAATATTAAAACTAAATCCCCTAGGACAAGGAACTTATAGTTCATAACTTAGAAGCAGAAAATCAAGCAGTTAAGATTCCATACCTACTATATAAAAGAAGGAAAATTTTGCCTATTTACCCTTAGGAACCTTCCACGAGAATTTTCTTTGAGGTCCAAATAATATCGCCTATTATCTTTTACCATAACTTCACTCTTTAATTTTCCATCTTCTGGTAGATTATCAGGGTTTGGTGGACCTATACAGATAAAATACATTTTGTGATATTAAACAAATATTATACAAGAAACTTATGAAGTACAGCATTAAAGCAGAAAATCACGATTTCTAAAATTGTACTATGTTATTATTTGGGCCTCTTAAAAATTCCTTTTGAAAAATAGAATTTATTGCTTATAACCATTTATTATTTTAATTTGTTTATATTAAAATCTTTCAAACCCTACAGATTAATTGATAAAAATAATTGTTCAATTGTGCTATGCAATATAAAATTTGTCGAAGACTGCAAGTTGATTAGGAGTGCTAAATATAAATTAATCTTCTATATAAAGCATGATAGATAGCACATATCCGCCATCTTGCATTATCTGATTGGGCAATCCAATATTTGTTTTTTTAACGATGTAGGAAGTGTTGCATAGGCCTACTTGAACTTGAGACATTTTATTATTGCCTACAGAAATTAAAATGAGTTTTTAAAACATTTATTTTAGAGATGGGGAAATTATATTTTCTAAAAAGATGCGATAGATTTTTGAAATGGTTAACATGAAAATTTTGTAACTATTCCCTCTGAAAATGGGATGAAACTAACCTAACGAAGCATAAAGTTCACTAAATGAAGTTAAATGGTCTCTGAATTCTGCAGCAGTTGACATTGCTAGGAGTAGCCTACTCTTTCTTCCAGCAGCCCCAACCTGAAAAGAAATCTCTTTTAGAAGTATATAAAAGAAAAAGAAAAAATATTTAGGGAATTGCAAATAAATTAAGTTAAACTGCTATAAATTTTTTTTCGCGACATAAGCATATATTGGCTTTAATATTTGACTCATTTAAATTTCAGTGATAAAAGATGTTTTATTACATTCAATTCTGTATAAAATTTTATAACATGCAAAAATGTTAAAATATTCCTCAGAACTTAGAATACACCAAATGATATTTTTAGAATCACTTCATATAAAACCAGTGCAATCAAATAGCTAAAGATTCTAATATTAATCAAACATACCTTTTCATAATTGCAACAAATCATATCTTTAATATCCACTTAATAAAATATAAGCACGAATATGCTATTGTTCCTCAATAAAAATGTTTAAACTATTCAAACTTAATTTTCTCAACAACTGAGAGGCAGATTCTGCTACTTTGTCTAGTTAACACCCTGATTAGTGACATAGCAGTATAAATTTCTAATATCGATTTGCATCCCTTTTTCATCAACTGTATTAAATTATTTGAGGCAATGATTAATTTAATATTAAAATAAAGCTGGTTAAATTTGTAAACATGAAACTGAATAACACTCGCTATAAAACTAATTCCATATTTTCTTGTCGGAGGCGCTAGGCAAGGTTAAACCTCTTATTTAAAACTACTTCAAATGAGATACTATATTAGTAATTCTGGTGTTAACATTAGAGGAAACATTTTTAAGAAATTAGTTTCAAATACTGGCCTTTGGTGATGACATTAGTTGCTAGGGCCTAAAACATCAGATGGTTTTGAGAGGTATGTTAAATTGATAAACAACCACGATTAAAAGACATATCTGTCACTAGAAAAACCTTTTACCCTGTTGGTTTCGAATCATAGTTCAATACGAAAAATGAAATTCTACCTGAAGTTATGAAATGTGTAGTAACTGCCAATAGTCTTATGCATTAAAATCTTGCATAATATGAAGAAAGATAAAAGCATATTGCACCAAATTTCCTATTTTCCTTGTTTTGACTTATGCTGCTGTGACTTGAACCTTGATTAATGAAGGAAGAAAAGATTGTAGGCAATTCTGAATGTAGGATAAGAAATATTTTTTAAGGAACTCAAGAAAATAATATCTCACAGAGATGAAACAACATCAAGTTATACAAAAAGCTAAGTTAAGCGAGCCGTGCATATTATTCACATGAATAATAGTTGCACATTGAGACTTTTTTTTTTTTTTTTTTTTTTTTTTGGATAAACCAGTTAAGAAAGAGAAGATACAAACTGTTTGATAGATATTGTTGGGTAAAACCATTTAATTCTTTAAAATTTGGCTTCAGATAGAAATGCTTGGCACATCTAAGTTGGAAGTCCTATAGGGGGTAGGTAGGTAGGAATGGCTCTCATTAAAAATCACAGAAATTCCAAAATTAAGAACAATTTTTTTTTTTAAAAAGAATTTATATTGTTTCCTATTTCCTATATTATATAAAAATATCAAACACCAGAATAATTTTTATATTATAACTGCAAGTATATTTCATTTATCGAAGCACCTTATTTTGCAAATAAATATTGTAATGTGTCAGACGTAGTAGTAAGAGAAAAATATTTCATTACATTATTCATGGTAGCTGAAAATCAATATACCTGCTCAATGTACAAATACCACTGGCTTTCATATTATTAAGGCACAGAAATATTCACCATATACTAATGATAGCAAGAAGGAAAAATAATCTTTTTAATATTTAATCAAGATTTAATAATTAAAAATACCTCAGCAACTTTGATAAAACGTCCTCTTCTGTTTTGTTTTACATCCAAATAAAACCTTTTTGATTGTATTTGGAGCATTTTAGTTGCCAACTCCTGTTCCCCTTGAGGCATCATCTGCCCCCCTAAAATGAGAGAAACATAAAACTTAAAAATATTTAACTTTATCACATACACTAACCATGAACAAATTTCCAAATATATCTAAATTTAAACTACTACCATTAAATCGCAGCAATAATTTTTGTAAGATTTTAAAGAATTAAAAATATACATATATATGTTAAGGTAAATGTGATTATGCATAATTCCAGATTAATCACATTCATTGTAAATTACATGTTTCCAGGATTTTTGAACATTTTCTTTCAAGAAAAACAGAGTATAAATCTGAATTGTAATTATTTATAGAAACTTAATTTTTTTATGTAGTCAACAATTCAAGATTTTTTTCAATATATATATATATACTAATTTAAAGCTAACATTTAAAAAATTAGAAATACTAAACAAAAATGTTTATATTTACCTTCCATATTATTTTTTAACTGTGCTTAACTATTTATTGCAACAAAAAAAGGAATAAGTGCATTAATTCGACTAAAATTCAGCAAAACTGAAGACAATAATTGAACACAACTATAAAATCAGATATTTTTTTTTATTTTGTATATCATTTCTAACAATAATCAACTAAAAACATCTGTAGCCACTAATCTAACATCACTGCAAATTATTTTATTTTTCCTTCTTCGCAACATTGAATATTAAGAGACACAGACAAATAGGATGGAAATATCAATTTATAACATAAAATACATTACATTCTTCATATACCCCAACTATTTTTTTTAATGAAAATGCATGTGATTTTTTAAATTTAAAATAAATTCTATTTCTGCAATAATCGCATCGAATTAAATTTGAATTCTTCCAGTATTTAAAAATTCGAATTCCATAACGATTTTATCATTTAAAAATTTTACTCCAGAAAAAAAATTAATTACAAACATATATACATAAAATTCATCTGACTAAAATAATCGAAACTCATTCAAATCCTAGCAACGCGGAAAACCGGAATACCAGTGGTTCAACCAAGAGACAGGGGGAATCGCCAAAAGATAAAGATCCCAGAGTGAACGAGCAACCCTTCATTCTCCGAAAGAACACCTTTCGTCATACCGCAGCGGTCATTGACCCTGCCAGACAGTGCATTTACTATCCGCGCAGCCGTCGCCCTACATTTCCGTAAGAGTTAAAAGGGATGAAGGCCAAATGGCTGGCAGAGACCTCAAGCAGAAACTCGTACTTTGACGCCGATCCCTTCTTTCTCGATATTTTTTAAGCACTGGTAATTGAATCGTTCACAAATTTACAATTAAGATGATTGAATTTGTTTTAAACATACAAAAACTATTAGAAATAAATCGGAATTTTTGTTTGAGCTATCGACGGAAGATTACATGCGCATCCGAGAACACGCGAGATTTCGAGAGGAAGCGAGGAAGGGGGGATGCAACTTATGAGGGATTCGATAGATGCACATAAATATATATTTTTTAAATATAAAATTCCTTAATTATTCCACAATTTTTGAATTTAAACCAAACTATACTGATGAACAAAAAACACCACATTTTTAAGGCCTAATAATATACTCACACTATAGATTTTAAATATATTTTTTTAAAATTACCTAAAATAATGACCAACATATCAATTTTAATGCAATGAATTAATAAAAAAGGTCTGTTTTTATTAAAATAGCAAGTTAAAATGTTTTAGAAATATAATAAAATATTGATCATATCATTAACAAGTGGATTTTAATTATTCAATGGATAATTATTAAATTTATTATGAATCACACACATAAAAAAACCCCACGATTTTAAAGTCAAAATTAGTCTTCTCCTAACTATCACCTTTTAAAAAAATCAGTAAAAAGTAGATAATGTGAACCCTTCTATATATAAGATATTTGATTCAAGACGTTTGCCTATACAATATTGCAAAAGATGGAAAAAAAAATAATAAATAAATAAATTAAGATTAAATTAGCCTTTGAAAAATTATTTTCACATCAAAATGTTGAACAAAATAAAGAAACATTTTTGATGTAAAAATTTAACTAAAACAAACTTTTCTTTTTGTCTCAAATAACAAAAACTACTAAACAATTAGCTTCCAAATGAAGCTAATTTAACATCAATTGTTACAATATTATGAAATTACTTAACTGAATAATTCTTTAAATTTTATAAATTATTTTAAAAGTCAAAATTATATTTATTCTAATAAAGAGAAAGTTTGTTAAATAATAATAATAAATAAAAAAAAAAAAAAAATAGCAGCACAGCTCAAGGTCGAAATTTCTTTATGGCACCAAGTTCCATTTTAAAGCGGGGAAAAATAAATACTGTAAGATTTTTTTTTTTATGCATTTTGAAGTTTTTCATTTTACATTTCATCCAGAAATTATTGAATTCTTATCAATTCACTTTGAATAAACTAGAAAATAGTTCTTAACAATAAAAAAATATATGGAAAATTTTTTTTTTGCTGAAATGAGACCAACAACTTTAAATGACAGAAAAAAGGTTTCGCCAGATATGTTGGCAAGCAATAAAATCATTTAAACATTGACCCCATTACAATGAAATCGTTATTTTGGTCAGACGATTTAAATAACTTTATATCTGATGATTAAGTTGAATTGTTTGTGCATAATACCTAAGTGACAACGTTATCGAATTTGTCTAGATGCTGTCACAAGTTCAAGAACCAATGTAACAAAAGAAATATCATCAGCCCTCCCAGTGCAAAATCAATTGGAGGATTTAAAATTACATTATGAAGTACAAAATTGTACATCTGGATATCGCAAACTATCTAAAAATCGGAAGAATCACCATTACAAAGTTTAATTTAATTACTGATTACATTGTTAGAAAAGTACGATAATGACGTTTGTAAAAATTCGCCCTCTTTACAGAGATGAATGCGATTTGGAACAATTTGCAAGCAGTGTGGATCATTACCAGACAGTGATAATGATTACAAATAGTAAAACTATATCAATTTTCAATAAAATAAAATGATTTTAATTAGAATATAATTTGCTTTTTAAGTTTTACATCAGTTTCTACCAGTTTTTTAAAATGGATTTTAGTTAATTTTAAGTATTTTATAAGCCTTTTTGTAAATCATATCCATTACATAAAAGGAAACCTTGCAGTAAACAACTAATATAACAATTGACACTTATAATATTAATAAATGAACTATAAAAATATTAACTCTAAAATTTACTTTTTTTTATTTAATAAACCTTAAAATAATGTTAATTTAGATAAACCATTTCATTTATCATGTATAAAGCATTATGCTAAGTTATCAAGGCTGTTTTATGATAATTATAATTTGTAATATATGTAATGTTTAACTAATTTAATATAATTCTTTCAAAACTGTAATTTTTAGATGAATTTATTCCAATAAATCAGATACTGACAGATTCTAAAATTTAAGATATACAACCAACCAAATATTCCACTGAAGAAATATCCCTTTTCTATTTAATCAATATACAGATACAGTACAGGTTACTGATGATGTACGATATCTACATAGAGTTAACATATTTGTTTCATTTGAAATTTAAGAAAAAAAAAAAAAAAAAAAAAAAAAAAAAAACTATAATATACACTGAATTTCAATTGAATGAAATGGGAACTAATTAAATTTTAAATTTTTTATTACACTATTCTTTTAGAAATATTAAAATTTATTAAGTATGATAAAAAATATTTAATAGTTCCCAATATTACTATTTAGATTGATGTAAAATTTTAGCAGTATTCCTCACACTTTTAAAAAATAAACCCACTGCATAACTTTAAGCTTTAGCTTTATTTATACTTATATTAATTATATACATATATAAAAAATTTTAAAGGGTAAATTTCTTGCCTTTAATATCATTTATAGAACATTTTTAAATTAAAAAGTTTTTCTGTCAAACATTAATACTGCGCATATCAAGTTATATATTATTCTTAATATTCTTACTTTTAAAATACATTCTCAGTAACATAACTCAGTCTTCAAATAACCTCTTAATTTAACTTAGCTATTGAACAGAATCTAATTGAAAGAATGTTTGGAAGCTACTAATATTTAATAAAAACAATAAATATACCCAGCCAGGAAACATTTATTCAAAAAATTAAACCGAGAATTCATAAATCTGTACATTTTATTTAAATTAAAAAAAAAAATTGTGCTTCCTATTTATTTGAAAGGAGTTTACTTTGAAGAATCTATTTTTTTGGATTACGATTCTTCCTTTTAAATCTGTAAAATATTTAATATACTAGGAAAACGTTACTTTCCAGTTTTTTTTTTTTAAACCTTTAAACTTCTAAGAATTTAAAAATCTTAGCAATATTAGAAATTAAGTAAGAAATAAGCAACTTTTAAGCAATATTAAAAAGTATTTATTCTAAAAATTTTAATAAATTAAAAATGCAACAAAGTTTTTATTCTAAATATATGGTTTTGCATTATTTTAAAAAATATATTTTTTTATTTAAGTAAATAATTATCTGTACCATCAAAACTATTGACATAGGACCTGATCTTCCTACAAATTATTTCCCTGATTCTCAAGAAATCTATGCCTTCTTCTGTTTCATTATACGTATCTCAGATTAGAATAATGCTATCAATGCATTTGTTTACTAACCTAGCTTGTACCAAAACTGACAATTTAGATTTTGAAAAATTATTACGGGCCCAACCTGAAGAGAAACTTCTAAGATAGAAGTATGAGAACATAAAGGCTAAAACAGTAACATTTTAATTGTACTGTTAAAAAGTTAAGACAATTTAAAAACTATTATCTCAACCAAAAAATCCATAAAACCCTCATTTTTCACAATTCTGCAAAAATATGACGGATACTAGCACATTTTAAGGAATATACTGAAGTATGAGGTGAAATATGCTCCAAATTTCTTTCTTTTTTTTTAATTATGAAAATCAATTCAGACATATAGATACATTAGAATATGAATATATATCAAGTATTCTAATATTCAAAATTATGTCATCTATATGCTAATTGTAATTTTGAAATGAAAAAAAACCCAAACTTTTAAGGTAAAGTGAGTTGGAGATACAATATGGATGAATACTTGGTATAAAATGGAATTCTATACACTTTCTCTTTATAAAAAATCTAATGTTTTGAATGGAAAAGTTTATATTATGCATTTTTTTTTAATATGGAAGGAAAGCATTCAGTCTAAATACTATTTTATTATAATATGCATTTGATTTTGTTATCAATACATATGAGAATCTAACTTTATAAGTAGGTTAAATACTTTTATATTAAAAATATTATATTAGTGCAAAGAAATTCAAAAAAAAAAGGTAAATAAAATTCTTGTGATAGTAGTACTTAAAAATCAAGCATATTATATATTTTACATTATAAAAATGTAGAAATTTGTTATATAAAATTATACTATTCCTTAGTAGGAAGCCGATTCTTTATGTTGCAATAATCTTGATATACAAGATTTTCACTTGCCTTATAATAGATGAAATTATAATCATATAACATGATTTTAACTTAAATATTCATTTCAAAATCCAATTACAGGTACTTTATAATTTAAAAATCATGTATTTAATTTAAACATATATACAGGACAAATGAACAAACATTTCGATAAAATTATGGTGTGAAAGAATATTTCTTCAATCATTTAAAATAATTTTGTTGAAATATGTATAATAATTAATTATATTTAAGGATGCAATATAGAAAAAATTTGGTACTTTACTATTAATTGTACACCATTAACAAATGTCAACCAAGTTTTGTTTTGGGCACAAAATGCAAATGTATAATGAAAAGCACAGAAGTTAATATGAGTGATCAACCACCAGTGTAGTTAAAATGAAAGTACTAGATATTAAATCTGTAAAATATGCATTTTAATCAAGACCTTTTATTAAAAAAAATTAACTACAAAATCACAATGAAAATAAAGTTAACCAGCCAGGATTCTCATATTATTAAATGTTTACTTTAAAGCATATAAACCGCATTGCATATATATATATATATATTTTTTTTTTTTGTCCACATAGCAATTTAAATTGAGATAATGCAAAAACAATAATATAATTTGGAGCATAAGTAATAAAACTAATCCTCACATACTACTCAAATTAAATGCATGTGTTACTCAAAATATTTTTTGAATAATTTATTGTGAGAAATAGCAATGTTTATTAAAAAAAAAAAAAAAAAAAAAGCTCATATTTCTATTATCACATAATTAAATATTAAAATAAAACACATGTTAATGAATATAATTACACGCAATTGATTCGTGTAGTACATTCGGAAAATATTCTGGAATACAGAGCTTCAGAAAATTTTAATAATTACATATTTTTATAATTTTAAGACAACATGTGGAAATTCGTGTATAAATTGCTTCTTTTTATAGCATATGAAATTATATCTATTAATATCGTTTTCCATATATTACGAACAGAACTAAAAAAAAGTGCACACTTCAAAAGTTTTAAAAATTTGATTTTAAATTTTAAAATTATTTTTCCATTGGATTTCATTTCGGTAAGGCTTCATTATTTTCGGTTACCATATTTCAATTTCTAATTTCACATATTATTAAATATTATGTATTAAAAGTTTTCAGCTACGATCCTGTAATTTGAAAGTACGATTAATATAAGCGATAAATATAACCCCTTTCGTTCTTAAATTTATACTATGTAGATGAATGTTGCCTTCTTCGCCATGTTTGCTTAAAACGGACCCGCCAAATGATACAAAGTTGTGAAATGGTGAGAAAATGGACATAATCGCTAAATTCAAAATAAATCAGGTTCCGTAAGTTCTCTGAAGCTATTTGAAAGTGAGCAAGCAAAGAATAATATTTAATTGAAAACATACTTTGGGCAGGATGCTGTTCATCCCCACTTTCTCGGTCCGACATTATATCTTTCCACGAATACTACTTTAACCTCGAACTAGCATTCCCTTCTGAAAAGAAAGAAATGATTTTTTTTCTTCCTTTTTTTTTTCAAAAATCCTTCAAACACTAAAAAAGTTTAAAAAACCAAAAGAAATATTAATTTAAATTACAAATGAATGTTCAAAATTTTAGAATTCTTTAATCAATGGCAAAATTAAGTCCATCAGCTAATATCAAAAGAAGAATTAAAAAAAATTTTTTTTTAAAAGTGCAAATTTAAATGGATTACTTACAAAATAAAATTTATGATACGAACTAAGAATAATAAAATAAAACTTACATAAAATATTTAAAAAGCATTAAAATTTAAAAGAATCGTTCAACAGTTTGATATTTTAACAAAATATAGGAACATCACGAGATTGCAAATATTTGAAAAAAAAAAAAAAATTGAAATATATTTTATTTCATGTAATCTTGGATTAGAAAGATTATTTTATGAGCTAACTGTTAGCTTAAGTAAAAATTAGTTTTCATTAAAAAAATTATTATTTGTTAAAAAATTAAAAAGATATAAATTAAAATAAAATTGAAATGCATTTAAGGTTTTTTTAATGATTCAATTCATTAAATAATTACATACTTCAGTTTTTTTTCAAAATAATTTTTCAACATTTTGTGCTTTCACTGTAAGCATAACTGAAAAGGGTTTCGTTTGTTTACACATTACAATGTTGCTATGTTAGAGCTGGTATTTGTAATGCCGTTTTTCATTTTAAATGAAGAGGTTTTTTCATTTGATTTATTATCCAAATCTATGAGTTTTAATGTTTGATATATTTTTATTTATTTTCTTGCACTGACACATAGTTTGACTTTAAACATTTGTAATGAATGAACCTGCAAAATCTGTAGACTTTCCTAATGCATCAAGTAAAAGTCATCTCATTAAAGTCGATTTATCTTCTGAGAAAATAGATGCCCACGAAGCAGAGAAAGCCAATTTATATTTTTGGCGCATATTCTCTGCTGGATTTTATGGCCTGTCTTCTTTCCTTGTTATTGTTGTGAATAAAATAGTCTTGACGAATTACAAGTAAAAATTTTATTTTGATAGTATAAAAACCTTTAGTTAGTTTATTTACATTATTTAAAAGCATTTCCATCAGACCATCTATTCTGTATTATGTTTGTGTGGTCATTGATGATACATTTTATGTTAGTTTAATATAATTTATAATTTATTTTCTGTTATTTATTTAATTTTTAGAATTATTTAATATTACGCTTTAATTTTATGGCCTAAATATATAAATGTGTCGGTTTAAGAATAGAAAAAATTTTATTAAAAAAATATATTTGTGTACACCAATACATTATGTATACATAAACATAAAATTTTTTAAATACAGAGTTAAAAAAAAAAAAAGGTATGTATTAATTCGTCGTTATTTATTAATAAAATGAAAAGAAAAATTAAGCAAATGTTTCATATTGTAAGAATATATTTATATATAACCTTTTATTATTTTTTGAACATAATTTGTTATTATACTTTATTTGTTAATGTATCAGACACTTTTTTCCCTTGAAATAGATATAAAATAGTTGCATCTTTTAGCTAATATCAATTTTTTATATTTATTCAGAAAAAACATATCCTGAATTACATGACTTCTTTTATATTTCTTTGCATTCCAGTTATTAATGTACTGGATACATATTTGTTGAAAGTATACTTACTTATTCCTATTAGAAATAATGAAAGTTACTCATCTTATTCAATGATATCTAGTAATATGTATAAAAATAAGATATTCATCTTGTATGCCTGTAAATATAGCTGCAAAATATATACATATATTGTTATTTTTTACCAAATATATTCATTATAATTGATTTCAACTTCCTGGTGATTGTACATGTTAAAGTTATAAATTGTGTAGCTATTGAAGTTGTGGGAGCATAGTTTGCTGAACAGTTGTAAAAATTTATTAATATTGGTAATAAAAATATCCAGATGAATATTATAATACTGAATGGATATTCCTGAATGTTTGATTAAAATTTAATGTTTGGATCTTATTGACAAAGGAGTATTAAGCAATATTCTTTCAAGTGAAAAATATTCATTTGAAAACATAGATTTATCTTTAATAATTCACTGACGAATTTTGTATTTTTTTTTAACAAAATGTATCTGAATATACTTTTTGTAATTCATTTCTTATTTCTATGTAAATTCATAATCCTTTTCTTTTTTTAATATTATAACATTTTAATAAGATACAGTATTTAATTTTGATTTTATTTCTTTAGATTTCCTTCTGCTCATGCACTTGGTATTGGACAGGTAGGTATTATATATTTTTTTAACAGTTAATATTATCAGCAATTTAAAATTAGTATACATATTATAAGGAAAAGTTTAGACATTGTCAATAGAATTTGTACTTAAATTTCTCATATGTACAGTACAAAAATATTGTTTAAAATTAAAATTAATTTTGTAATTTTTCATTTCTTTTGTTTTTCATTATTATAAAGTAAGTATATTTTGGGTATTTTTCTTCTTTTTTTTTTTTGTAGAAAAATAAAAATGAAATTTTAATAACATAAATATCCGTTGTAGAAAAGTTACATCTTTAAAAATTTATTATTGTACTAAATTAAATAATGTTTCTCTTTAGTATATATTGCCAATATTCAAAACTTTTTTGTTTACATGCTTACATATTGCAAAAGAGGCATTTTTATTATATCAAGCTCTATTTGTTTTAAATCTGTAATTCTTGTTCTTAGTAAATTGAAGATAACTGTTTGATTAAGATTTTATTAATTTTCGTTTCATTATGTTAATATTAATAAGATTAGTTATTTTACCATGTAATTTACATAATATATTATATATTTTGATTAGCTGTTTTAAATTTTAGAAATTTGGAATCAAAATTCTACTGAAAGCTACTCCTATATAATTAATTTTTCAATTCCTTCTATTAGCTCGCACTCTCCCTATATATATCTTGTTCTAATTTTCAATTGCTAATAAAACACTTTTTATTCATCCACTCAAGTTCAAATACATTTTTTTTTAATTTGTAGTGAATGGCACTCGATGTTAATACATTTTTTACAAATTTTAATTCATTCATTAAATTTAATTAGTTAATTTTAGTCTTTTTACATTTAAGTTGCATATATCTACCAATAGATAGCGCCAGATAAACTTTAAAAAATGAATGAAAATTATTACTGCAATATAGTGAAAAAAAGTAGGAATTGACTTAAAATTTTTTTTTTTATATTACTTCTTTTGCTGTAATTTCTCATGTATTATAGATGACTGTGACGATATTTACATTGTACATTGGTAGATCTTTAAGTATTGTGAAATTTCCATCTATATCAAGCAATGTGCCAAAAAAGGTAAATTATTTTTATAAAAATATTAAGAAATTTTGTATTATTTTTATATATTGCTAATTTATTATGTGTTTTTTCAAATTATTAAATTCTGTGATCTTTCTTTAATTATTTTGGTGAAACATTGCAAACAAACATATACATACATACACTGCAATACAAAATAATTTGTGCATCAATCGTTCTCTATTGATCACAGCTTTTTGAAAGCATTAATGTTATGATCAGCTACAAATATGAAAAATCTGAATATTTCTGTATTGTTAGATTTTAAATGTTAATACATATAAAAAATATAATCTCAGTTATAATTATGTAAGCTTAGATTTTATGATCTAGCTTACATAATTATATTTGTAGGTTAGAATTATATTTCTTCTTAGTAGTTCTATAAGGTTATATCTTAAATATATATATGCTAGCAAGCAAACCTTGGTGTCGCATAACTACAAAAAACATAACAAACAGACTACGAAATTTATTTTAGTTTTGTTCGATTTTATTAAGAAAAAATATTGTTCCATTTAAGAGATTTTAAATAAAATTATTTCTAAATAAGTAATAGACTAAATAAGCTATTATTCTCAACCAAGACTTCCCAATAATTTTTTCTCATTTTTCATCCATCAGCATTTAAAAAAAATATATTGTTTGTTTTCTAAAATTAAAAACTAATACTAAAAAAACCAACTAATACTAAAAACTAATAAAAAAATTTTTAATTATTATTTTTTTACAGTAACTTAATTAATGATGCTGTCAGAGATATCTAATACTTAATGCCATCTTGTGGTGTGAACATTTGCTGAAATTTTTTAAAAAAATAATTAAAAGTTAACAGTTAAAAATTTTTCATAATTTTTTTGCTACTAATTAAGTTAAAAGTGCTTAGTTCAAAGAAAAAAAGATATACAGATCCACATATAAGCAACTTTTTGTATATAAAGAATTCAACATATCAATAAAATTAAATAAGAAAGGAAAATGAATGAATTAGAAACATAATTAGTTTCTATAACAAAGCCACTATAGTATTCACTACACATAATTTTCATTTGCTTCATAGGAAAACAATTAAATTGCATAACAAAACCTTAATAACATTCATTATACATAAAACTTTAAAGTACCCTGCATCTATCATCGTTATCTCTCACTCTCTCTCTGTATATGTATAAACAGTTAAAATAACAAAAATTACAAATATACGGAAAGTAACCTGATTTAGTAAATAAAGAATGATAGTAAATAATGGCATTAAATCCCAAATGTAATAAAACCTAAATGAAAATAAATTAACTATCAATTTGAATTATAAAATTATTGACAATTATTAAAATGAACACAATTATTCATCATTCTTTTTTGTTGTAAATTTTCCTGTAAAAACTGCCGGTTTTATTTATTTAAATTTTAAAGTTAGAATCTTTTAATTTTGGTCACTTTTCTCAGATATAAATTTAAAGTATTTATAATACATTTTATAAAGCTATAAAAATTACAAACATTTTTTTATTTAGTTTGAATAAAAAATATTAAAATTAAAATTACAAGCATTTTTATTTATTAACAGAAAATTTGAAATATTTATTTTTACTTTCTATGTGATCTTTTTTTTTTGAAGAATTAAAATTTTAACGACCTATATCACTAACCAATACTAATTAAAAAAAAAATGTAAATTTCTGAAAAGGATTTTTTTATTTTTAAAATTTTGATATTATTGATTAACTTTAAATGATCATGGCAGTCTTAAATGGATAATATTTCTCGATTTCTACTATATATAATCAAAATATTTAAATGTTTAGGTAAAAACTGTGAGTTAGATGGTTTTATGCTTTCATGTTAACAATTACTTTTCCTTGATGATTGCAGTTAATTTAAAAATAAGATCTATTATACTAAAATCATTAATTTGACTATTATTATTGATACTAACTTTATTAGAAGTTTATATCTATAATGTTTCAAAAATGAAATGGTGTATGTATTTTAAATTACTGTATTTATATAGCAATAGCATAACTGAGGTATGGTAAAAGAGGTAATTTGTTCTAGGCATCATTAAAAAAAATTACATTATGACAATTTATTATATTTCAACATGGGGAATATTTGAATATCTCAAAACAGGCCCATCATTACTTTTTTATCTTCTTTAAAATATCATCTCACTTTTTGCTAAATGCAACTTTTTTCAATATCTGTAAATGTTTTGTTTAAAATTTTTTTTCAAAATATTGTTACAAATATACTTAGTAATATTTTATTTTCTTCATTTGTTAACTACTATCATAATTTATTATAAACCATGATAATATCTAATAATAGTTTTTGTTCTTTGGGTTTTGTTAGAAGATGACCAATTTAATGACCGCCAAAGAATGCATATTCTATAACTCATATAATGGCAGTTTATTCAGGTCTTTAGACTAAATTTAAGTTTTAGCATACATTTTAATTATTTATTATTGGATTAAAATTCTATCCATAAAAAACTCATTTTAACTTTTGAAAATTTTTAAAAATTTTCTACTAATTTTAGGTGAGAATTAATTAATAATGTGTGTTTCTCAATATTTTCTGACAAATTATTACTGAAATATATTTTAAAATATTTTTATATGAAATTTAAATAAAATTATGTAGCCTTTTTACGATATTGAATTAAATAATATTTTATTATTTTCTTAAACTTTGTGTTGATTTATTTCTATTTCATTATCAAATTATTTATCATGTACTAGTTTGTCTATTTAATGCAATCATGTACTATCATTAATAGTTATATGAAATTTTACTGTTGTCTATTAAATGCTGTTTTAAATAAGATGTAAGTTAAGCAACAAATAAATCTTAAGAAGAAAATTTGATTTAAATAATATGTATCGTAAGAATATGGATTAGGCATAAAATTAATTTAGAATTTTATTCCAGAATATGTGAAAAATAGATTTCATAATATATTGCAGAAAAGTTTTTTCTATTGATATTTTAAATATAATGTAAACTTATCTCAAATAGCAATAAACTGACTTATAATATTGATTTATATGTTCAAATTTAATAATTTTTATGTTATGTATAAAAAAATCTATATAAATTTTAGTTATTTCTGATTGAATTGCCTTTTTCTTCTTTCTCTTTATTAAAAGTAAAATGTATAAATTTTATTTGATTTATAAATACATTTTGTTTGACTTTATTAAAATAATGTTAAATAAGAATTACTTTAGTTTATAAAAACATGTTAACTAAAATTATTTGATATTTGTACATGTAATTTAATAGTGCTCTTTACTTTCTGAATTACACATATTTTCTTATTATTTTTACAGATATGGCCCCTTCCTATCTTTTTTATAGGAAATCTAGTATGCGGATTAGGGGGAACTAAACATCTAAGGTAATGCCATTATAGAAAAGTCCTTCACAAGCATTATTAGTGTTTTTATTTTTATGCTATAAGCCTTTTCTTTTTATGATATTATTTATATATGAAGTTAATGAAATTTAGCACTAAATGCATTTTAAAATTAAAGTATGAACATTATGAAGAAAGTGACTAATTTTATTGAAATTAAATATGCTTAAAGTCCATACAGAGAAAAAAAAAATGACAAATTTTGAATCGTAGAACTCAATAGTTTGTAATTGAAGCACATTTTATGTACTCAGTACTTAGGAAAACTTTCACTAGCTACTGCTAGTTGTTATGTATGTTTATATATGTTTGTGTAAAGGAGTAATAAAGATTCCTAATCTGATTATGCAGAACATTCCTATAGGTATTTAATTATTATTCCAGATTTTCAATATTTTAAGGGGCCTGAATTCTTGTAATTTATCTTGCTCCATGTATGGTTCCCACATCATCACACTAGAAGTAATTTGTGTCATTGTAAAACAAAGATGATTGGGTCCATTGACCTAGGTTCTTTAGCTGGATCTGATGGTCATCTGCTCCAAGATTAAAGTGTGATTAATTCGTGAACACCATTTGATGCAGTCTGTTGGCCATAATGATGATTGATAATTACACCACTGCATATGACAGTTTTTAAAACAGATATTTTAAAAGTTGTTGTGATAGTAGACTCATTTCAGTCAAGTGTTTTGAAATGTGCTAAAAGTGATATGATAGGGGCTGTAGCATATTGAGTGGTAAGCAAAAATGTTTGGACAGTTTGGGTCTGTCGCAAATAATCTGATCTTGCTTAATAAGCTGATCTTGAGTTGCACCTCGCATCCAAAGTCATAAAAATTGGTTATAAGATTAACAATATCGTGATGGCATTATTGATTGTGTCTTCTAAAAACTGCAATGTAGACAATGAAAAAACAAAAATCACCTGCAATTTTTTTCTGTTTTATATGAGGCTACTTGTGCAGTAGAAATGCATATTTTGATCAAGATATTAACTAATTGGTCAATGGTGTTAATTTTATTTGCGTGCTTGGAAAAAATTCCAAAATTCCAAATTAATTTTCCAAATTTAATGAATTTCTATTTTTATATCATATAGATTTCAAAATTTAGTAATTTGCATACTTGGAAATTGAATTTGTATGCAAAATTAATCAAAATTTCAGATGATCAAATTATTTTTGAAATGTATCATTTTTCACAAAAAGTAAAAATTTACATTAAAATTTTACAACTTTATTATTCAATTGACAATTTTAAATTAATTAATTTATAAAATGTTTATTTATTTTTAACCAGCATTTTATAATTAGTAAATGTATCAAGTATTGTTCATATGGTATGTCTTTATAAATTTTACAATTTTCTTTCATTATAAAGTGGAAATTACTGGAATTTGAGATTGATCTTTTATATTCATAATTTTTCTCTTAATTCAATGTGTTTATTATTTTTTTATCATGATAATTGATACATTCTCTGTTTTCTTAGAACTACTTAAATATTTTTTAAACGATTCATTTAAATTTGTTTATATTTTTGGTCTTAAACTATTTTGCTCTGACTTTCATTTAGTGAAAATAAAAATAAGAAATTTATTTGATATAGCTTGTTTACAGCTCTTTATTTGCTTTTTGATTTCTGAACTTTGATTAGACATTATTTAATTTATAAAAAAGAATTATTTTATTTTATTTTAAATAAATTTTTGTTGTTGACTTTTTAAAACACATTTCAATTGAAATAAATGTATTGATTATTTATTATCATTCTTTATATCATTTTTCTGTAAGAGATTTTTTCTGAAGTAAGATTATTCTTTTATTTTATACATATTAACTGATATACATAAAAAGTATATTTTATAATTTAAATGATAGTAACAATAAATACAGATAATATATTTAGCATTTAATATAGAAATAAAATATAAATTCAATTAAATTGAACTTTATAACCTAAATTATATTCATCATGATTTTGAAATAAAAAATTAGTTTTAAAAGTATTAGTATTTTTCGTTTTGGATTTATTTAAAACCATTGTTCAATTGTTATGAATGATTTAATTTATAAAGTTCATTTTATTGCTAACTGCATTTCAACTATATTAGTTACAATGTATTAAATAATATTTCATTTGCATAGTGAAAAAAGAATTTAAGGATTTCCAAATTTAAAGATTTTTATTTTTAAATCATATGGATTTTCAAAATTTAGCACTTTATGCATGAAATTGCAAGATGATCAGATTCTAATCAGAGAAAAATTATTATTGGATATATTAGAATAGTGTAATTGTGAATTTAATTTTTAGGAATTTCTTAATTTTTTTTCACAGTCTCCCTATGTTTACTGTTCTGAGACGATTTACAATATTGATGACTCTTATAGGAGAATATTTCATTCTCAGGTATGTGTAATAATTTTTTTTATGATTGCTTAAGATTAGCGTAATTTAAAAATATTAGTAAACTGTTTTTTAAAAGCTACAGTTTTAAATAATATTGTTTCAAACTTTATTCATTAATTTTATTGTGTATGGACTTCAATAAAAAAAAATTAATAATTGCTATAGAATTTCATTATATTTTAGGCTACACTAAGAAAAACAATTGAAATATAAAGTAAAAAATATTGCTCTTTTTTTAGAAGATGCAGCACAATAAATAATTTTCTATTTTTTTTTTTGTCTTATAATTAAAATTAAACTACTCTTGCTGTTGATAATACCTGCATATAAAAAGCATTATGAATTCTATTCCTGTATCAAATAGGGACTTGTTGAGTCTTTCTTAAGATATAATTGCCACATTGGAGGTCTCTTTTTTAAAATTTAGACTCTGTAAGCTAAATCCATATTATTAAAAATTTTTCTGTGTAGTAATCAATACATGTGTTAATAATTCTGTTCCAGTCATTGCACATGTTCTTCTGGTAGTAAAAGTAGCAACTGTCATTCAAACAATGAGTTTATACAACAAAGGAAACCATTATTCCCATTGATACTATTTTGATAAACTAGAGATTTATAGCTCTAAGCCAATTTTCAGGATATTAACAAAATGAGTTGTAAATCCTCTATTTTATTCTGTACAATTTTGTATTTATTTATTTTCTTCTTTGGAATTTAATCAAGTTTTAAATGCCTATCCAAGTGTCTATGAATTTATCATTATTATTTTAAAATGTGCAAACTATACAGAAATTCGTCTATGTGAAGCATATATATTTGCATCAATATTCATTAAGATTCAATGAAAGAAAAAAGAGGAAGCATTGAGAAATATGCTCAGAGAATTGTATAATTATATCATGTTTAGAAAATTTTCATCGATTATTCATTTGCTTTTTTAAAATATCTAAATGCTGGTGTCTGTTTATTCTATTTTATTTTATTTTAGTGTCTATTAATGTATTTTAAAGTGTCTATTTAATTGCATGTCTAGAGATATAATAGTGTGACATTTTTGTTACAAATTGAAATCAATGAATAAGCTAATTTAGCGATTATAATTTGAGTTACTATTTACAATATTTAGACATCATAATATAGTAAATTTTTAAAGTTCCACTGGGAAAAAAAAAAAAAAAAAGAATTGTGAATGAGGTTATTTTTAATTAAGATAACATTATTTGTTTATAAGAACTGTTATAATGAGTTGTATTGGTCAAAAAAAATATATATAAAATAATTATATTTAACATTTTTAAATATTTCAAATATTGAAAAAATAATAAATAAAGATGTAAATTGATTAATAATGTCATTTAGCACATTTTTTTTTCTTACTTTGATGAAATTGTATTCACAAAACATGCAGTTAATTATAATGTTAATGTATGTTGAACTTATATTTTTACAAAATAGTTTAAGAAACAATGAAAATATTTGAATTCATTGCACATATGAACTATTTCTTCATAATAATTTCAAAATTGTAATTGTATCTAAATTTTATTATCAAAAATAAGGGGTAATTACTTTCTTTACAAAATGTGGAAATTAATTATTATAATAAGGAAATGCTTATAATTTTTCTTAATTTTATATTTTATTTGAAATATTTTGTGAATTAATTGAATAATTAAATTAAAAAAATTTTCACAATTTTGTTACCAAATGCTGAAATTAAGCTTTAATTTATTTTTTATACCTGTTATAAGTATCTTAAAAATATGTTTTTAATAAAAACAAATTCAATATTTATTATGTTTTAGGTCAATATTTATTTTAAAGTAAACTTTTTAAAAATTTGTAGAAACTGTAATTAAGTAAATCAGAAATAATTCTACATATTTATAATTATTCATCTTTAAAAATTAATACTTTATTTTAATAAAATTTGAAAGCAAAAAAAATTTTTTTTTACAGGAAACATTTTGTACTAATATATATATTTTACTATTCCTGCTGTACAAAGTTTATTATAAAATTGCCTGAAACAATGTGTTTGTTATGGTGGATAAATAAAAAAAATTTAATTACAGTTAACATATATATGTTGTCTTGCAAAAATTGCAATAAATAAATAAATATAATAATATCTGGAAGGCACAGAGGACAATTCAATTTCTCTTCTGTGTAAATAATTTATAAAATTTTTTTCCATGACTCGTATAGAAATGTGTGTGAATAATGATCAAATTTTAATACATGATTTAAAAATTCCTCTAGAGTATAAAGTGTATTAGAATTTAACAAAAGTTTTAGTTTATTTTTATTTGTAGATTTGGTAAATATGATAACTTAAATGAAATATTTAGTTCAAATTTATTGTTGCACTTTAATTTTGAAGTGTTTATTTTACTTTGGTTCACTGTTTCAATAAACTTATATGTGTATTTTTTATACTTTCAATAGTTCACGCCAAAGCTTACCCATTATAGCAACTGTAATTGCTATGGTTGGAGGTGCCATAATAGCCGCTGTGTAAGCTGATTTACATATTTTTTCGTGTTTTGTGTATCATTAAGTAGTAGTTATAAAATATATTATTTAATTATTTTTTTAATATTTTCATTTTTATTGTGAAGAAAGAAAATTTTATTTTTATAGTTCTGAGATTAGAGTACTTGAAAAGACATTGAAGTGCCATATTTTTCATTTAAAAATAGTATGCCATTATTTAAGTATTAAAATATTAAGTTCCAAATTCTTTCTATTACTAGTAGCTGGTTCTCTAATGGTTATGATAGATGTAGCCTAGCCATGAAACTGTTAATTAAATATTCTCTTAACTTAACTTGATTTTGAGATTTATGCTCCTTTGTTTGCTCCTTAAACATTCATCTCTTTTTTTATCTTATTGCACTGTGAATGAAAAAGGACAAAAGAAATAACTTAAAAATTTGCAAGCTATAAAGAAAAAATATATTGAAAGAAACTAACAAAAATGTCCTTTTTATCTCCTAAGAAAATATTATATGTGTGCAATTCTAGAAAAGTAAACTTTTCAATATCCATTTGAACAAAGAACACCAATCATTCTGTGTTTTCAAAATAGTAAGAGTTACTATTCATTTTAAAGTTTATAATTGAAGGAAAACTAAAGAAAATCACTATACTCAGGATTATTCTTGTTTTTAATGAGTAACAATTACTAATTGATTATTGCATGTAAAAATTAATAAATTTACTATTCAGTTGTATTATTTGTGAAAATTGATATACTTTTATCTTTATTATATAATTGAGCATATATTTTTATGAATAGCTTATAAAACTAGAATTTTAATATTTTTTTTTATCCCAAGATTTGAATTTTCTGGTAAAGTTATATGTTTGTTAGGTAATTTTATTATTGAAGAAAATGAAAAACATTGGAATATAGTTGTAATTAAACAATTTAAGAATGTATATAAAACAAAAAACACCTAATTGTATTCAGATCAGTTTTAAAATTTTGTTTTTGATATTGTGATCTGTCACATATTACATCTAGTTCTATTTTCATTTGCCAGTTTTATCAAATTATTTTCCCATCTTTCATTGTCTTGCAAATTCTCTTTTTCAAAATAAAATTATTAATTTTTTTAATAAAATAACCTTAGTTTACTTCTATTTGTATAACATAGAAACAGAAAATTTTAGTTTCTAATGATAATTTTATTTTGACTGTAATAATTTGTTTTTGATTAATTGTTATTATTTCAAAGAGAAGGAAAAAAAAAAAATCCAAATGTATCAAAAAAGTGTAAAAATTATAAAAATATAAAATAAGGTATCATAATACTTATTAAAATAACTTTATATAACTGATATTTTATAAAATGCTTTGCTTGTTAAAATATTTATTTATAACCAAAAATAATTATTTTATTGTATAATGTTATTATTGCATACAGAGCCTTAAAAAAGTTTTTGCATAGACGTGCCATGTAAACAAGTTATTAAAGAAAATTTAAAAAATATTTTACTTTGAAACTATTTTATTTTATTTACATTTTGTTATGCATATTAGGAATAAATTTATTCTAAATGTAATAATACATAATGAAAGAATGAATATTACTCACAAAAGCTTTTGGATAAGAGTAATTAAATTTGATAAAAATCCTTTAGTTACTTGTAAAACAATTTTTAATACTAGATTGAATATTCATAAACACCATAATCGAATGTTCAAGGCAGTATTCTTGTAATTGTTATCATGATAGAACTTGTAAGTCTCTCTTTAAACCAAAAGTTTGAGTGATTGTTTTAAATTTTCATTCAAGATGTCAGTATACATTTACTGATACATGGCAGTGACATCAATAAATTTTAACTTACCTACTTCAGGGAAGATATTCACCACCACTCTATAATTCTTCCATTGCATTTAATGAATTTAATAAGTTCTCTTTTTAAAATTCTTCTTGGAATTTTATTAAAAATTTTGATATCAATGACTCCAAATTTATTACACTTGCTTTCATTAGTAAATATAAAATTTTTCAATGATTTGGTTCATGAAATTCAAATTTTTAAAATTTTTTACTACTATGAAAAATTTTCTTCTTGCCACTCAGCCTGGAGATTGAATCTGACTCAATGAATTATTTTCTGGACTGTTGGGTTGGATGATTGAATTATTCTGGGTTATTGAATTACTCTTTTAATTGCTTTTGAACTCATACATGCTCCACAACTTTGAGATTCTGCTTTATATTTTGCAGCCAATAAACTCAGCTTTGAATTCATTTTTCGAATAGTGATTTGCTTCATATCGTTGGATAACTTTGTTGGTTTCACCCATCTTGATTTACCGGGTTATTTTACTATGCTTTTTATAATGTTTAATGATAAAAAAACATTTTAATCACTTAAAATAACTGCTTGATTAATAATTTTAATATACAAATGTTGAATGTTATATGCTTGCCTGATCTAAGTCATAAAAATGTTTTAATTACATGAATAAAGAGTTAAAAAAGAATAAAAATTTGTAACAGATAATTTTATTTAATATGGTAAGTTTAAAATAAAAAACTCTTGTGTGCAGATCTTTTTTAGATGTTTATTGATACCACTCATTCAAGGTGACTCAGTGATCTTTGTCTTTATCTTTTTTCTCCTTATTTTCATTATCTATGGAGCACCCTCTTGACTTATTTTAGATTGTTTTCAGAACTTTTTTTTCCACATATTCTGTGTATTAATGTAATTTTCATATTTTTAACTTTGTTGATGTTTATTTCTTGTGAATTTTTTTGATTGTTTCTTCTTCTTCTGAAGCTCTTCAGCCAGCTTCTGATCAAGGTAGTTAATCTCAGTCAATTTTCATCAGCTTGACCTATTTGACACTAATATCCTCTACCTATAAACACCAACATTCCCTAACCACATTATTCAGTCACCTTGTATGTGGCTTGCCTCTCCTTTTTTTCTTTTGGCTTTTGCAATTTTCTATTTTCTTCACCTGATTTCACCTCCTTACCTGAGTATATGGTCAAGCCATCTTATTTTAGAGGTTTTAATTACTTTTTGTATATTTTGTTCTCTAAATTTTTGTTGTAATTCACAGTTATATCTTATTCTCCAAACTCCATTTTCCTTTACTGCTCTAAAATTTATTTTCAAGATTTCTTGTACAAATGCCATTAATTTATCCTCATCTGATTTATAATCCAACATTCACTTCCATATAAAACTACTAGGGTAACTAATATGTTGTACAGTTGTAGGCTTATTTTATTTCTTAGGTCTTTCGATTTAAACTGGTTTTATAATCTGTAATAACATCTCTTATCCATATTGATTTAATTCTTAATTTCAATAGTTGTATCATTATTGTTATTTATAATTTTACTGAAATATTTAAAATGTTCAACTTCCCAAAGACATAATCATTTATTTTCAGCTGTTGTGGATTTGGGCCTTTGTTTTTAATTTTCAATTCTTCATTTACAATCAGACCAATGTTTTTTGCTGCTGACTTGAATGCACAAAATGCTTCAATTATTGTTACATTAGTTCTTCCCAGCATGTCAATGTCATCTGCTAAGGCTAATAATTGTACAGACTCTGTGGAAATTTTTGCTCTGTCCTTTGATACCACAGGCTTCAGGTTAGAATCCTGGCAGTAGCATGGATGTTCCTTACTAGTTCAGTATCCCTGTTAACTGTAGGTTCCAGTTTAATTATCTTAAAGTGTGCACAAAATGACTGTAGAATGACAAACAAAATCAAACCTAACCTGTGAAAATTGTGTTTGTACGTCTGAATCTCTTATTGCCTTTTCAAAAGCAATATTAAACAACTGGCAAGAAAGAGAATCACCTTGTTTTAGTCCTCTTTCTACATAAAATACATCTGATATTTCTGTTGCCAACTTTACTTTGCATTTTAATTAACTATGGATCATATTTATCAGATTCACCAATTTCTTTGGTTTCTATTTTCATCTCCAGCATTGCTGTAAACAATTTCTCCCTGTCGGTGCTATCATAGGTTTCCTAAAAGCAATGAAAAGGTGGTATTTAGCTATAATACATTCATGTCTTTTTAAGTAGTTTAATGCTATGTATTTGGTCAATAGTAGATTTACCCTTTTTGTATCCACTTTGATATTTTCCAATAATTTTACTTGTAGAATTTCCTAGCCATTCTGCTAAGATGTTTGAAAATATCTTATATTCTGTTCAAACAGAATAATTTCTCTTTAGTTATTACATTCTAACTTGTCTTCTTTTTTTCCCCATTTCCAAATATTGGAGATAACAGTAGGGATTTCTTGAATAAATTTAGGCTCCTTTATATTCAGGAGCTTGACCTTGATATCATCCAGTCCTGCTGAACTGTTATTATTTAATTTATTCATTACTGTTTCTATTTCAGCCACAGATGGTGGCGTTATGTCTTTATCTTGTTGTTTCTAATATATGACACTTGATACATTCCCTGTACTATCCGAAACATATTTTCTATCCAGAACAGTCTTCAAAAGTTCTCTCCACCTCCTGAGTATTTCACTTTTATCATTGATAAGTTCATCATTTTTATCGTGATATGCTTGCCGTAGCACAGAATTCTTTTGAGTTATTTACTACATTGTGAAATTTGTCTCTTTTTGCATTTTGAGATGTTCTATCTCCCTATATATCTCCTCTCAATAAATTCTCTCTTTTAGTTTGAATAATCATTTTTCTTACAAATTTCTTTGTATTCTTCCTCTGTGTTTCTTGCATAATGTTTTTGTATCATCAATCTGCAAGCACAGTTTTTTTTACTTTTTATTTCATATTCATCATTGATGACCCTTTGATTTCTTTTTTTCAAGGACTGGCAGTATTTCCAGGTTTCTATTATTATGGGCTTAAGTTTCTTCCAACTATGCACATCATTATTCTCAGTTTCATCATTAAAAGTTTTTATTTTTATTTTATTCCTAAAGTATAGGACTGGGGTTATGTCATCACTTTGGGGTGATTTCAGAGGATCAGTGTCTAGGCTCTCTTCCTTTTGGTATTTTTTCAAACAAACTTGAAAAAGTTTGCTTCAAAAAAGCTTTTCAAGTTTGTTTTTATTAAAAAAACCTCTCTCTCTCTCTCTCTGTGTGTACCTCTCACTTTCGAGATTACCAATTGATGGTCAATCTATGTTTGTCCCTCAATAGCTTCTAACATCAAATAAGCTGTCTCTGTATCTCATGTCTATCAATAAATGTTCAATTTGATACAGTGTATTACCATCTGGAGAGTACCATCTACTTTTATGTATATCTCTATGTGCAAATCTTGTGCTCCCTATGACCATTTCTGCTCCAACTGAAAAATTCAATAGTCTAATTCCATTGCCATTAAACTCTTTATGCAGGCTTTGTTTTCCAATATAGTTCTGAACACTATCTTCTCTACCTACTATATCTTTTGCATTCAAATCTCCAATCACCAGTCTTATATCATTAGGTGGACATTTCCTGTAAGTTTTTTCACCTTAACGTAAAGCATCTAATTTTTTTTTTTTTAACCTCTGTAGGTACATGCACACAAATAATGCTCATATTTTGAGAATTGATCTTAACTAATATTTTACAAATTGTTACATTGACAGGTTTAAAATCTGTAACTTTATTTCTAGTTTTCTTATTTATTATGAACCTGGCTCCAAAATGATGCTTATCTTGGCAGTTGAAATATATGCTGCAATTTCTCTAGATCTGTTTTCTCTTTCCAACCATCTTATCTCTTGTACCACTAATATATCGATTATATGTCTATCCACTTCATCTGTTAGATTTTTCACTCCTCCATTCTCAAAGAGAGTATATACATTCCATATCTCAATATGCAGTTCCTTTTTTATTCCAAGTCACCTAGATGAAATCCATCTGGTTTTTATTATGGCTGAGATTTCTTAACATGAGTTTTTTTACAGAGTAGGGTTGTTAGCCCTACACCCAACTCCCAACTTTGAGGCCAATCCCCTGATATAATCTCCAGGGTGCCTAGCAGTACCCTAAACGCTGAGTACCCATTTTAGTCATATCTTATGACATGTATAAGCTGCAATGGACCTATTCTTCATACTCAGGCACCACACAGCCATTTTGATTGTTTGCTTTTCTGAATTTTGGCCTGACTTTATTTCCAATGTCACTATTTGTTTCATATTATTTGCTTTGTTGTAAAGATATGTTCTGATTTATTAACAATATCAGTATTCTGCCACATGTATGTGTTTGCTGTGTGACTGATTGAACTGAGATTGAGTTGTGCACTTTTGTTTTGTTAAACACATCTCTTTGGTGTCACTTTTGCTATCTAAGAAGTACATCTCTATTTCTGGGTATATAACTCAGCTGGTAGCTATTAACCTTTTGGTGCTGAAGCTTATAGATTCAAGTGATTATTCACTTCCTCAGCATTTTGCCGAGGGGGAAGATAATCTAAGGGAGTGATTCTGGCTAAGTATTAAAATATTGCAGTAATCTGCTTTATTTTGTTCGGTTAAAAGCCCTCAAGTTTTGATGCCCCTTTACCACTCTTCTCCATTGACTTTGCATTGTTGACTCTGCGATGGATAGTGTGGTATTGGAATTGAACATTTTTTCAGTATTCATATATTCTCTTCTATCTAAAAAATTGTGTTCAGATAATAGCCGTAATATATTGCAATCTGCAATTTTTATAGACTTTGCTTGTTACAATAATAGCTTAAAACATCTGAATGGAGTGTAATATGATTGGTTGTTTTCATTTGTAAAATTTATAATGGTTTCCTCTAATAAAAATAATGTCCTTCCCTCCCCCCCTAAAAGTATTTATTATTAAGGTATCAATCACCCTTTAAAGTGCAAAAAGGTTTACATGCCTGAATTGGCAACTTAAAAGAAACTGAGATCCAGCGATCTCTTGATAACATACACATACCAAAGTACTTTTACAAGTAAGAAAGTTGGTGGATTGTTCTGTGAGTGTTCAGCTGCTTGAATCTTTAAATTTCTGTCATTGAATAATATCTGAATCAGAATTAATCTTTGTACTAAATCAAAACAAGAATTATGCGGAAAAAAAAGGAATCGTATGATAAAGAAGTTTCTTCTGTTAGAAGAGTGAATATCCAAAGAGAATCTAAAACAATATCAATAAAACGTTTGTTTGATATTTTATGGTCTAGTTCTCCTGAAGACTATCAAATCTAGATTTGTTAATTGCCATACAAGACCTGACAGTCAGAATCCATTAAGGTACTGCAACTTTCAAAAGTATAGACATTCTTAAAATGTGTTGTGGGAAAATTATTTTAATTGTTGACTATTCACATACATGTTATCAATTCTTCTAAATGTGCTAATTGTCAACAACCACATTCATCTAATTCCAAATTTTGTTATAAATGGTAGTTTGAAAAGAATATCTAAGAAATTAAAAGCACTGAAAACATATCATACCTTGAAGGTCAAAAGATTGTAACACTTAAAGCTGCACCTTTCTATGGTGATATTGGCAAATCAAAAGCTGTATTTCTGGCACTGAAGTAAACAACTGTTTAAGGTGATGATTGACCTGTATATCATAGGTTTAGTTTGATCACCTCTGTTTAATTTTAAGCCTTGTTTTCTAAATGTATTAAGAATAAATCGGTAGGTTTCACATCTAGATGGTCTAAATCCAGTACTATGCATCTCCATGTCACTAAAACTATTAAACAAAGTAAAACACAAACAAGATACTTTTACGGAAAAAAGCAAGAATTTATGCAGAAAAAATAGAAGCACATTTCTAACAACAGTTATAGGGAAAAAAGTCTAAATTTCCAAGCAACAGTTACTAGAAAAGAATCTAAAAAACCCATCAAATTGTTTCTGAAAGGGTGTCAGTTTTGAATGTTTTGAATGACAGTGAAGAGTGAATTTCCTAGAAGTATATTCCTTATAAAACCTGTTTTGGAATTGAAATTACAAAATTTTGAAATCATCAAATCATTTGAAAATTTTTTAGAAAGTCAAAGTTTTAATGAAATTAATGAGATTTTATTTGCTGAAAATTTCCCTATCTTTAGAAAAATATTTTAAAAGCATTATAGAGTTCTTATGAGTAGTTTTAAACTTTTTTATTTCTAAAGTTAAAGTTTATTTTATTTCTGAGGATTATCAAATTGTTTGGTTCTGCTTGGCCAAAAATTGGCTCTTGAGCCATTAACAACACATCTAACACACTGTCTTAAAAATGTTAAATACAAAATTAAATAATAATACTAATATTAAATATTATAAAGCATAGTGTATTTAGTGGAATAAGTTAATGTTCTTTTCATACTAAAATTTTTTAAATTATTTAGATTTTTTTTATAATTGTATTATAATGAGAAGAATACTTTTTTTAGGCATTATATATTTTAAAATATTATTTTAGTCCGGGTCTGTGTAAGATTATAAACTAATTTATACATACCAGCAAATTTTATTGCATTTTCTTTCAACACAGATCCCTGTGCATAATTTTTTTTTTTTTGTGATTAAAAAGAATATATTTTTTTGCTTGAAATGAACTACTTTGTTTATTTATATAGTAAATTTTTATTTAATTAAGTTATTAAAGAAATATTTTACTTAAAAAGTGGATCTTCTTTTTGTACAATGTATATAATAGAATGTACCATATATGTAGGAATTTTGTGCTACACATATACAATGTATGGATTTTAAAGACTTCCTTATGATATTAAAACAACACAATCGAACTTTTAAAATAGTATGTTTAAGATTTGTATGCAGATAAAGCATAAAGCCTCACTTCATTTTCTCACCAAAGTTTTCAATAGATAATTTAAAATTTTATTTCAGTTGTAAATATACATTTACTGATTAATTTAACTTGTTCTAGGACATAACACCCACCTCCACAAGTTTACCATGTTAATCAAATGGAATAAAAATCTCTTTTTAAAATTCTTTTTTCACCCATTCCATTATGTAACTACTAATCTCCAAAATCATTACATTTGCTTTTTAATGTGAACTTTACAAATATTTTATTCATATTTCTGCAGATGAAATTCAAATTTTTCAATTCTTTATCCTTATGATGAATTTCTTCTTTGCCACTAGGCCACAGACAATCTGACACACAAAATATGTCTGATTGAACAATTATTTTAATTGTTTTTTATCTGATACAGATTCCATAACTTTCTTGATATTCTGCTCTTTTTTTTATAGTTGATAATCTCGAATATTCTTTTATTTTTTTAAAGACGATTTGCTTAATTTTATTAGATAGCTTTGTTGGCTTCCCTAATTTTGACTTCCTAATTATTCTACTATGCAATGAAGTTTTATGACAAAAAGCCCATTTCAATCATTTAAACTAATTGTTTTATTAAGTTTTCTATAATATATCTTTTTGTAACTTCAATTTTAAATAATGTGTCTTCCTGATCTAGTCATGGAAAAATTCTAAATGTATCAATAAACATCAGATAAAAATAACTCACTATTATAAGCTGACAATTTTATTTAACTTGACAGACTGTTTTGCAAAAATATTTCTTAATTACAATTGAAAAATGAATATACAGCAGGCAATTTTATATGAATCTATGAATATAAATCTATGGATTTCTGAATATCCATAGATATATATATCTATGGAGGAATCTATGGAATATATGAATCTATGGATATGAAAACTTTGTAAAATTTATTTAAATTAATTTTTTTTTAAATTAAAAAAATTTTGTGTGACCATATTTAAACCATATTGTGTGATGTTTCTTTCATGTTATAATGTTTTGAAATTTATTATTTTTGTTCTTGAAATTATAATGAAAATAATTTATATCAAAGACACTGTACATTTATTATATTAATATTCTTAATACTTTATATTGAACATTAAAGTTCAGCTAATGTTATTTATATTCTTTAGTATGAAGGTATTTAAAGTTTTTAAAATTAGAAGTAATTCTCTTTCAATTATAATAAATAGAACGTTTAATACAATTAAATAATGGTGACTGTTATGTATTGAAAATGACACAAAAAAAATCTAAATGTATTATATTACTTTTATTATTAAAATGTATTATATTAAATTTATCAATAAGAATTTTGTGTTCATAATATTAAATTATTTTTAGTTTTTAATTAACACTTGCATTCTTTTCCAGAGATGATCTTTCATTTGAAGCCAGAGGATATATGTTTGTCTTATGTAATGATTTCTTTACTGCAGCAAATAATATTTATGTTAAAAAGAAACTAGATGCTAGAGTAAGTATTTAAAAATAGGAGAATAATTGTATTTATAGAAAGCTATTAATAAAGCTTTGTACTGAACTTACTATTATTTTTATTTGACTTGAATAATATGCTGTACATTGTATTGAAGATTTTTTTAGTAAAATTTTATATTAAAAAAAGATATATATTTTTGTACAATTTATTGTTATGTTAAAGAGAATATATTTGTCTTATATTTTACAGGATCTGGGAAAATATGGACTGCTTTTTTATAATGCCTTGTTCATGATATTACCCTTAACTCTGTTGTGGTGGTATTCTGGAGAGATAGAGAAGGTATTAAAAACTAAATTAACGAAATTATTGTTTAAATACTCTGAACACTGTTAAAAATTCTTGATTTTCTATAATACTAGTGTTATATAATATTTTGTTACTGTATTAAAAATTCTTATCTTTTGTTACATTAGAATTGTTAAAATTATGAATTTTTTTAAAACCAACTATACTTTATAGAAGTTTGTCAATCAAAATTCTCTTTTTGCATTTCACATTTACCTTTTTTCATTTGAAATTCCTTTCAAAATTAGATTTTATTTATATATTAATATTTATACATGTGTATGTGTATAAAGATGTGCATGCAACTTTATGTCTAAATATGTATATGAGTAGTGATATACTAGTATTGGAAAGACATATGCTTAAATATGCAAGAGGATTTTCATACATCAAACTGTATTTTTTTTGTCTGTGAGCATGATAATGTGTGCAACCTCAGCTACAAGTGCATGTTTTTTTTTTTATCTATGTATGCAAATGAATTTGTATAGGGCATAGTCCGACCATCGACCATATGGAAAATTAGTGAGCAGCCTAGTTGGACAGTTTAAAAACAGCAGTATCATTAGAAGAAAACATCATTTAGAAGGGATTTTAAGTGCAAATTTAAAATATAGAATTAAAAGAATTTTAATTTTTAATCATATTAGAACATATGAGATTATATGATATTAAAAAAAAAATACATACTAACTATTATAATTTTTCTTTCAAAGCAAATTTACCCCTTGTATATATGACTAGTACCCCTAACAAGTAATTGATTCATTCATTTTCACAACGGATCCCTGATGTTTACCATTCTATGTTATCTGCGGTCAGAAATATGTACTTGTGTTAATGAATATATATATGCATGTGTATGCTTATGTATGTTTATATATATATGTAAATATATTCATTTGTGTGTGAATGCATGTATGTATATGAGTGTGATTGTATATGTATGCATGTATCTGTGTTCATGTGTGTGTATATATGTAACTATATGTGCCTGTGTGTAGAAGTGCATGCATTTATGTATATGTTTATATATTTTATATGTGTGCATATATGTACATGTGTATGCATGCATGTTTGTGCTTGAACACATATGCAAGTTTGTGCATGAGATTGTATTTGGACATGTATTCATGTAGGTTTTTGTGTGAGATTGTATGTTTGTGTTATGTATATCTGTGCACAAATGTAATGTTCATGTATGTTTATGTCTCTGTGCATTTATGTAAATGTATACATATGCATTATTGTGCCTGTATGCTTATACGTGTTGTGTACACATGGGTAAAATTGTATGCATGTATGTGTAAGTCTGTACACATGTTTAAATATATATATATATGTGTGTGTGTTTATTTAATATGTGTGTGTGTGCATGTACATTATGTGCATGAGTATGTTTATGTATAATAATATGCATATGCCTATGTGTAAATGTGCATAAATATGTGCATTTGTAGGTTTTTGTATAAATGTGTATGTACACACACTAAACATATAATTATGCACAGATATACATATAAATGCACATGCATATACATACATACATTGATACATGTGCATATATACATATACATAATATGTCCATATATACTTGTTCATAATATGCCCATATATACTTGTACATATTCACATTACACATGTACGTGCAAACATATATGTACACATTCTTACATTACAAAGACAGATACATACCTGTTCAAGGACTTACACATGAATGAATTTATATAAGATATCCATAATTAATTAAAATAATGTTTATAAAAATTATTTATTTTAATGTTTACACTTGTATTAATTTTTTTCATGTTTCTTTAGACAGTAGCTTTTCATAGATGGCTTGATATTACATTCCTAACATCATTCCTTCTTTCATGTTTTATGGGATTTGTGCTCATGTATTCAACAGTTTTATGTACAGCTTATAATTCTGCTTTAACTACTACTATAGTTGGAGTTATCAAAGTAAGCATGTTTTAAAACTAATTCTTTACAATGTTGAAAATATGCTCTGCAAATTCTCACAGCCATTAATTATGATTCATTCTTTAACATTTTTATATCAAGTAATGGACATAAACAAGTTAAAAATTATAGAAGAATACTAGAATTTTATTTATTTGAAAAATAAGAAACATTTATTTTATTTGAAGGAATCCTATTGCGATTTGAAGTACAAAATAACTATTTTTATTTTGCCATTTTATATTTATACTATTAAGATAATAATTGTTTAAAAATCCATTATTTTTATTTTTTCAGAATATTTTGGTCACTTATATTGGAATGTATTTGGGTGGGGATTATATTTTCAGTTGGACAAACTTTATTGGTTTGAATATCAGGTAATTTATTTTAAATATATATTTTAGAATTCCATAAATCTTAACTTAATAAAAGTTATCATTGTATTAAATTTATCATTATTATTGGAATAATTAAAGATTGTGTCAGTTTTGTGCTTATGTTAGATAGGACCATATTCTGTATTTTGTTGCTGATTAATACTTTGATGCTATACACATAAAGATGAAAAAAAATAATAATAATAATAATAAATCTTTAATAAAAAAATCTTAACCTTAATGAAAATCTTAAATAAAATTTTTTTTTAATCATTATTATTTAATGTACTCTCTTATTGTAAAAGATAAATAAAAGGGGTGAAAATTTTATCTTGTTATATCTGGCGTATTATTTTAAGATATTTAAATAGTGAACATTGAACGTCAAGAAAAACAAAACTACAATAATAAATATTATTCACATGCATTACAGTGTAAATGCATTTTTTAAAAGAGGCATGTAAAGATATAATTATTTAAAAGATAATTCACTATTATTTTATGTTCTCAATCATTTACTGACACATCCACTTTTTCAAATTTTCAATTATCACCATAAAAAGTTCTTTTAATATTTGCATTTTTGTTCTTAATCATATTATTGCACCATTTTTTTCACTTTATTGTGAGGTTGATATGCAAAATACCAAATTATTTATAGTTCTCTTGCTTTTCATAATTATTACATTTTTGTTTACGATGCCAGTATTTCTAGCCTTTTTTCAGTTGAAAAAATAATCATTTGTATATTTTGACATTTTTTTTTATTAACTGCATTTCTATTAAAGATGTTAGTTTTCTGATCCATATGTTTGCCTCATGTTGTGGAAAAAAAGGGCGGCTACTTTATTTCTCTTTATGTATTGGGTACATTATTATTCTGCAATTTTTCTCTCAGTTTTGTGCTTATGTTAGATAGGACAATACAATAGGTTTTCAGGTTCATCAATCAACTTGCAATTATTGATCCTTCTGGATTTAAGTTGCTTAGGATTCAATTGATGCATCATTTCCTTTCCACATTTACTATTAATTTAGTGTCTAGGGATTAAGGGACAAGTCCTGATTACTATCACTATGACAATAACATTTAATGGATGGTGAGGCAAGGGACTTTGATTCTTTTTCTATTTTATACTGCCTTTAAAGTATTGTGCCCTAGTTAAGACCTTAATTCTCTTTGATTCCATAAATCTAGAAATTGTTTGAAAATACTTGATATGTATAAAATTCTACTCAAGAGAATTACACACTATTACATAATAAGAGAATTACTACTTATGATACTACTACTTATGATGTGGAATTACTACTACATCATAAGAGAATTTTACTGAGACAACAAATATTTTATGGAAGTTGACAAAGATTTAACAAATTTTGATAAAGTCATTAAACAAGAATGTTAGGACAAAGAGTTTACTGCTCATAATTGTGATTGATTGAATCATGAGAAGTGCTATTAAAAAAATATTAGATGGAAATTTACCTCAATACTTGGGTGATTTATATTTTGTGGATAACACTGTTCTTTTGTCCCCAAAATTTGATAACTCAAACAAAAAACAATATCTTTGATCGACAATATAATAGAAAGAGAAAAAAGTTCTGTGAATAAATGAGAAAACTTGAAAGAAAATCAGAATAGCCAATCAAACAATTAAGTAGTTTTAGGTTTTTTTTACTTATCTTATGTCTTTGTTAATGAAAAGGATAGAATTAATAAAGAAATTAAAATCAGAACTGTTAAAGCACATTTTACATAACTCGGCAACATCTGAAAATCAGATAGGCTCAGTAAACGAACAAATTTAAACTTTTTAATTTACTGGTTAAAAATGTTTTATTTTTTAGTTCTGAAACATGAAATTTATAAGCTATATGTGTTGCAAAGTCGATTTCTTAAAAGAGTAATGCAAATAATTTGGTCAAATACAATTTCAAATTGTAAATTACATGCAAGTACCTAATAGTATGTATACCTTTAAAATACATATTAAAATAATAATAAAAAAAGAATGAAAATGGGCCCAGTATGCTACCAGAGTGCCAAAGGATAGAATCTTATGTGATTGTCATCTGGGCACTTGAGGATAAAAGATTATAAGGACGATCCAGTTTGACATAGAGACGAATGATAGTGAGAAAAAGAATCCAGGAAAGATAGGCAAGCTGGTCAGAAGCAAGAACTTTCACACAAGATCACTGGGAATAGTGTTGAAAATGGAAGGTCTTGTGTGCGATTGGATATTCTGAGAAAGGCTTTAATTCACTAATGCACTTTTGCAGAATGCCACTACACACTGATGATATAATAAAATCAAATGCAGCAAAAATTTATAGAACATCAATGTTTAAAAGATTTTTGATGGTATTTTTCTGCTAAAAATGAACATTTTCAATTAAGATGCCTATGCCAGAAGAAGACTCAATTAAAAAAAAACTAGAATTTGTAAGAAAACATCTTTATTTTTTCATAATCATAAAAGGTGGATATCTTGATAGCTTTTTAAGATCATATATTCCCAATTCCTGCTCACTGTTTAATTGCCAAAAATTTTAACATTCTCAAGCTTTTTGTTAAGTTATGGAAAAGTGTTCCAATTAATAAAGTAATGAATAATAATTTAATAAAGTAAAAAAAATTTAAATTGTAAATATGCAGGTTGCAAGTATATACTTTTTTTTTCTAAAAATTATTAAATTACTGTGTTGTTTTCTTTTATGGATGAAATTTTATTTATTGTAAACTTGCTTATAAAGTTTTATAGTCTCTTTTCTCTCCTTCTTTTAGTATGGCTGGTAGTTTGGTTTATTCGTACATAACTTTTGTTCATAAAGAATCTGCTGGCTCAAAGCTCATACCTGTGGTTAAAAAGGGTTAGGAGATAATTGTAAGTTAATATTATACTTCATTAAGTCATTTAATTTTTTTGTTAGTTATTTCATAATATTTATTTCTGTACTGATTTATAAAATAAATTTATGAATTTATAAAAGATTGCACTTTACAAATTCATAATTTTTAAGAAAAATAAAATCTGATTTACTATTTTTTCGTTTATAAATGAATAATCGTGCATTAAAATAATTTCATGATAGAATTAGTCAATTTAATGCCCCTCTACAGAATAAATGTATTTGAAATTTTATAAAATGCATTGCTGTAATATTTCACGTGAAATAATTTTCATGAAAATGTGATTTTATAGGCATAGTTACAAATTATTGTAAAAATTTAGAATAATAATAATTATGTTTTTTTAATTATGTATAATCTGTTTATAATCTTATTTAAAAAAATTGTTTCAGAGTTTTATAAGTGCCTCCTATGTGCCTATATTTGTATCAGCCAAAGAAAGAAGAATAGTTATTTTAGCTTTTGAAATCGAAGGTTTATTTATTTGTTCCAATTTCATCTCAAGTATTTTGTAAATATGTACAAGTTAACAGAAGTCCTTATGAAAAAAATAAATCTGATTTTAAACAAAAATAATAACTTAAGTGTTTCTTCTTAAAAGCAGAAATTGGTAATCATTTTTTTAAAGCTAAGTAAAAGATTTGAAAATATGTAAACAAAAAGAATGATATTAATTTTTGTTGAGTATTTATTTCTTAAAAATGTTTTATGCTCATAATGAGGTGCATATTTAGTAATCAATATTAGAAATATTGTTTTTAATATTTTAACCAAGGATTTAAATTGAAATATCGGTTGTGTTAAAAAATTCTTTAGTGTTATACGAATATGTGCTTTTAGTTACTTAACATTGCCTTTAATAATCTACTTAAGATACTCTTTTATAAAAAAAAAAAAGTGCTTATTTAAAAATTTCTTGCGACTGAGATTATCATGCATAAATTTTGAAGATTGCTTTACTAAATGTACATGTTTAATAATCTATTGTGTAATTATACTGTTTGAAATAAAATTATTATTTACAGTTAGATATCAAGGCAAATCTTTCTTACATTAATTGCATTAAAAAAAAAAAAAGAGAGAATTTAATGCAATTTTCTTTGTTTAAAAGCTTGCTTTTTTATTGATAAATATTTTAAATAACCTTAAATTAAAATGTTCAAATTTGATATGAAATTAATTACTGATGAAACTGCTATTTGAAAATTAGAGTGATTAGAAGGATATTACTAAAATGTATTTTTATATAAATAAAATAAAATGATTAAAAAAAATTTTTTTTTGTCATAATAAATTCTTTTATGTTTATATGAATAATAAATATTGTATATTTCCGTGTATAAGTCAAGAATTTTTAAAACTTTTTCTAAAGCTTTATTTCTGGGGTCAACTTTTATGTGGATCTGTTAATCTGTCAAAAAATATAGATACTTTTCAGTTAATCAGGCTCAAGCGATTATCACCAAATAAATATAGCATGTTTTATTTCTTCAGTTTATGAAAAGGAATTGTTTATTTTCTAAAATTGTTTATATTTCTTGTTTATTGCATCTTCGTCGAAACTAAAAATCTGATGTCGGCAAAATCAGCCTGACTAACGGAGAAGTATTAAAAAGTACCCCAGAAATAAAAATAACAATGGAAAGAGAAAATTACTTTAATCTTTTGACATATTTTTGGGTTTTCATTCAACCTTTATGAAAAAACGGGGGGAAAAATCGTATAAATCCTTCATATTCTGTGTCAGAATCTGTGTATCTGAATTTCTCGTCAAATCATTGAGATATCTGGATGAATATCATCATCACTTTCAATTCTTTCCTTTACTGGAATTTATGGCCTCTTCATATACAAAATTGTTTTCACTGCTATCCGTACAGTTACTGATGGAGTACTTTTTAAAAGCTTGAACTACCTATTCAAATGGAATCTACAACCATGTGTCTTTTACCCATTGTGCAACCGTTACTAACTTTACTTTTTTTAAATTACCAGAATTATAAAACTACCAAAGTTAAATAACTTGCTTGGTGACGTTTTCGCCTCATGATGGACTTTTTTATTATTGTTATTTTTTTTTAAATTTAAGCTTATAAAAAGTTTGCACACATTGGGCAAATTAAAAAAAGCCCTACATTTTCTGTTTATACATGCATAGGCTTATATTCGGAAATATGCAATATATTGCACATTATTTTTGAACCTAGTATATTACAGCATGCGAGGCTTATTTATTTTTCAATATATTTTTTTATGTATGTACTACTTATATAATCTCGGTAAAATATTTATGTAATATTTATAAATGCATAATTTACATGTGTAAATTTGGTTTGGATATTTATAATAACTTATTTTTATTAATGATTTTTGTGATAATTTTTCTTGAGTAATAGCTTAATGCTTGCTTTTTAATTGTTTTTTGGGCTGGTTTCATCATACATGATTGTAATGAATACTCAATTTTTAACTAGTAAATGTCTATTATAATAAATACATTAATTTCATAAATGTTATAGTAATAATTGCAAAAATATAATAAAATATACCTTACAATGTGTATTTATATGCTGTTTGACGATGTATGTAAAATAAATAAAATTACTCAAATTATTAAATTTATTGAACTTTTTAAAATTTTCTTCTGTTTTTTTTGCTTATAAATATTTTTATATATTTGTTTCATTTTTTATTTAACCATTTGTCTTTTTCCTTTATTATTCAAGAACTTTATTGTTTCTTCATGTTATCATTTAATATCCAGAAATTAATTAATATTTTAGCTGTCAGATTTCATTCTATAATTCAGAGGACAATAAGATCTGAAAAATGTATTGTTTTGTCAAATTTATTATTCAGGAATGATAAATTTTGTATATATGGAAAAAAAAAAAAAAAAAAGGATTATTATTCAAAGATTTTCGTATAAGGCTTTTTTTTAATATATATAATTATGTGATTTGTTAATGAATTGCATATCAGCATTAATTTTTTAAGATTAATTCTTTACTTTTTTTTATTAATATCCCATTAATGAAAAAAAAAAAATTAACTAAAAATATTTTAGTTGTATTGCATCTTAAAACCTATTTTTGCCTTTTAATTATTATTTGAGACTAACCAATTTCTTATTATTGCATAAAAAAAGGCATCAAATTTTATTAAAGATCAATGAAATTAAATTTATTTCTTAAGTTTAATAACATTATTTCAGTGTTCGATTCTGTAATGGATATTTTACCAGAATGATCTTTTATAGGAGTTTCTTTATATTGTAGCCTTTTCTGTTGTATTAATAATGTAGACAACCGAACTGGTTGTTTCAATTGAATTATCAAAATAAATATTTATTTAGAGATTATTTTTGAATATGTTTCACTGTAAATGATTGAAGCCAAATTAATATAGTCATACATACATCCACAGTGGTGAGATTGCTTTAGAAAGTTTTAGGTTAAGAATTAATTTTTTAAAATGAAAAAATATGAATTATTTAATAAAATGATTTATATGAAAGATATTATATTTAAATTTACTGTTTTCTGTGTTTTACATTTTTAATAAATATAATTTAAATAGGATATTTTATTGTTAAACTCTTTAAAAAAAATCTCATATACTTATTCTATTCAAGAGCTTCTTTTTTTGGGAGTTATATTATTCTCTATATTTAGATCTTTCAGTGATAAGTAGCTGGATTGTGGAATTCTGAAAACGAATGCTATATTTATTTTTATTGCACTTAATTAAAAAAAAAAAAATGAAAGTACTATGTAAGTTACATGTTTTATGTGTATACATTCATTTTACATGTATTTAAACTTTGTTTTATGCCATCTAAAGTTGTAATATATTGTATTAAGAGGAAGGAATTCTTTCTCTCCATTATTATTATTAATGTTAAATACTATGTTTATTTTGATTCTCAAATTCATTATTTAGACTCAAATTTTTTTCTTTCTTATTCTGGAATGAAATATTTCAAATGGCAATAGGATAAAAATCCATTCATTGCACATAGTAGTCTATAATCTGCACCAGGAAATTCAAGATTTTTTTAGTATATAATCCATGGACTATAAACAAAACATTAAGAGGGTCAGTCAAATGAAAAATTAAAAAAAGTTTCTAGAAACAATTTATTCAGTAAATGAAAAAAACAAGTGCATCATTTTTGGAAAAATGATTCACTTGTTATCTCCCTTATGCTGAAAACAAGTTCTCTAATGCTTACAAGATACTCAATTTCTTTTATATAAAAATTCCATTGGTACAATCAATCATGCACCATTCATGTATCTTTTCATACTTGCTTCATCGGAAATCCCTATTTGTATCTATTTTATCCATGGTTATTCGGTGACTTTCTTTTTTATTTCTAAGGCTTCAATAGCCATACTTTGTAGCATCACAATCCAATGTTTTTTGCAAGGATGAAAAGTGACTTTCAGAAATGTAGGATCTTTTATTAATTTTTGGTAAAAGTCTAAAATCCTATTCCTCTTCTACCAGATTGATTGCCAAGTAAACAAACAAAATGGCCGCTGCAGTTACAATTTACATGTATCTGTCTTAATTGTTTTCTATGCTGTTTAACTACTATAGCCTAATTTAATTACTGGAACCCTAAAAGAATTGGCGTTATACTCTGGATTGCAACATTGGCGAATTCTGTGGGGTACAGGATCCTAGACTTCAACGAAATTTTTTACTCCACTCATACACTTGGTGCAGTGACAAATATGTATCATTATGCTGCATTGTAAAAATATTTTAACAGAATGCTGTTCCTTTTTTGATGCATTTGTCCAATGGGCATTCTTCTGTTTACTTTTGTGCACTTACTGGACATTCCTCTCCCTACTAGCAACAATATTGCCAATTCACAGGACAGTGGCATAAAATGTCAAAATGTTTTTAAACTTTTAATAGTTATTTAACTGAACCTCAATTAATAATAAAAATAAGAAATAGATCACAATATGTGTAAGAAATATTTTTTGTGAGTTGTATTTTAGAAGATTGTGAATTTTAACATGGAATATGTTTATCGAAATGTTTTCATTACTTTTTTGTATAATCCTTTGTATATGTTTCTTGTTGCCATATATGTATTAAATTTTAAAAATACATGCATTCTTTTATTTAAAGCGTGGTGTTTTGGTAAAGAAAAAATTATTTTCCTTTATGTATTGAAAGTATATATATATATTATATTTGAAAGATTACATATTATATTTATCAAATTATTTTATGAAATTTAACAAGCATAATTTTGAATCATGATGTTAAAAAGGAATATTAAAATAAAACAAAAATTTTATCACATGATTTATATTCATACAATAAACTTTAAAAAAAAAATAATTAATTCAAATTTAGCAAAAAAAGTTTTTTGTAACGCACATCTGTTTTTCTTGTATTGTGTCAAAAAGGAATACTTTGTGTTGCTTTAAGTATTTTTAATACATTAAATTTTGTATTGTTATTGGATCACAATTCTGAAGAAAGTTTTTAGCAAAAACTTTTGCCTTTGTTTAAAAAGCGTGCAATAAAAATTAATACAATGGTTATTTTCTTTGTTTTTATGTATGAAAGAAAAAAAGAATTTTTTTTTTTTATGTAAAAGAAATATTAAGAATTAATTTAATGAATTAATACTTTTTTATGATTTACATAATCTCATGCCTATACTCAGCAGATTATATGTTTAAAAGCTTTGATTTATCAGTGGGTATTGCAGGCCGCTGTGTTTAATTTGTTATTGTATCACATACTCCTCCCTCCAAAGTACTGATAAAAAAAAAAAAAAAAAAATTCTTTGAAGAAACAGTGTCTGAACGTGCATTTATCTAAAAATATTAAATTGAACTTCAGTGTGAGAAATTTAAACAATATGTTTCCTTTAAAAATGAAGTCAGATCTTATAGGAAGTATGAATGATAGAAAATAGCATATTTTTTCTATAAGAAGTGGAACTCATGTTTTACACCAGTGTATATGAAGGTATAAAAAATAGACCAGGACTTAAATAACTAGTTACTAAAGATACTTTTTAGGATGCTTACTTGTTTGTATTTCTGTGAAATATTGGCTGAATAAACCAGGTATTTTCTGCTCATGCGAGAAGAAGTGGTATAATAAGGATAAAAGAAACAAGATAGTTTAACTGTTGGAAAGTTAAAAAATGGATTAGTTTTTATTAATATTTTGTAAGAAAAAAAAACCCCTTTAAAGCATCAAACAAAAATAAATTAATTTTAATCAAAAATTTCAGGCAATGACTTGTGGATACATAATATTTTAAGTTTTTATATTTCAATTGTGTGCGTTGAAGCCTTAGTGTAACCAATGTAAAACAAATGGTAGGTAGAAGTTTTTGCTCTTAAAATTTAACCAAACTTTTAAACCCTTTATAATGGCCGTTGAAGAAAGTTGAAAATACCATTGGAACCCAGGGTGCTAAGATTGATAAAAACTCATTCGAGCCCTCTCATTCAATTAAGGGAATGAAGGGATAGGAAATTGGGAGAATTTCCAAGTTTTAAAATAGCGTACTATTTTAAGTAGTCCATACCAAATAGTGCTACATTTGAAAATTCCAGATTGAAAACTGTGATTTTGTATAGAGAACAAACAAACATTTTCATATTTATTAGATGATAAATAAATATATTATGTTTTCATCATAAGTTTTTCATGAATATTTCTTCACTTATTTTCAATGTGTCTTAAGTTAATTTTTTAAAAATATAATTTTGGAATTAAAACAGCTCTTTTATCAGATACAAAATAGAACTTATTGATGTAAGTTGTGAAAAAAAGTGAATAGGCACAAGTGACTGGCGAATTATGCAGATTATACAAGATAATTTTATTTTTATTAACAAAAATTTTGACTGCAGATAATAAGCAGAAAATGATGTTAATTTTTAAAAACATTTTTCATTTTCAAATTTCATACTTTTAAATAATACTTTGCAGGAAGTTTAATAATTTGGAATTGAAAGGCCAATTTTTTTTTATTTAGGCTCTTAAAAATTTGTATAAAATATTTCTGTCATTTAAATAAATCGTATTAAATATATTTCCAACATTTTTTAAAAATTTTTATCAACAGTGAAAATTTTTCGCAGCAAAAATTTTATTCAACATTCAATTCAAATAAATGCAGAAATAGTAATAATAAATAAATGTAAACATAGTTAATATTTAAGTGTGTGAAATGTGGTGATTTTCGAAACTGCTTTAAGAGTGGGGATTACATTTATACAAACTAAATTTTTAATGTGTAAAGATATGAAATAATCAATTTCTATGAAATTGTACTATTGCATGGAATTTTTTTCTGGATTGTAATTATGAATTGATTTTATTTTCGACAAAATTCATCAAAGTAAAATCTATTATTTTCTGAAGATGAGTTAATCTCTGTTCTTTGCAATAAATGGAATACTTGTAGTATCAGTAATCATCAATTTTAGTAATAAAAAAGGCCTCGACTAATCTATTTTATCATGACAAGAAAACGATATTCAAGTACAAGTCTCGACTTGAATCCAATCAAGTATGTGTGGTATGCTCTAGGTTGATTTTCTGTTGTAGCTATAATTTGTCAACTCAATTTCGGTCGAACGATGATTTCAAAATGTTCAAATTGTATATTAGAATTTTTATGTGAATGTTTCTGTTATTTATGTTTCTACGTTGATCTTTTGTTAATTGTTATTATTCTATCACCAAAATGTATCACTGCAACGCCACAATTATTCGCTATTACGCAAAAAAGATAAAAATCTAGAATCTTGTGCCCCTGATACTAAATCTATCGCCAGAATGCCAAATCGCCAAGCAAACAAAATGTTGTTGTTATCGTGTACATGAATTTAAAATATTATTAATAAAATCAGATCAAGTCAAAAGTCTTCACGATAGCGACCGCTAGCAACGGCGCCGCTTCGCTATACAGGACTTCCCTTAAGTTGGCCTCGATTGGCACCATACCCAATTTCAATACATGGGTCATGGGAAAAGGTTGCCAGGGCCTCGGAAGGTGGACTTCTACCTGTTGGTCCACGAGAGGTATTTTATTTCCCTCCTACCACCCATCGGAGACCGATGGAGGCATCCCCCGATCCTGCAAACAAAATGGTTACTGAAAATAATTTTCGTGGTAAAACGCTATTACCCCAATATTGGTTGCTAAATAGCTGTTACGCAAAATCCATCGCCAAAAAATCGCTATTACGCAATATTGGTTGCTAAATAGCTATTATGTCAACGTTGATTGCTAAATCTCTTGTTATACCAACTTTTACTGATATCTTGCTTTTATCTCAAATTTTATCATTATTATTTGAAAATCTGCTAAATTGCTCTTACACCAAATTTTATCGCCATTTTTTATCACTATTATCCCAACATTTTATTGCTAAATTGCTTTTACACTAAATTTTATCGCTTGAACGCCAAATTTTATCGCCATTTTTTATCACTATTATCCCAACATTTTATTGCTAAATTGCTTTTACACTAAATTTTATCGCTTGAACGCCAAATTTTATCATTATTATGGGGATACCTGAAATCCATAGTGTTTGCGTTTAATCTGCAAACTGCATCTAATTTGAAAGATTGTATCAAACATCAGGTTCAACAGATTCAACAGATTCCTCTTTCGGGTAGCACTTTTTTGATAAAAAGAAAGAATTAAAAAATTGATCATAAAATAATTTCTGGTAAATGATCATATTTACAAATAAATATTTGAGGATATGGGCATTCTTAGTTAAAAAAAATGACCCTTTTTTCTACAAAATTTAAAAATAAATAGGATTACTGCAAAAGAACAAAAAAATATTTTTGTTAAAAATGTAGCAATTTGTCAAATGCAATCACTTGATTTGTTTATTTACAAACGGACTTTTCCCCTTACGACGATATGTCGTTCAAGGACCTCTTTTGAAGACAGCGCTGATGATACCAAATGGCTTAAAATAGTAGCTCTAAGAAAAGAAATTCTAACTTATGTGTTATTTTTTCCAACACAAATAAGTTTAATAGCTTTTGGAGAAGTTACTAAGCGAATGTGTACCATTATATCAAGTGGCTGTGACATGTTCACAGATAAGATGGGAAAACTATGTTATTAACTACTGCTAAAAACCCTAAAAAAAATTATGTATAATATGAAATGCTCTTATTGTAGATTATTACGGAGATCCTTGGCCGCGTTGCGGCCACTAGCTCCTTCATTGTAAAATGTTGAAACATAGCGGTGGTTTCATGCCCTTTGAGTTAATAAGCAAAATAGATAATTAAATGCCCTTTTTTTTAAAAAGAATTATTTATTTAATAAAATTATACAATGAAAAATAACAAAAATTTCAAAAATGTAGATGTTGATGAAATCAGTTGCATGTAATAAAACAGAATGAGCAAAGGTCAAATTAGGAGAAAAAATAGCTTAGGAGAAAAGCGAACTTTTTTCATCTAGGCAGTTGTAAGGAATTAATTTAAAATATTTAGAATAGTACGAGGTCTTTTGCTATGTTTGCGGGAAGAAATATCATAATCGTAATTTTGTAGGATATTTAATACAGGGTTATTGAAGTTTCGCATATCATTATAGAATTTAGTAGAAATTTTGTGAACAAATTGTCTTAAACTTGGAATCGAGAGAGCTCGTCTAATATCGTCATTACGAAAGTACCAGGGCGAATTCGTTAACATTCTGAGAGTTTTGTTCTCAAGTCTTTGAATAATTTCAAAATTTGTACGTGCAACAGAATCCCAAATTGGGCTTGCATAAGCTAATACTGGACGAATATAATAGAGATATATTAGAATCTTGAGATTAAGAGTTAAAGCTGAATTTATATAATATGAAATGCTCCGTACAATGCACAAATTGTCAATACGGGAAGAGATTGGTTTGTCGCTCTACGGTCATCTTGTGCACACGTTAGGCTAAACAGACTGGGACCTACAGTTTAAGGTGGATTCCGAACCACTACAAACACCCTGTGGCACCACCGGGACTCAAACCCGAAACCTGTGGTACCGAGCGCGAGCGCTAGCCACTCGGACAACGGGCCCTTCATACGAAGAGAGAGAGGAAGCAATTTAATTTGTGTTGCTACGCAGACAACTGTATGAGAATATTCAAGAGGACATGTTTAAGGATTTAAAAAAATTATGAACAGTTTTTTAAAAAATGTTCGCGAAAGAAATGCAATGAAAGTAACTTTCATACTCATCTGATCCATTTGAGATAACTTTCTCAAAGTAATTTCATTTGATTCCGAAAAAAGTTCGGAACTTCGGTGGGGAAAAAAAAAAAAAACTTGGTTTTAGAATTTTTTTAAATGAAGGAAGTGAATCTAATTCAGACGAATTGGGAATTTTATTATTGATTGTGTATTTTGTTTTAAGATAATATTTTAATTTACTTTTTAATTTTGCTATCTAGATTTGTAACTTTAAATTTTGATTTTAACTGAAATAAATGATTATTATTTGCAATAATGATTTTTTCATATTTAGTGTAAAAAAAATGTTAATTTTCCTAGTTATTGTTTTATTGTTACTTTGATTGATTGATATGTGCAGAATTTTCATTTATAGAAAATAACAAAAATATATATTCTTTTAAATAATTATTCCGAGGAATTATTAATTATTCTGAGATTGTTCTTCTAATGTATGTAGGTCACTAATACAGATATCAACATTTTTTTATGATATTGCCGCTCATGAAACAAACAACAAAAACGTTTTTCTGCGTTATTCGTAACTTATATTTGATTATCAAATAATAAAATTTTTTTTAATGTTACTGATATAGTTTGTGGCAAACGTTATTTTAAATAGCGCATGAAAATTGTTACGTTCTAATTTTTAGAAAGTTAGTTCATGGACGGAAACGGCACTCGGACATCTTAAATTTTTCTGTGTTTTTGTGACAGAGTACATGTGGTGGTCAATAGAATCTTTCTGGATTTTAGTGAGACAATATAAAAACATTTCCACCTCCAACAAAAGATATATCTGAATAAATGTAAGTTATTCTCCGATTTCTTCTTTTTAGATATTGTTTTATTATTCGAATTTGGCGTTGTAAACAACATAAAACATTTTGGCATAATAGCTATAAATTGTGGCGTAGTAGCGAATAATTTTGTAACGTCGGTGGTTAAAAAATACATTTTTGTAAGTTAGCAAAACAAGATTACAAATATTAATTTGGTGTTAGATGACATTTGGCGTAAAGCTATTTAGGAATACAATTTTGGCAAAATAGTGATATATTTTGGGCGTTAAAGCAATAAAATTTGGCGTAAAGGCAATTTAGGCTTAAATTTTTTGGCATAATAGTACTAAAATTTGGCTTAAAGCTATAATATTTGGCGAAAAAGTATTTTAGGAATAAATTTCACTTAGTGATAAAATTTGGTGTTAAAACGATAAATTTTGGCGTAAAAGAATTTTAGGAATACATTTTGTGGCATAATCGTAATAAAATTTGGCATTAAAGTGATTTAAGAAATAAAATTTGGTCGAAATCTGGAATACTGTACTCCTGAAGAAGTCGCCAATCTTACAAATCGGAATATTTCGCCAATTTCTTTATGGTTACATTCAGTTGAATTCTATAATTAGAGGACTCCTTCTTTTTCCTAACAATATAATAACTATTTATTTCTACTTTGGTAATTATTAATTAGAGTAAATAAAGATCATAAATATATATTCTTTTAAATATTTATTCCGATAAATTATTGATTTTTCTGAGATTGTTCTTATGTTTACAGTATATGATACAGAAAATAAACAATTTTTGATATTGCCACTCATGAAAATACTAAACCAACAAGAAAAACGATTTTTTATTTGAATAATAACTTAAATTTGATTATCAAATAGTTATTTTCTTTTTTATGTTGTTGAACTAATTTAAGTTTTATAACAACCATTATTTGAATTCGTGCGAAAAATGTTACTTTTTATTCTTAGAACGTTAGTTCAAGGCGAAAATATCGATCGAACGATTAAATTGTTTTGTGATGTTTGTTTTTAATGCTGCTGACATAAAGTTATGTGGCAATCATTATTTAGAATTCGAGCTGAGAAATTAATTTTTTAAATTTTAGAACGTTAGTTTACGGAAGAAAAAGGCCTCTGGAATTTTTTCTGTGGATTTGTGATGTTCTGGTTTTCTTCATTCCTTTGTTCTGGCTATGAATGAACAGGTTTTAATGAAGTAATTGAAAGATAATTTTGGACTCCAACAAAGGATATATCAGAATAAAATGTAAGTTATTCTCTAATTTCTTCTTTTTATTAAATCATTCGAATTCGGCGTCATGAACAACATGAAATATTTTTTGTCATAAAAAGAAAAATTTGACGTATTATCGAATAACTTTGGTGTAATTTTATCTTAATAGCGATTTTTATCGTTGTTAAAATGATACATTTGTTTAGCAAAACATAATTCCACATAATAATTTGTCGATAAAGCAATTATATTTGGCGTAAAAGCAATTTAGGAATAAAATTTTGGCAAAATAATGATATATTTTGACGTTAAAGGGACAATATTTGGCGTAAAAAGAAATCATTAATATTTTACCGTATTTGGGTAAAAATTTGGCTATAAAGTCATAAATTTTAATGGAAAATCATTTCAGGAATAAAATTGTGGCGGAATAATGATAATATTTGGCTTTAAAGCAATAAAATTTGGTTTAAAAGCACTTTCAAGAATAAACTTTGATGTAATAGCTGTTTGGCTACTAATGTTGGCGCAATAGTGATTTTTGGCAATGGATTTTGGCGAAATAAAGTTCTTATAAGGCAACCGAACTTCGGCAGCCATTTTGTTTGTATACTTGGCATCCTTGTGGAGGATTTTGGTGTAGTATCGTTTTATCGCAAAAACTACCTGCTTGAATTCATTATTATGTTTACTTGGCGATGCATATGACACAAAGAATTCTAGATTTTTACCCAAGATTCCAAATGATTCCTTATGATGTCTGTTCAATTGTTTTGTGTAAATTGTATGTTTAAAATTCGGTAAATTTTTATAATTATCCTTTTCATCCATATATTTTTTGCTTATTATTGATGTCTGCTTTTATTTTATTATCATGTGTGAACATGATGTTATCCTGATTTGAGGTCCTTAGAGTCTCCAAAAAGTGAAACTAAAAATAAATGAGAGTATAAGTTATTATTTAAAACAGAATAATCTCCTTGCGCAACACAAGAAACTTTCATTTGAAAAACTTTTATTTAAAATAAACGGTGATTTTCACGTGATTTTATTTATGTGTGTTTTAAAACTGGAATGAAAAACTTGGCTAAATATAACAATTGCCCATACCGAGTCACGTACACTGTAGTTCATTCTGAATTGTCTGGCTTTCAAAATGTAAATAGATTGTTGTTTCAATATTCTAAAAATAATATTTAAGGATTAATTTATGTTTATACAAATTAATTTAACCATCACTTAAGAGACTTCTGTGTCAGAATTTGGTAGTGTTTCGTGTAGTATTTGAATAATTGTTTCTTCATAAAGTTATTAAATTCTGTCGCTTTTGTATTTGATAGTTCTTTCAGGAATTCTGCATTTTAGTGTTTTAATTTCTCCAGTCTCTTTTTTCTCGCCAAATGGAATTGTCAAAATCTCAATATTTTGTAACCTCAGCGGCTGTTCGTTAGGATGGGACTTGGCGAAACCGGAAAGGGGAAAAGAAAAACGCCCCTAAAGAATAAAATTCCCTTCTTGTATTATTCTGGCCAATTGCTTCATAAATTTCTTGGGTTATTGAACGTTGATATACTCCCATGTGTATTTGTCCAGCAAAGTATGCTCACCTATGATAAATTGAAATTCGTGAAAGGATTTTAGTTTTATTCTTGAACTACTTTTTCCTATTTTAATAGATATTCCATTGTATGTGAATGTTTTTGTTTGCTTAATTTTTATGTATTTTAAGGGATGTAAGATAATTTTCAGATATCCTGGATATCACTGTTATACATTTAATGTTTGATTATATTTTATCCCTAAATGTGAACTAGATATCTATAAACCACACATTAATAAAGATTCATGATTAAAAAGAATATAAGCTTACTTGCTGGGATTTCTTTGATTGTATTTATCCATTTGCTTTATATTTTGTTTATGTTGTAATAAGTGAATGTAAGATTTTTTTTTGTCGAGCATAAATGAAGGGAATAAAAATAATACTGCGTTGCATTTTCTTTGATCATTAGAGTTAATTATGAAGTACGTAAGTGATGCATATAAAAATATGAAATTCAATAAGACAGATTGTATCTTCCTAATCAAAATAACATCTTTATTCCATTAGCAGCACATTTGTTGTATATTAATGGATGCTGTTACATACCGAGTTGCTGTAGAACATAAAAGGACAGTTTAATGCTCCTAAAGAGCAGATACATTATTAAAGTCATTATACAATACATTGTATTAGAAAACTTGCTAAATACGCACTAAGGCAAAATGTAGTGGCAAAATTTCAGGATGACATATCGCTAATATATTTTTAAAATATCTTTTATTTTCTGCTTCTTTTCCATAGAAGAAAAAAAAGTTACGTAAACAAAAATCTATGGTTTTTTATTTCTTATCAACATAAATAGAAATTAATGTGCAATTAGGTCAAAGTAATTCTTTAATATCAATTTTTTTAATTAAAGCTATTCTTAATCCCATTTTATAATTCAGAATTACCACTGTTAATAATTTAATCAACACTAGAACGTAGATGAAGTCGTTGGTTATAAGGCGTTTTTACGTTGTCATCCAATAGAAGCAATATATTGAAAAATTATTAAGATTTACTGTATATTAATTTGGAAATTATAGAATAATATTTTAAATAGCATTTTATGTAGTTACATCCTAAAATAAATATTTAAAAATATACGTCATCCTGAAAATTTGCACGTTTTCAACTGCACTTCATGTTATGACATCAAACATCATTATCTATATTTAACATTCAAACAACAAATAAAATACTAAGCTTACTGATGGTTTTTAAAAATTTGATGCTTAAATAGTTTCAACATAGAGTTATCTCCTAAAATCTACTTTTCCATTTGGTTCAGATTTTTAATTTTTTATTGATTATGTAACACAATAATTAGTAACACAGTAATGAATTATGTAACACATGAATTATCATAAAAGAGAAAATTAACTATAATATTTCGGTACTTTTTCATTAGGGTGATGTCAGGAAAAATGTGTGCAACCCGACCAAGTATTTATCGCAAATCACGCCAAACACAGTGGTTCGTTACATTGTGATTGACTATGATTTGGCGAATTTTTACATTGAACTCTAAATGGAACCCACTAACGGATAAGTACCGATATTTCAATTAATGGATTTAAACTCCATTAGGGAGTTTCTTGAAAATTGATTTATTTAAAAATAGTGATTGCTTATTTCAAATGCCAAATTAATTTTGAAAGCATTACATTAAAAACATTTGAAGCATCAAATTAAAGAGATGGATGAATTTGTTAATGTCCAAAGTAACGAAACTTATGGTTATTTCCCTTGTTGCTATTAATAGATTATTTAAAGTTAGTTGTTGTTATTATTATGCTTTTATTGAAATGGTTAGGAATCTTATATAAAAGAAAATATATTGCTTTAAGCCAGAATGACGTATATGGCATACTTTTAATCGTAAATATTATACGAAATTTATAAAGCAATTTAATTGCAAAATATTACATATGTGATTATTTTGATAAATTATTGCTTTAAAACTACAATTTTTTTTTTAAAAACAATTTCATTATATATTTTTTCTCAGTTAAAAGAATTCAGTTACTTCTCATCAAAAATATTATACAAAATTTAATTTCTTTTCTTTTTAATAAATTGGGCCTTTGGGAGTATTTTTATATGTTTGGATAAACAGATTGTGATTAAAATTTAATAGACGTTACTTTAAAAATCTTTCTAAAGTTGTTTTTACCAATCCTAATTTTTAAGTGAAATATTCCTAAATTTAAAATAATATTTTATTACTAATTCTTTAGTGTAATATTATTGCTTAGAATAAAATATTGCTGTCTAGAAATGTATAAAAACTTACTTCAAAATATTGCTCAGTTCCACTATCACATTTATCAGAACAAGTACGTTAATATTTTCTGAAATTCAATAAATCTATTTATTTTAATTAACATGTAATGTTTCTCACACGTATATATTTATTTCGATCTATATTTCTTACAACAACGGCAATAAAAAAAAATCAGTAGTTTAATAGTTGTTAATCTATATCTTTGAAACTGAACTTTTGAAAGTCAAAATTTGTTCTTAAATTTCCTACACTATTTAAAAAAATTCTCTAAGCTAAACGGAAGAATTTTATAATTATCTCTAATTTTTCAACGAATCTATTGATAATTTTTGACTAATCTGAAGATCTTTGTGTTTTAAATGTAGCTGAACGTTGCAATAGAATCCATATTATTATACTTCTATTTTTACACTACAGAGAATTATAAAACATGTTTTTCTATATGTTACTGACTGGATTAAACAATTACTCTTTGGATAATATTAGTATACACGATAATGCGATTTTTTTTGGTACTTTTCCGTTAAAAGGGAGCCAAGCAAAATGAGCAGAAGTATGTCGAGGATTTGCTATGAATCTGCTAAACATTGTGATCTATTATACAATGATTGTGTCATTTTTTACATGTATCATAAAATGGTACCTGGTAACGGAAAAGTACTAAACCTTTGTAAGTTTACTATTTAAACATAATTAGATTAGTAAAAGCATTGTGTTACTAGAATGTAGATTAGATTTAAATCGGCTTATTACTGGGAATAGCAAGGCTCATAATGATAATTTAATAAGTTTTTTTTATAATAATTTTCAAAGTATCGAAGAAAAGTTAAAAAATTAAAACAAGACAAAACAGAAAAAAAAAAAAAAAAAAAAAAAGAATAGAATCAAATTTTTTAATAAATAATTACATTTTCAGTTATTAAAATGATGTGATGATAATTTTCAGCTAGCGGGCCATCTGACAAAATATTTGCAAGTGCGCCAAGGATTAACCGCGCAGTGTGCAAAAGGCGATTATTGCGATAATTTGACAGCTTCTTAATAATTTGACGAAGTGGCGCCCTTTTAACGGAAAAGATCTCGGTTTGATAAGTGATTTCATAAAAAGTTTTTAAGGATTTTTTCTTTTTTTGTGTTGATTACGTAATGTTAAACAACTTACTAATTACAATTAATCTGTAATTAGTATTATCATTAATTGTCTCATTTTTTTAAGGAATTAAGAAAGTGTGTTCTTTAAATTTTCGCTTATCATTTCTTTAATTTTTATTAAATGATAGTATTTAAGTTTTTTTTTAAAATTTAATTTAAATACAAGTGATAGAGTTTTAATTGTATTCAATTTTAAAGGATTTCAATGAATATGTTATAAAATAAATTTGAATTTATAGCAATCATTATTATATGATGATTCATAAAAATATAGTGATTCGTTAAATTTAGCAATATATAGGAAAAATTAAAAATTGGAATTTTTAGCTCGTTAGAATTTTCATATATTGCAGTTTTATGTTCCTTGAGTTCTAACCATTTTAGTGAAATCGTCTACAATCGTAAAGCCATTCACATTTGAATATATAATTTTATAGTTTCTTCTCAATTACAGTAAAATCTCACTTATAAGTCATCTCTTTATGCATAATTTATTGATTAAGGATGTAATTATTGATTTCTGAAGTACCTTACCAAATTTATAGCGAAATAATGTTGTTTAATTTTTGCTTATACAGATGCATGCGGAATATCTCGACACTTTTAAAGATTAATTGAAAAAATTTTACAAAGATATCTTTACTCTTATGGCTTTTTTTATTCAATAAAAAAACGAAGGTTTCTGTGATGATGTTTACAATACTTCAATATCTACAACATTAGCCACTCGTAACACATCTGTTTTGCAATTTTTTACTTCTGGGGCAACTTTGGATTTTTTTTGTGGGGATACGAGAAAAAAAAAATTGTTTTTACAATCCTGAATTTGTGACAACAATGAATTGAAAAGGCAAATAACAGTAGCTACGGAACATCATTGGTCTTAAGTAATACATTGATCCGCGAGAGCTCGAGATTCTCATCTCGACTCATTCATTCAACTCTTCACATTTTCAACTAATTCACAAATCATAATTAAAAACCTATTAATAACTAGATTCGTTGATGATGCTCGATGGCTGTTGTAATTCAATTATCAGCTTGTAATGTCACGAATTGGAGATGATTAATATGGATGGATGGATGTTTTTTATGTATCTATACAAAATGTCCAAAAGTGGGAAAAAAGTCAATGTGTTGCGTGCAACTAATGTTGCAAACATTGAAATACTCTAAACAACATTGAATGGGATTAAAAGTTTTCATTAAATACATTCAAATAAAAAAAAACTATACATGCATATTTTTGCAAATTGTTTTATAATATATATTTAAAAACATAAATGTACGGCCCACGTTTTCAGTAGGTCACTTGTTTATTGGAATTATTCCAAAAGTCCAAAATCATAAAGTTCTGAAGAAGGACGAAATAAAGGGCAAAATAAAGTAGAGTCGGTCTCTTAAGCCGATGCATAAGTGAGAGATAACTGTATGTAGAATTAAAATAAAAAATACACTTTAAAGTATTTGTAATCGATCAACCTATTTTAAAATTTATCATTAACCACTACAGTCTTACGAGATTGTTCGGTAGGTAAATGTTTGCAGGTGCTGAAGTTTGAAATATATATATATATCCCTCTAAATAAGTGTTTACAAAAGTATTTTATGTATGCAGAACTCTAAAATTCCTAAGAAAAATGTTTCTAACTAATGTTACTTTATTAATAAAATTTGCATAGTACGCTGGACTGGAGTGTCTCAAACATCTCATGATGCTGAGAAATAAATGAAACTCGTTTCGAGTTAAGGCCTTCAACGGTTTGGAGTTTTGGCCATGATATTTTTTATAATTGACTCAATCATAATAATGTTAGAAATAAAAATGATAAAATCTAATTTAGAAAGTTAATATGTTCCGGCTAATCTCAAAAGAATGAGTGGGTTTGAAGTAATTGCATTAAAAAAAAGGTTGTAAATGTACAATATGATTAATACCTCATAAGGTTGGGAAAATTTTCAAATTTTTATTTTAATCACGTGAAGTCGTCAAACGCGAAACTAGAAGGCATTTCCTTACTAGATGACTGTTGTAAAGAATCCATCTTGCGTCTTATTTTGAAAAATTGCAAGTTAATGTTTGGTGTTCTAGAATCTTCATCATTTGTTTCAGAATAGCTTGCATTCATTCTGAAATCAACACGGAACTGATTCAAGTCATCAGGGAATAAGCCCAAGAGACAACTCTTTTTATTTTGAGGCATTGCTAATTTCTGTATTTGTAATGCTGTAATGCTTTGTTAAAAATAATTACATGAAACTCGATCATTCTTTTGTAATTACCATGCATATTATTATGACAACATCGAACTTCGACCATTATTTTTAATATTATTTTAGAAGTCTGATTATAATTATGATATTGATGTTTTTTTAGCAACATTTTATTCTTAAAATATATTTTTAAAATTATATAATTTCGTTACAAAATTTCTTTCTAAGGCAGTGAATAATTTTCCATAAAATTTTGATACTAAATTAGCTGAAACCTGTTATCCAGACGATTAAATAATATTAATAGAAAAATTAAACTTTTCCATTTTTGGAACGTTATATATATATATTTGAAAAAAAAAATTGCTTTTCATTTTAAAACGTTATATTTTATATATCGGGTTATAATAAACGCTTATTATCCGGTTATTGAAGTGTTTTACGAAAAGTGTTGACCATCTTATTATAAAGTGCAAAATGTGTTAAAATTTCATAATTTTTCTGACATACTTGAAGACCCATATTTCTGGAATCTTATATTCAGACTTATAAATACCACAACGACGACCACTTCACAACACTTCTACTGACACATTCCCTATTAAAGCCTTACTTAATAAATTGATCTATGCTTATCGAATATCGATGGGACTCATCTAAGTCGTAATCGTTCACTTTCTCTCGTATTATTACACTAAAAAGATCAAAAGATCATCATGGTGGTTTTACCAACATCTTTTTTATAAAAGCCAGTTTCCTTTCTAGTGACTTCTTCTCTCTGACAGCATCCCTAAGCATATTCAAAAGCTTCCTCTCTGATGTCTGCCACGAATCAATGATCTCATCCTTACTCATGGAATAAAGTAGCAATTCATCAACTTCCAACATTTTTCTTGAGGCCATCTTAGGTTCTGAAGCAGTGGGCACTTTCTTCCGTTTCGGACTGAAGGGGTAGTTCTTCTTCCACAAGATTTCGTCCAGAGAACTGTGTCTCTTCAGAGCTCTGAAATCCATCGTAGCAGAATCCACCAATCTCAAGTCCTCCACGCTGATGCTGAGGACGGTTGTGTTGAAGGCAGGCTGATGCTGGTCGTCACCATTAGAAGAGCTTACTTCTTCCGACGGAGGATCACTCCTCACCAAATGGTGGCGATACAAGGGTGGGGAATTGATGTCAATAAGGTGTCTCGTCGTCCATGGGGTGTTCCGTGATGGCTCTTCGTACTGTTGAAGGTGACTATACCTCGTGGAACCGAAGCAGAGAGGGGCTCTTTTGCACAGGTCTGTCCAGGAAGTGCCCGTTTTAGGTGGAGAAGAAGAGCTCTGGGGCACGAAAAGAAGATGCTGTGTATCGAGAGGTAGCACTGGGGACGTGACTCTGGGTGAAAAGGATTGAGGTTCCCTAACAATGACAGCAGAATCTGGATTTCGGCGTTGCTCTTTCTGTAAGCGAACTCTGGAATAAAAAGCTGAATGTGAACATCATTTAAAATTTTATATTAGGTTGACTAATTATGAATATGAAATTATCGTTGCAGAATATCCAACTGAATGAAATTCATTGTGAAATATCCTAATAACACATTCATTGAAGATTGGCTGCTTGATGACTATTATTTATTTATTTTTTATATTTTAACTATTTATTATAACTTTTTATTATAATATTATTATTATTTTATTTTTACTTTTTATTTTAATCCGTTTTGTATTTTTATAAAACTTAAAATATTTTATTGCTTATTAGATTGAATATTTTACAGATAAGGCTGACCTAAACGCTTTGGCACTTATAGTGATGCATTGAAGTTAAATTTTATTCATATTCAACTAATAAATATTTTTCTATTGTATTATTTTGAATTCTAAATTTTCAATTTAGAAGAATAATTGGAGGAATTGAAAAAAGTAAAGATTCCCAGAAAAAACATTTATTCATCTAAAAGCGCCTCTGAGTATGCCCAAATTATTGAGCCTATTGTATTTTTAAAATTATTTCACTTACACTTTTCGTATTTCCTGAATCATCTCAAAGAACTGAGACTTGCTTTTCCGTCTTCGGGCTTCTTCTTTTGCTTTCTGCTTAGGAAAAAGAATTATATAACTTAAAAATATAAAAAATAGGACTTTATTCCAAAATTTTTTATTTATGTAATTGCTATATTAAGTCTGAATAGAGTAATTTACACTATATAGGATCTCCTAGAATTATTGGACACCACCATAAAATTGTATAAAAAAAAGCATAGTGGAGATGTAAATAGGAGATCTTTACTAACTTAAAATATAACTATAAAGTTTTATAAATTTCTATGGGAGTTTCCTTTATAACTATCCTTTCCTTTATAAATTTCTCTGGGAGTTTCCTTTTTACTCTTAAGCTTATTAAGATCTTTTAATAAATCTTACAATGAAATGTATAAACCTTAATGGTTACATTGTAAATGGCTGTATTGAAACGTTTCATTTTTATTTCTTTTAGTTTCTATTTACTCAATTTTGTAACGCGTCCAGACTTTGCATTATAATAAATTACGTATAGAAGATTACTAAAAATATAATTCGTTTTAAAAATGCTTCGATTCTTGGTTTTTTTAAATTGCTTAATAAAATAAAATACCATATCACCAAATTGTACCATAAACCACCATTTATATATATAATTTTAACATTTAAAATGTTTTTCAGAAATATAAAGCAAATTTTTGATTTGATTTTTATGTTGAATATTGCAGGAAACGATATGTATTACATTATAATTTACAATCCATTGTTGTTAACATGCTTAAATAAACATTGCGTATATTATATTTAACATAAATCGTATTTTTTTAAAAATTAGCTGCATGAAAATTTTATAGCATCCACCTCAATCATAATGCATTCAACACTTTGATCGGTATTAATTAAAATTTAATTATACACAATAATAATTTGATCATAATACATTTTGTTTGTTCAGTCTTTGATCAAGTAAATGTATATTTCATTAAATACAAAATGACGAAAAAGAAACTGAAATTTAAATAAGTATGGAATTATTATTAAAGATTTATCATCAAAGTACGGTTAATTAAAATATAATAAATCGCATTAGAATGTTGTATTATTGTCAGTTATGCTACCCTCTCAGGAGAAAAAAGACTATATAAGAAGGATTTTACCGAATTTTTTTTATGAAGATATCCTTTTATCCAATAAGAAAGTGATAAAATTTTAGCGGGTAGTGAATTAATAAAGCATCACAACTAACATACAGTGTATAAAAGAGGAGAAATTGTAATTATATGACTTGAATTCCATTCAAATTTGATCCTATCTACTCACTTTGAGTGCCAATAGTTTACATATGAGTTATCATTTGAAAGAAGATTGCAATTGCTTACAGGAAGCAGGATTGTCAAATCGAAGGATTGTTTGGCTTGGTGTCATGCTGTGAGTCGAAAATATTGGTAGGAATGATCGAACGAGAGCAGAATACAGCTTCAAGAAAGCAGCAGTCGATTTAGAAAGATGGTAGAATAGAAAGACAAAGAGATCGATAGAACTTCATTGCCATCGACAATAATTTGTAGTGGAACAGGGACAGCAGTGACTACAATGATCGTCAATAGGCGGCGACTCAGAGAAAGTGTCCAAGTTCACAGCAATTACTCTGCCGGCTACTTTTTATGCGTGCGTACTGACAAAAGCCTTTGCACTGGTTAACGAGTTCTTTTAACACGAAACCTCACTGACTGGAATAGAATTGTTTTAAAATGAAGAATCCCGTTTCGAAAAACCTATTGACCGGTAAAGACATATTTGAATACGCCCAGAATACCAGTTTGAATATTATTTGACGGCCCGCCCCACAACACGACAGTCAAGATTTAAGGTCTGGATGCGATGTTATTTTATAGCCTGATCCCTTTGGTATCATCCGTAAAACCTTTATAGTTTGGCGATTCATTAACGATATTCTACTCCTTATTCTGTTGTCCTTTCATCTCCGATCTTCAACAGTCCGTTCAAGTCATGGCCTTCATTTCTATTAATTGTTTTCATGCTTATCAAATATTTAGCTAGATTTCTCCTCGTAGAGAAAACTTACAGTCTGATGAGCAGGCACCTTCGACCGTTCCAAGATCAAATTTGATAATTGGTGATAGTGTAGCAAGAAACTCGCAGACTACATACGGAAACTCTACGAAGCCAGTCAGATAAACCAGCAAGATTACAAAGCCAGATAACAGCTTTCATAAGGGCCAAACGTACACCCTGGTTTATAGATTAGTTCGCTATATGTATCTTTTATTTCCTAATTAAAATATTCAGTTCCTCTAAATTTTTAATCGTATCTCTTTTACTATTCATATTTTTCACATCTAACTTTCCTCCCATTTGGATAAATCCTTGGTCCATTGCTTTTTTTTTTGTCCTTTTTCGTCATTTAAGTTTATTACTCATTTTATAATCAAATATAAAATATATATCCGTACATACTACTGTTAACTAATTCTGTAACGAAGAATTTTCAAAAATCATAGTAATTGACGGGTTTTTCTAACAAGTGTTAAAAAAAAAGGTGAATTTGATAATTATTATTTGCAGTAAATTTGTTTGTTACGAGGGGCCTATTTGAAAGAAATATATTAAGTCATATTATTTTGTAAGATTTTTACTAATGACACTTTATAAATCTGTAACAAATATAAGAGAATATTGCAGAAAAAATTGCATAAAATAAAATACCCTTTTTACGCTTTTTTGAAAGAGGCTAAAAATTTTTCCCTCTTTAATGTTGCTGGCAATTTCTTTTGCAGAATGATGTGGTGAAACAAGCTCCACTGTGTTGATGAATCTGTACAATTTCTAAAAAAATAAATTAGAAAACATCATTTCGATTCGCTCTAAATTTATCATATAAATCATACCTTTGACATACGGGTCAGGCTATATTATTGAGACAAACTAGAAAATTTTGATTAGACAAACTATTATTATTATTTTTTTAAATCAGAATGGCTATTTCCAATTTAGTGATGATTATATAGAGGAAGATTTATGATAAGTGGATATTTATTTTATTTAGGTTTTATAACAAGTTTTCAAAGAGTTTTTTTTAGCTTAATCCGGGATAGGTTCTCGACAGAATTCATTGTGTATTAATTCTCTTTTGAAGTGAATAGTAATTAGTACTTTTATTATTAGTAACTTTTAACTAGTAATTTTTAGGATAATTGAGTTTTGAAAAAATCTGTATTCTCCTCAGTCTGACCATCGCAGTAGTGATCTAAACAGGGGCCACTTAACACCATAGGCGTAATTGTTGAGGTATAAAGTAAGAGTTTGACTCTGATCAAGAGCTTGCAGGTGTGGTGTATTCAAAATGAAATTATGTTTGATGCTTTTGAGACTTTTTCTATCAAATTTTTAATGCGAATGTGGAAGAATCATGTACCAATGCCGATGTACCAATATTGCAATAAATCATAATTTTGAAAATATCATCAAAAATTTTATAAGCACACCAAATGTTACCAAAATAAGTGATAGGGGATGCCATGATCTGGTTGAGTTGACATGGATAATCCACGAGTTTTTTTATTGAATATTAGTCATTAAACAGTTTAAGGCCTAATAAATAACAAAGAAATTACAATACAATAAATTAAAATAATTTTAATTAATCACCTTGTCAGCGACGTTTCATGAATTAAATATCTCTCCAAAACTGAAGATTCTAGCAGATAGCGGAATGTATTAGTTTTTGCCAACACTGCGCACGTTGAGAACTGGAAATGGATTTATACCGGGGATTCAAACTCAAGGCTTAATCTCTTGTTCCACATTACATGCGTCGCTTTCAAAAAATTCAATTGCATTAAATTTTTTGACTCAAGATATTTATTATACTTAAGAAAAATGTAATTGAAAATCTAGATTCGTATGGTGGTATTGGAGATTAGCTTTCATTGTACACGGCAGGTAGCGGAAAACTAAATATTTCTGGTTGAGATTTTAGTTCTCTTTGTGCATTCAGCCTAAACTTTTCTACAGGCATAATACAAAATCGAGTTTTCTATTGTAGAGATGCCTGCCAAAATTCCGCAGAAGTCTTGCGTCGAAATATTGGATGGAATTTAAGTTGAAAGTGATGGATTTGGTAGATCAGAAGAACAAGCTTCCGATAGGCTGGTGTTCTTATCCTTATTTTTAACTCTTGATAGCTTTATTTGATCACTTTTCTGCTGGATTCACACCGAGACTCGAGAGAAAAATGAAAAGAGCTAATGTTTTTCACTGATATGATTAACAGAAAAAACTGACCATCACTTTTTAAATCAAGAGTTTACTGTTGTTTTAAAAAAGCATCTTTCTTACGTTTCGGGGAAAAAAAAACCCTTCAGCTGAAAGGTTGAATGCAATTCAAGTTGAAAGTGACATACCGTAGAGAGCAGATTTCTAATTGGCTTACGCTCTTGGGTTTTCAGTCTTCGTGTACAGTTTTCAGTTCTATTCTGACATATACAGGTAAATATTATTGACATCGCTCTATAATTGTAATTCGGGATCCTTAACTGAATAATTTTGTACTTATTTGTATAAGACTAATGTACACACCTGGCTGAAGAACATTACATTTGGACTCCTCCAGAAGCATTGTTGCGGCATCTTCCTGAGCTGAGGTAAGGCGTGTTTGAAGACCGCGTGTTCGACGAAGAGAATGAAGATGCCAACCATTCCACCCAGAAGCAGCATGAGAAACACACCTGCGACAGCCCGCAGACTCAGTGGTTGCGGTTTGTTGAGGCGATGCACGGAGTGGTTAAAGCAAGGCACTCGACCGAACCATTTCTTCTGGAGTTGCTCCATGAAGCCGTATTCGTTGTAGCGCAGGATCAGTGTCGAGATGGACTTCTAAAGAAAAAAAAAAGTATTCAAATTCATCAAAACAGAATAATGTAAAATAAGTTACAGACTGCAATAAAGTCAATAAAAGCTGTATGTTTCTTTATGAAGCAGTACTCATTGTAGCACAGGAACACTACGAAATATATAATTATGCAAAAAAGAAAATAATTTCCAAGATCACTAATAAAGATCAGATTGCAGTGATATCAATAAAAACTGCATATTGCTCCATGAAGACTCACTGGTTCAATACAGGGACAGTATCAAGATGGATTTCATCAAAAAAGGAACAAATTTACAAATGTTTAGTAACGTAAATTGTAAACTTCAATAAAGTCAATAAAAGCTGTATGGTGCTCCATGAAACCCTTACTTATTGTAAAGTTGAATTAGAGTTAAAATGGATTAAAGAAATTTTGCAGAAAGAAACAAATTCAGAAAGACGAAAACTTTTTAAAATAATTTTTAGATTGAAATAATATCAGCAATAACATATCTCGTTTCTGCAAGCAATGATTGCAATGCACACCTCAAATGGATCTGAACTTGGGTCCTTTTATTCGTTGTTGGTGATACCATGAACAAGTCAAAACGAACAAGAAACAAATTTATCAGCAGATTTTTACTATCGAAAATAAATTTTAAGTGCTTGATATTTTTCACAATTTTTTTTTTATCATTTAAAATCGAAAAACGTTTTTATACGGCGCAATTTTTACCGATTTTTCCAAAAATAGAATACCTATTAATTGAATGCAATAGTTTGTAGATTTGAGAATTTAAATAGATTATGATTTCAATTTTCTCAAAATAATGTCTAAGGATTAAATTTCCTTATGAAATTTTATTTAACCAACACATATTTATATTCGGTTGATGAAATAAGTTCACATGTGATAAATTGAAATTCGTAAATAATTTCTTTTTTTCTTTTTTCATCAATGGAATAACATAACTGCAAGTAAAATAGTAAAGTTTCTTAATTGTTAAAATGATAACATTCCTTATAATTTATGTTGCTTTGAAAAAGAACACATAACGCTTTTACTTTTTTAATATCTCTCTATGCCACACTATGTGACATACATTTATTTTAAATAAAATGTATAAATAATATCTACTGTAGCATTCTTATAAGAAATAATGAACTTTTGTGGCCTTGGTCTAAATAAAAATCACCACAAATATTAAAACAACAAGATCTCGCATTCATGATATATACTCTAGAATCATCTTACTTTCAGCCTGAAACCTTTCTGCATGCCCACAGCGTATGCATCATCAAATATAGATTGGCCCAGCACATGAAGTGTGCAACCTGGATCGTTGCCTCTGAAATAATCCAGAACTACAGTGTCTCCAATCAGCACACCGAGTTCACCATGCCTGGAGAAGACAGTTTTACAGGTTTGTGATCACTTTTTTTTATAAATCAATACATTGTCTCTGAAAGTACGAAATTTTGATAAAACATTTTACACAAATGAATTTTTTTTATTCGATATTAATCCGACTTTCTAGAAAAAAACTCTTAACTTAATGGTAATTGTTTAAAGCAGAAAAAAAAAAAAAAAAAAAAATTAAATAATGTGTAATAATCTGATATATATACCAGGACAAATAAACAAAAATGCCGTAGCATAGCTATCCTTCATTTGTACTTCTGTAGACATTTTTCGGAATAATTTATCATTAGTACCACTTGAATCACTTGTGCATCAATAATAAAGGTCACGAGATTTTTTTTCTGGTGTGCTCTTATAGATATTACTTTAGAAAAGAATCCAGCTTTTTCCGAAAGTAATATTATTCTGGAAAAAGTGAATAAATGAATTTTTTTTTAATGTAAGCCATTTATGAATAGGTAGATGGACAACAAATTAGTATCAAGCGTGTGTTAAAATCACAACAGAAATGACTGGCTTAAGGGATATGGAAAATGACTTTGAAAACTTAACATTTTTAATACGTGGTATCTGATAATTATCGGACAAATTACAAAATTATGCTGAAAAAAATTGGCATTTATCAATTTGTATTGTAATAAAAAAAATAATTAATTGAGATCCCTTGGTTGCTGGCAATATATTTAATTTTGATTTCATCACAAATATTCGGCATGAATATCATTGCCAAAGTTTATTTTTCCAAAGTTCATTTATGCAAAATTTCGTTTCCTTTCAGCCTGTAAAAATTTTTCCGGATTGGTCATGTTGGATAATATTTGTTGCCATGTTGCTTTTTTTAACGGCATTAGTATAAACAAATACCCTCCTCCACAAAAAAAAAAAAAAACTTTTGCATGATTTAATGCATTTATTGATTGAACTATTAAAAGATAATGTTCATGCCATGTGTTGGTTATGTCATCATGCCATGTTCACCTGAAAAGATACGAAATTCTAAGGGATTCATTTAAATCATTGGAATTTTTCATGAAGTTGTATGGAAAAGATTGTGTTCTTTTATTTAAGATATTTTATTAATCTACAGGAACTGAAATAAAGTATAGCAGTGGCTATTAATTTCATAAACTTGAACAAAGATTCATTTTCACAAGTGCCAAAAATCAAGAATAGTTTTAATAGAATGCCACAAAGCCAAGAAAAGTTAGGATGTAATATGAGCTAAGAAGAAATCTCACACTAAACTACTCTCTAATGGATTTTTTTGTATATAATTTTATAATGTGTCCAATAATTGTACCGTTTTTGAAATATTTGTAAAGTTAAAGACCATTACTGGTGAAAAATTAAGCTTTAACTTAAAATCAATGCTTTAATTATAAAACCAATGTTGTAATTGAATCTTACTTGAAAGAAAATTATTTTATTAACAAACAAATCATACTAATCCAAATATCACTAATCTCAAAACCCTGATAAATATATACGTTATTCATAACGAAGAAGCAGAATTTAAATTTTTATTTACAATAATTATTTTTATTTACAATTTACATATTACACATAATTGTATAGAGGAAAATTCAAAGTTATTTAATTGTCCAAAATTATTTTATGCATTCAATATGAGCACATTTGCTATGCGACAAAAGTAAAATTGATACATCTGCTTCTTCATTTTGAATAATTCTGTATAACTCAGTAAGAAGAGCTCTTTCTAAGCTAAATTAGACTTTTGAGATGAGAGATGTAAATTGGTTTGGACTGGAGTATTCCAATTTTAAAAAGTTTAAAAATAGAATTTAAAATTAAAAAAAAAAAAAAAGGAACTTCAAGGCTATTCAAAAAATGAAGGAGCAGATGACCAATTCTACATTTATCGTATGACAAATGGTGCTCACGTTGAATGCATAAAGTAACTTTGAACAATAAAATAAAATTGAACTATTCATTATGTGTAATCATCATTTGTTGGTAAGGACTTATCATTGTTCCGTCAATTGTAAATAAAAATACTTCATTTGAATAACATACAAACGATTGGATATTTAAGAAGAATATATTGGTTGTTAAGTATTATTATAATTTATTACAATTTTTAGTTTAGAGTAAATTGGGACAAAAATGTCTTTCCTATTGTTCTTTTCGATGTGTGGCATGTTTATAATCATTAAAATGAATTTTTTAAAAATTCCGTAATTATTTTCTCTTTATATGTAACTATTTAAAATGATACCTGCAGTTTTTTAATTTACAAATAAATATTTAAATGCATTAAAAAATATAACTATACTTATAACTTAAATGTAACTAATTTTAAAACTGTAAATTTAACTTTTACGAAATAAATGATAGTCAAAAATAAAAATTGCTTTTATTATATTACCTAAGTTTTTCGAGTCCTTCCTCCAGATCAGAGAACCCATACTTTTGGATATGCTGCCAGAGTTGAGGATTTTGAGCATGAATATAAGCTTCTGCAGCACTTCCTTTTGCAGTTCCAGTTCGTTGATTCAAAAGCTGAAACATAAATAAAGAATTCATGTCCTTTAATAAGTTAAGAAATACTTACTTGCTAAAGCTTTTGATGCCTCTTTTGTATACTGAGCTTTAATTTTATAAAGTCGCCGAAATTTATTCAAAAACTTACCAAACAAAATTTTGTTCTTATACTTAGGATTAGATCAAGGTTATACTTAGAATACTTTCGTATAAATTCATAAAATACAAAATAAAAATTTAACATTTATAAGAAAAAAGCATCAAAAACTGGGAGGCTATTTCATAGCTACTAAGGTCACAGCTATTAAGAAGAATTCGCAGGAAATAAAGAAATAGAAGCCAGATGCTATAAAGGAACTAATGTGTTTTATTTTTTATTTTTTATTTTTTGTTTAATTTTTGATATCTACGAATTTTTGTTATTGACATGTTTGATATTGTGTGAATTTTTGTTTAGCATAACTGAAATTCGATGCATAAGTTTTGAATTAATATAAAATGAAAAGTTTGGATCAATTTTGCTCTTTCAAAAGTTGTGTTAAATAAATAAGACTCGTATTCCAAACCAATAAATACTTTGAAGAAATTTAAATTATTAGAAAATCAACAATAAACTGATGTATTTAAATTTCAATCAACTTCGAAACATAATAGCCTTTTACGTAATTATTCAATAGTAAAATGTAGACATCGTAGAATTTTTCGTTTCTCACTCTTTTTAGCTATTTTTTTAACATTGTAGCTTGTGTCATCTGTATTTGTTATCCAATTAAGATTTATAAGAGGTGTGTTTTGGAAAAAAGTTTAAAAGTTTATTGCTTGTGTTTTGAAATTTAAAGATGGGATTTCTATTAAATTCCAACTGTCTTAACATTTGAAATTTGCTCTTTTGTTCATTTAGATATCTTAAAAATTGATAAAATTACAAATGGTACACGACAAGCCAAAAAAAGTCCCGCGGGATTTTGTGCTAGAAACCTCTCATGCCCATGTTCGGAAAGATGAATTTGTTCATCGCTTTAATTTGCTGAACAAAAACAATTTAAGCTGTATGTGTCTGCTTACGTGTTAACGCTTACCAACGTCTTTGTTCGAGAAAGCATGCCAAAAACTGTAAACCCTTCCATGGTAAGGAAATTGATCAACAACGTATTTTTTTTATTTCTTTCAAACATCAATCAATCTCCTCTTACACCACAAAAATACATCATAAAAAATAAACTACACTATAGAAAATATTTAAAATTATTTATTAGATATATGAATAAAGGAAACTAATCGTAAATACTGAACATAATGAAGTCGACAAATAACAAGAAGATGGATTTATAATTGATAAATCCACTGAATTTCTCTGTCAAGTTAATAAATTTGCATCGGAGATTTTTTTTTGGAGGGGGGGTTCTTGATCAGAGAGAACCGTATTTTTGGCTTTACAGTAGTTCAGAAAAGATTTTATAAATCTCCTCCTCATTGTTTTGCATGCATTGATTGTTCAATTTCCTTAAATAACTCAGCAACCCTCCAAGATGATAATTTTCTCAGATTTCTCATTTACACAACAAATCAAATAATGGAATATGAAGTTATCCTTTTTTTTCCCTATCCCCGATCTAAAGCGAAAAGACTAAAATTCTAATAACTTAACCCGATACTTTTCATGTAAAAATAAATTGGTAAATCCAATCATGAATGTAGACTTCCAAATTTCCTTCAAAGATATGAAAACAAGACGGATATTATTCAATATTATATTATTTAAGACATATTATATATTATTCAATTTGGAACTCTCAGATAAACGACGTTGTTTGTCAGTTACAATTTGGGAATGGGCATTTATTATCCTACCAGATATTCAATGGCAAAGCAAACATCCAGTTAAAAGACAATCGATTACTTGTTAGAGTTGTTAGTCAGACAATCGCTGCGCAATACAATTTCGGAAGAAAAATTTTAATAGTTATCGTGGAAATTTTTCATTGAATTTTTCTTTTAATATTGCTAAAAATAATTTAAAACTTTGTTTATTAAAAATTAAAATTATTTTATTATAGTTAAAACACCTCCGAATCTACCTTTTTTCCATTTTGAATTGGTGTATTTGAATCCATTTGACTCGACCACTTGCTAATTGGTCTTATAATTGGTCAGACAATATTGCTTTTTTTTTCAAGATTTCCGAGCCAATTTCAATTTTATTGGTATTTATTTTATCTGTAATTTATTGGTATCTATTTTATCTGTAATTTATTGGTATTTTTTTTATTTATAATTTATTGGTATTTATTTTACTTATAAGTTATTGGTATTTATAAAAATATTTTATTAAGAATAAACTAAAAGTCAAGCTGCATTTTTGTATTTTTATTTGAATTTTAGCAATTGAGGTTTAATAACAGAAGTTACTAAAATAAATTAAAAATATCAAGTCGTGAAAGAAATTCATAGCAATAATTTAATACAACAAATACATTTCTAACTTATATATGTTCTATTTTACTGTCATGCATGCAACAAGCGCAAGTAATAAATATATGGCTTTCAATTTTAGAAATCCAAGTTATGAAATAATCAAATTATTAAAATTATTTTTTTTCCTATATGAAACTAGAGGTTACAATAAATAAATAAAAATAAATCTGCAGGATTTTCTATGAAACAAGAAAGCGGAAATTAGGGAATTATTTTTTATTTAAAATTTTATGTGTGTTTGTACTTAATTAATTATTTTTTAAATTAAGTTCAGATATGACAATAATATAGACAGGTAAAGGTTTTACTAGAACTTCATTTTACGTTGGACAAATATTTTATTCTTAATTCAATGAATACATTATCTCTTGTAATGTACGAGACAGAGAACGTAAGTATTGTATATTGCTTTTTGTTCTATAATACAAGATGTTAACACAGTATTGTAGGATTTATTAATACTTAAAACAAGCTGTTTTTGTTACATATCTGTAACATTTTCCATATAAATATAATTGGTTTAGTGTAATTTTATAAAAAAATGGCACAAATTCAAATCCTGAATTCTAGAAATTATTTTTTCAATATCACAACTGTCTTAAATAGTAATTCAAGGGTTTTATAAAAAGCAGAAGATATCACTTTTTTTTCGTAAAACATTATTTGTATAATAAAGCGTAATGATAAGTATGAAATGCAGATACATTTGTATGTTGTAATAGTAAATCCCATACTTTAAACCAATTTTATAGATATTTTATTTACAATAACCAACTTTTACCAAAAAACCAATTTTTAATATTTTTGTCAAAGATTTGTGATATTTTACCTCCTGGAATTTTGAAGTTCGTGGCTGTAGAAAAAATTCAGATACATTATATCCTTTTTATCTTCATGTTTTGCATGATATTTCAGATTGCTTATCTTTCTTTAGCACTTTTGCTTCATTTGTAATTTTTTTCTTTGAAATTAGAATAATATTTCTCTTATCATAGTCCAGGTTTCTTAGCTCATTTTTTATGAATCGTCAGATTTTATAAGCTCGCTTATTATTTCTTTTGCTTAATAAGAAAGAATCAATAATTTTCTTCTTTCTTCATCTAAGCGAATAGTTTGACTAAACATAACTATATTAATAGTGAGGTGGTATCATATTGAACATCTCACAGTAAATATAAGCATCACAGTAGCAAATATTATAGGTATTTCAAACATTTGTCAACAATGTTAAAATGTACAATTTTACTTGAATTATGCATCTGAATTTAGTATAAAATTAATTAATTAGTACTACAGACCTTTTACCATAAAAATCACATTTTCACAAGCTTAAAAAATAATTTTTTAGCACTTAATTCTCAGACAGCATGGAACGATCCCATAGAAATATAGAGAGAATGAAAAACAACAAGGAATTAAAAACTATTTATTTAGTATCAATGAACAGTTTTTACTTAAATGTATTACATCGTTTTGCAAGCATGATTCCTTTCAAAACTACTTGTATCATTGCTTTTGGAGCAGTGAGTTTTTTTGCTGTCACTATGATATAAATATCACAGAAAGACTTTTCTTTATATTTTAGTAGATTATATCTCTCATTGTGTTTTATTTTGCTCATGTATATTGGCTTGGTGATTTTTTTAATAAAAAAAAAGCTGCTTCTAATGGGTGAGCCTTAATGCATAAGCACTCATACACAAGCATTCATACATAAGCATTCATTTGTCCTACTGAATGGATGTACAATTTGAACATACGCTTGCATCGTGAAAATCATACACTTTCAGATGAAAGAAAAGTCCAGCGAAATGAGCTGCGATATTGGCTGTGTAGGAAGACACGAAAATGACGCTGAAGCAACCCCATAAGTTTATCAACACTTTGTTCGGCCAGGATTTAGGAGCCTGAAAATATTAAGAGTAATTATTTCATACCTTAATAAATATGATATTAAATTAAAAAAAACTACTCCTAGTTTTTGATAGTTTTTAAATGAAATGGCAGATATGTAACAGTTTCAGTGTTACAAAGAATGCATCAAGAGACTGTTATGGCCGTATCAGAAGGAATTATTTCTCTACCTATAACTTGAAGTAAACTGCCATTGTCACTCGAGTTTATCAGTTTACCATTTCCAGTAAATGAATGAGAAAAGCGCGGTTCATTATTATTTGAGTGATAAGACTCAAATAATAATAAATGTTTTTCTTGGTGATGATCTGAGATTTATATTACGCCCACCCTTTTGTGCCCGCCCTTTTTATGTGCCACCCTTTTTTCGTTTCTCTTTCTCAATTGAACGATAGGACTTTTTTGCCTATAGATTTACCTTGAATATCTTTGTCATGTACAAGCCAATGTGATAGGTTTGAATAAAGCATCTTCTATTCAAAAACCCATAGCACTTTAAACTTGACTATTCCAACTGCAATTATTAAACAGTAAACTGATAGCTGAAAACATGTTATAAAAATATCTGGATTATAGTTTTCGATTGCCGTTTGCTTAATTAAGAAATATATATATATATTATATTGTCCTTTGGCTGCATGTTTCCTTGTGATTAAACCTACATGATTGTTTTTTTTTGTTCTTTTGTTTTCTGTACATTTCATATAAATGAGAGTAAAATATTTAATTATTTACAGGAAAAGTTCCATGAGAATATTTCATCTCGTACCTTGTGGTTGTAGTGTGAGGGCCCATAACCCTGTTGTTAATACTGCATTTGCTATAAATGTCTGCCAATGTCGAATCACTAGCATTAAAAGACAATGTTAGAATTTTATATGATTATGCTTTTTTGTAACAGTTTGAAATAATATATTTTTATTTAGAGTTTTTCTTGAAGGTTTCATAAACGCGTGAGCTATTGATTAAATACAGCGACGTAATCGGATGGCAATATTATATACCAAATATCAATGTTATATATTAAACTGAGTGAGAGCGTATACGTACTGTAAATGCCTTGGGTGAATTATAAACACCTTTTCATTAATATTTATATTAGTTAAATGCACATGTATTGAGAGATTTCATAAATACGCATATTTAACTAATCTACTTCAATAACAATGTTACCGCTTTCGAATGCCGAACGCTTTGACATATTATTTGCCACTAGCACAGCAAATTCAGCGCAATTCAAGGCTGCACTGGGGCATCAGGTACATAGTATTTGCAATGTGACACCGATACTTAGAACGACCATTCTCAGCGGAGGCATCTGAAGGAGATAGTAACCTCTTTCTATAGCCTAACTTTTAAGTCCTATGGATTTATAGTATCCATCTCCAACATAACCGGAAAACTTTATTTTCGCTTCCTTTTAAGGGATTTCGTATCAAGCATTCTTTCGAAATTAATGCGCTGTCTGTGAAGCTATCTACCGCTGTCTATCAGCTCCTACTTATGAGTAGATAGGCTGCAAAACGGTTCGAGTTCATGTTCGCTGGTGGCATCCCTTGTTGTCATTGCTTCAAAAGTAAAGAGACTCGTTAGAGATAGTGTGTAAAGTGTCTTTTTTTTTTCACCATACCTTACCTCCCGTACCTAGGATTATGTAGTCCCTACCAGTTAGAAAAGTAAGGATGGAACATCGTAGAGCCTCATGTTGAACGCGAACAGTTCAACATGAGGTCCTACGATGCACGAGGCTGAACTTTAATGCTCGAACAGCACTGCTCTGCCCTCCATACCGAAGGGTGTGGAGGGCAGAGCAATTCCTATCGAGAAGAAGAGTTTTTGAAGGCAGTGAATAATGCATTTTGAAGTGCAATAATGCAGCTAGCGGATTCGAACCTCAGTCCTGCAAATTAGCTGCTCACGTTGCCACTTGGTCATAAATGGCTGTGTAAAGCGTCTCGTATCTCGATTGTTCAATTTGTCAGGGTTTTATCTTATACGACACACAAATACTGGATGGTTACTTTTAAAAGTTCTCCAGAAACGTTAAAAAAACCTGACACAAAATGGTGACGAAAAAAATATTTAAATATTCACAAGCAAAAGCTTCTAGCTTTTAAAACTCAGATAGATTTCATAAATATGTTTTGTTGAATATTTTTCGAAACTGGCATAAATTGTTCTTCAGAAAAAAGAAGTTAGACTGTTATGCAAGTTTTCAGATTTCTTTCAAAAATATTTATGCCGGTCCGCTATTTTTTAAAAGCTATTCTTTCACAAAAGTGTAGCAACCGCAAATTTTAGATCGTAAATTCAAGATGCAGGATTTTTATCTTTCGGCCTATTTCAATATTTTATGGTCTAGATGTTATAAAATTTTTCACAGCTTGGAAATGTGAAGTATTGGAAGGAAATATTAGTTTCTGCTTTGTGTCAGATTTTTCGTGTGTTTCATAAGATAAGATATTTTTTGTGTGTGTCTTATAAGAGCTATAAAAAGTGGAAGATCACAAAGTAAATAAATATTTAAAATTTCTTTCGCCTAAAGTTGCATATTAAGTAGTAGATATAAATGCTTTATAAACGAGGTAACCTTAATTATAGCCGAGACCAATTATAATATATCTGTTGGGTTAAATTCTACCAAATTTACTGTGAATAATAATTTATTTATATTTAAAAATAATTTAAATATAGTTTATAGCTCTAAATAATCTAATTAAGCTTATTTATAGCTATAATAAAGCTACATAAATTATAGCTTTATTACAGCTGTAAATCTGTAATATTTTATTTTTAAATAATTTTCTATTTTAAAAATAAAATATTACAAATGAGCATTGCCTTTCGGGATAAAATTGAGGAGTAACTGCCCCTTATTTACATGTATAGGGAATAAAACCTTGAAAACTTCCACTAGGCAGCCTGACTGTTGATGTAAGGTGCTTAAACAAGTTGTGGTAATCACCATCGAGTTTTCTGGGTGAAAGCAATGAATGCACCCAACACGTTTAAACCTGAACCTTCTTGCACGTTAGCTGTTTTCCTTACCACTGGTCCACGAGTTGGACATTATTATGATACTTAAATACTAATAATACTTAATTAGCTATAAAATAATAAAAGATTTCAAAGAATTCCCAATTCTCATTCTAAAAATATTAAAAACTGTTATTCCTCTGCCAAAAAGAATCACGCGACCATGTTTTCTTTTTACAATCAGATTACAAAATAAAATATTTATTTATAACCAAGATAAGAACTTTCTTATCATACATCAGAAGAAAGGATAATATTTTGAAAAAAAATATTGATTTAATAAATGATTTGATAGTTTTGGAAAAATATTTGTAATATAATATTGAATATATAATTCAATGCATTTAAAATAAAAAACAATAAAATATAAATATTTATTTTAAAAAGGTAAAACTAACCTTGAATTAACCGCTGTACGGTACTAATGGGGATTGGCGATTAGCGCGGTAAGCTTCTGGTGTAGGACAAGCCAGTTTGAAGTGCAGCGAATTGTGCGTGTGAATAGAACAGAACATTCTTGCGACATGTCGGTGATAGGCACGATAAATTGTAGATCAATAAGACAATATATTAGATTTAAGGAAAAGGGATAAGTACGAACTCCTTAGAGCTCCAGGGGTATTTGTTCCAAATTGTGGTTGCTCTAGGGACCAATATTGTTCACCTAATTGTGGTATCATTGTATATGGGTTAACACTTAAATGAATAAATGTTTTCCTAAACGAAAAAAAAAAAATGTTGTAATCGGTACTTTATATACAGATTTTCTGAAGGATTCCCATTCGAAATTGTGCTTTCGGTTTTTTTTTTCATTGAATTGCTTATACATTTGAATATATATGCACACGTAAGCATAGTGATGTACGTATTGATTAATAAAAATATGCATATTTGTTTATATACGCATAATTAGGCACATTGGTAGAGATACAGACTAATGTATGCATACCTGTATATGGCTACTCATACACATATATATTTAGATACGCTTATATAAGCTCACTTAAACTTATATATATATATATATATATATACACATTTATATATAAAAGTCTGATTCTCAGCGAATGAAATTTAAAATGCGAGAAGTCTAATTTTAAATGCAGAAAGTTTAATTTAATTTTCAACACAATTAATTTTAAATGCAGAAAATTATGGGACACTTCCCGTTAATTCAATATGGCCATGGCCACCTTCCATCACAATTGATTTTCATCATTTTCTATTCTTACAGAATTTTTGTTGTGAGATTGGAGAAATTTATTTAGAGATTGGTAAAGAGGTTCAAAAGCCTAAATGTTTTTCTTCTTTTGTCTTTATCTTCAATAACACATCAGAGGATATAAATAGATTTAACTTCATTTACATTCCTTTTATAAAATTCAAATTTTTTTTTATTTTATTTCACATAAAAAATAAGCTTTTCCTTAAAGTTACTATTATGTATATATTAGTATTTCAATTTTTTCTAAAAGTTTTTATTTTTACAATTTTTGACAAAAATGAGTAATTTTAACAGTTAATTTCTCACAATTTGCACCCTTCAATTTTCTGCAAATTTTACACAAAGATGCTTTAAATGTGCTCTGATACATGTTAAAACATTTCGATCAGCCCTTCACAGGAAGTTTTTAAGGCGACTGTTTTGCCTAAATATACTTTATTTATCATGTGTATAATGATGAGTAATTACCATTATCATGAATAATGACATGCCATAATAAGTAATTACCATGAATATAATAATTTTATTGACAATTTTTTATTATTAATTCTACTTTTAAGATTTATTCTTTATCTATTGTTTGATATCTGTTTTTATAATAGCATTATCAATTTTTGATCCAGGATCAGGTTCTCTTGTATCCTTATAAATTTCATCCACAAATTCATCTTTTATTAATGAATAAGGATTGATAATTTGATTATATTAAAAATACAAAAATGGAATAAATACAGATTAGGAAAATGGAAAGATGTACATCAAAAACAATGTGCTAAGTATCAGTTTCCAAGGTCTATTTCACAAAATAAAAATTAGCAGAAAATCACAAATTGGAGATTGATAAATGTTACTCTTCCCCAATCCTTCCAATTATTTCATCTCCATATGCTAATCATGTGTAATATTTGAGTATTTTATGTTTATAAAAGTAAATATGCAGTACAAATGGGATAAAATTTAAAAAAAAATTTTATTTAGAGGAGTTAGACATTTTGACTTAATTCCAGTTTCTATTAATTATAACAACGCCTTAACATGAGATGATGATTAAACCACATCACTTTACAAAAAAGGATTTTTAGTTTCTGAAAGAAACAACTAGAAGAACTTTCTAAATGTGCAAATGTGTAGCTAATCAGGTAAAAAAAAATTTTTATCTGCACAATTTCTGTGTATAAGTAAGAATCTAGTCTTCTGAACTTTTTTATGCTATGAAAGTTGAGGGTAGAAAACTTTTATTGTCTAAAGGTTTTATTGTAGAAAACCAAGTTGTTTGAATTATAGGATTGAATCAACAACTTTATGACTTAAGTTGTGTTGAACAATTTTATGAACTTTCTTCTCAAACGTCAAACAAAATTTTGTTTCGAAGTAATTTAAAACGGGAAATATGTCAGGGGTTTTTGCACATAAAAGTTATTTCCTTTATCTAAATGAAATTTACCAAAGAAAGTGCTACGATGTTTTCCTTTTTTTCTATAATCAGACTAAAAAAATGTCTTTACATCTCATATGTATTAATCAAACTAAAGTCTGGCAGCCACAATTATAAATTGATGCCATTTCTGGAAAGAAACTTTGTTCTATGTGCAAGAAATGCGCATGTACTTCCATTGTCCTTCATATATTTGCATGAGTTTACCAACAAGCAAAAAATATTTTTGCAGATTATAAAATTATTTTTCATTATTTCGCTTTTTTTTTAAAGTGAAAAGGAGCTCTTTTTTGTTATTAAAAAAAAACCTTTCGTCTTTCAGAAAGATTTTCATTTTTGCTGTTGCACTCAATAAACAGATCACAATTTTCTTTTTTCTTTTTATATCAATTTTTTTTAATGTAGGAAATACCTTAGGAGAGAAAACAAAGCAAAACAACAACAACAACAAAACCATTACTTATTATCCTAGAAATACAAAAATCATACTGTTTTAATATAAATAATTATTTTTATGGAATTAAATATATGCATATTCTTTATGTTAGAAGTTTCAGTCATAAAATTTGCTTTAAAAATTCCTTTGAATGTCCCATCAAGGTATATTAAATCATATATTAAAACACTTTTTAAGTTATCTTTAAATGTTTATTCAGTCATCTTCAGTCTCGAACGACCTTTTCTTTTTGTACTTCTCTTAAATCGAAAATCACAAACGAATTCTAAACTTGGTCCTTTTTTTAATTTATGAAAGGTAGTATTCATGTAGCAATAATTTTAAAATAATGGAGCACCTAGTAAATGTATAAATCTGCAGGTTGAAAATTTTTTTCTTTGGGTTCGAGGAAAAGGGCGGAAGGGTGTAAATCTTTTATGTTCGACTTTGCGATTTTTGGAGAGTATCCACACTAAATTGAGAGGACATATTGCGGTTGCTACGTTGTGGAAACTATGGTATCACCTGATGAATATATTTGACATTAAACTAGAGCCATGAACAGCCTTAGATAAAAGCGTCCAGCATTCGAAAATATCAGTACCTTTTTATGAAGACTTTTTTTACTTTCCAATGAAATTGGAACACAATTATTATGCATTAATATCTGTATAAATTCAACATAGAAAAATTAACAATTTGAATGTTTGTTTGTATTTTAAATATTAAATAAAATATATACCACTATTTTTTTTCTTTATACTATACATATAGAAATACTTCATTATATAAGAAAAAATATTAATTAGAAATATTTTGCTTATCGTGTAGTATTGAATTTTTTTAATCTAATATATAAAATTAACAGAAAAAAAAATGTCTTCGCAATAATGAAGTTGATACATTTTTTTCCCTTTTGTACGTCTTTGAGCTATGCATCTCACTAATGCATGCCACTTACATCACACAGAAGGGCGATGAGGGGAAGCATTGCCATCCGGAAGGACTTCTAGGAAAAATGCCCGTATTTGCGTGTTTTACGAGAGGAACGTCCACCAGGTTGCTTGCTGTTGTTGATGCGAGACGCTTACATTTGTCGTCACATTCGCTATTTGCTTCTGACAGCAATGATATCGACGCACACTATCAATAAATCCAACCTGAGACCTCTTGCATACTTTATCTTTGAACAATGAATCAGATAATTTATAATACGAAAGCATACGGAATATAAAGACATGCATTTTTTCCTTAAAAGTGAGAATATATTGCGTAGTAAAAATTAATGCTGTTTTGCTGCAAATGCGTAAATACGACCAATTATGTAAGATAAGATAATGTTAAAACATTTGCCTGCGGTATAATCTTGAAATATTATTTCAATTTTTGAGATAATTTTTTCTCAACACAAATTAGCTAACGTATTTTATAATATTTATTGTAGCAATGAATATTATAAAATACTTATATTTAGCATTATATAAGTATATAATAAGCTGTAATAAATATGCATAATAATGAAAAAACACGTTTAACAGACGATGAATTATATATGAAAAATTAATGATACGAATATTAAAAGAAGTTTTAAATTATTAATAGCAATAACTAAAATAGTTGAACATTTTTTATGATTTTAATATTTTTTAAATACAGTTTTCGACGATTTGCCAAATTGACAGAGAACCTTGGTTGCTTAGCAACCTCTATCTCCTGCTTTGTGAGTGAGGGAAGTTCCTTAAGCTTTAAGCCCATTGATTACAATACAGTTTTCGTGAACCATTTTATTATTTTATATAAGTTCAAACAATTTTATGATTGGTGATTTTCATTTAGTTATAATTTCAGCAAAAACCTTAGTAGTTTTTATGAAACATATGATACATTAATTTTTCAATGAAAAAATATTTAACGAATACAATTTCAAAAATTACTTATTATTATTTCTTTTCTTATCTTAATATTTTAATAGCCCAAATAATAATAATTTGATTATAATAATTATTTAATTTAATATTAAAAATATAGAATTCAAGAAATTAACGTGATTAATATTTTAAACTAAAGCAAAATCTAGTTCATTGTTTTAAAAAATTAATATAAAAAGATTAAAAATTCAAAAATTTAAAATAAAATAATTAATTTCCTTTTCCCCTTTCTGAACTTGCAATAACATTATTAGCGCTAACTTTTTGGTGCAAAAGCGGATTTATAATAAAAAATTTCCAATTTTTAAATGACCCCTCAAGAAATATTTTTTTAAATATCTCTTATTTTATTCATAATTATGTCACAAGCTAGATAACAACATTAACATTTCAGTTACAATTCATTTTTATTATGTTATTTTAATTATTTAATTTAGTTATAATTACTAACAATAATTACAATTTAAAAATTTAAAGAATGTAAAATTTAGATTGCGGGATCCAGTTTTTGAATCTCCACATTTGCACCTTTTCGTTGAATCTCTACGATTGTCTTCCTCTAATGCAGCTGGCAAATAGACCGTGATCTTCCGCCATAATGTCTGCAGCGTTGTTACTCACTTTGCATTACCCAGGGGGCGCGTGTAACTTGATGGTAAGCCACAGACGCGGAGTAACAATGCCCCCGCAGCGCTCTACGATCCTATTAGGACCGGGACCTACGGCTTAAAGTGGATTTCGAACCACTACAACACCCATGGGCAAAGTCGGGATTTGAACCCGATACCTGTGGTACCGAACGCCAGAGCGCTAGCCATTCGGTCATCAGGCCCCTTCTCTACGATTGTAGGGCTAATTTTATCATATATAGTAGAATCGATTTCGCTAAACCTTCTGGGCCACCGTAATGGAAAAATCTCCACTTATTATCTAATCAACCAAGTAATTAATTTTGTTCATTGTTTTACACTATAAGTTAATTCTCGAACCATTTCCAGGGACACCACTTTTGTGAACATCTAATGATAGTTACAATAGGGTTTTGATTTTTTTTTGGGAGAATATTGTCTGTATAATATCTGATTTACATTAATTAATTCATGTTCATATTCATTCATCTGTTCATGAAATCTGTTTTCATGCAATGTTAAGAATCAGATGACCAATGATGACTGTGTTTATTTATTATCTCTATGATCACTGGGTTTATTTATTATTCTTAATTATACAAAAAGGCGAATTCAAATATGCAATTTCTTTTATGTATTCCTGCAAAGTTCAATATATTGAGAAGGTATTTGATTGATTAGGATCCAATTTTTTCATATTTTGGTAATAAAAACGCCTTTCGTGTCCCTACTTTCCGGAATCTACATTTTTCCTCCGCAGGACACTACACCCCGCCATGGTATTTGATGACAAAAAAAAGCAAATTACCTTGAAGGCTACCAGATGAGAGAAGAGCAATGACCACATCACCCACAACGCTGATGCTAATGAGAAATTTCTAGTGCGCATGCGTCCCCAAGGGTTGAGACCGAATGGTGACAGCCATTCGTAAATGGCGGCAGTTATGGCTGTCAAGTTGAGACAGAAGAAGATAGCAATCCAGAGTTGCGCGCTGTAATGGTAGAAACATATACAAAAACATTCAAACAAAAATTTTAAAAAGACAATGCACAACCAACAAACAAGTAATTGTATTACGAACATCTCTTATAAAGATGTAAATATTGTTTAAGTTCAACTAATTAGAAGACTTAACAATTAATAGGCTTAACTGTTTAATTGATTTTATTTATTGCGAAGAATGTTTTTGTCCTGTTCAAAGGCAACAGACTATACAAAGAGAAACAATAAAAATATAGCTACCTTGTCAAAGAATTTGGCGACACTGATGATTATTTTGATGAAATATTTTGCAATGCTCATAAGCAGTTTCGAAAGGCTTTTAGAAACAGCCATAAGTTTAACGTGGCAGATTTATAAGAATTAAGAGATTCTTCTATATAATTTGTTTAGTTCTATAAAATTTTCTCATCTGCGTTTATAATTGTTAAGTTTTTGTTTTCCTGCATTGAATTTGGCGTTTCTATCTTTGTGATTCTTTTTACAAGTCCACGTATTTCTTGGTGTTTTTCGCTTGCATTTTGCGTGTATTAAAGTTTTATTGAGAAAATTGTTTTGAAAATAACTTATATATTTTTATTTTTCGGAAATGTATATACAAAAAGAAATCAACAAGTCCGAGTTCTATATGCAAGAGCCATTAAATGATTGGGTTTTTCAGCACTTAATAATGTATTTAATCTTAGAAAAAACACGTTTGTTAAAATTCCTCTTGTAGTTCCATGCATTTATTTTCAATTATTGTTATTGCGTGCATTTTTGTTGGATCAAGGTTGAAGAATTCTGTATAACTCGAGGGCCAAATTTAATTTATAGAATACCCTAAGGGATCAGATTCAATGTCTATTTCGAAAGAATAGTCTGGGAATATTGGAGTCAAGCCTGGCGAACAGTAAACATTTCTAACCTTAATCAAGCTGAAAATGTGAATTATTTTAAAGGCATCATAAATTTTTCACAATTGAAATACTGTCTAAAGACTCAATCCTCTTCCCCATGAATTTCCTTGACATGAACTGTCTATTTGGTACGAAGATATAACAATTGCAAAATACTCCAAACTACTGAAATAAACCATTATAAACTGAATTTTCGGTCATTATATTTGTGAAGTTAAGATCGTTGAAAATAAATCTTAGAATGTTAAGGTCACCATAAATCTTAGGATACTAACGTCACCGTAAATCTTAGGGTATTAAGGTAACCATAAACCTTTGAGCATTTAGGCCATCTTTTGAGGATAAATCTTAGAATGTTACGGTAAAGTAAATCAAGTCGTTGACTGACAGTTGCTCATTACTAAACTAGATCAGTCACGAACGTCAGTGATATGGAAACGAAGCTGAGAGTCGATTAGTCAATATAAAAATATACAATAAAATGCATTGGTAATATTTAATTCACCTAGCTTGGATTGCTTCCATCCTTAATAATTAATGAATAAGATGTAACCAGGTCTAGAAAACAATTTATCAAGCTAACTAGTAACAAATATTACATTATTGTTATTTTGCTGCCGAAATTGAATTTCATATAATATTTATCTAGAATATGTAATGTCAAGAAGAACATCAAAAACGAACTTTTTTGATGTTAGGCCAATATGTATCTAATATACTTGCATATTTGCTGTATTATATACTGTAACCGCGCTTCCTACAACACACTGACAAAAGCTCTTCCCTGTGGTGTTCAGGAGAAATGGTTAGTAGACCTCGAGACTCTCACCCGAGAGGAAGCACAGCGCATCCACGCTCTTCTGCTGACGTTTTAACGTTTAGTTTACAATGGCTCATTCCTAGAGGAATTATATTTAATGCAACCCTGCATATTAGTTGGTCTACAGACTCTCACCCGGAGAGGAAGTATATTTCGCAAATCCTGCGCGTAATTGAGTATCGAGTTTTTCGGATTAGAAGTGGAATCCTTCCAAGAATCTATAATTATTGACCATTAAATGTGTTAAATATTGTACGTCTCTAATTGTAAGTGTGTGATGTTTGTGCATGGGTAAAAAAAAGCCTGAGTTGTCAAACCTGCGCTTCAAGTTTCTGAACCCAACCACATCCAATTACAATCCGGTTGACCAACCTGAATACTGCATTACACAAAAAATATAGCAAAATAACCAATTCAAACTCCTACAGGCATCTTTGATAAATTCCTATAAGCATCTCTATGACCCTTTTTTGCCTGTTCCATTACAATTACATAACAATAAGACATATGTCAATAAAAAGTAAAACTATCCTTTAACGGGTGAAAGGTCAAAGCAATTTGGCGACCCCTGAACTAAATGGTCATGAAAGCTCACCTGAAAGGTATGAGAAAGGCAGAGAGAGGAACCTCCCTTTCTTGAGTGAAGGTGAGGCAGGACACCCCCGAGTGATAGAAGGGGACGGAGTAATCGATGACTCGGGAACGTTCGCTCGTCACGCTAAATGCCGTGAACACCATATGAGCGGCTCCTGTCTGCACATCCAGCGTCATACCTGCAACATCAAAGCACAACGTGAATACCTCGATGAATCAAGTCATGACAGTGGCTAACGCTGGAATTAGGACGCCAAAGTGCTGGAGTTAGGTTGCCAATGTAACATTATTAGGGGTCGGTTCAGGTTAAAATGTCGATAGAGGTTCGATTTTGAGATAAAGGGCTGATAGATAAATATATAGGACAGCTATATAAATATAAGTGTGACATATAATATAAACATGCATTATGAGTTTTTCAATATTTTTTACTTCGTGTTTACCACAACAATAAAAAAAAGTATACGATATATATATATATATATATATATATATGTCATAGTAGTTTAAATATCTTATTACTTTTATTTGTTAGCAATAAATTACCAGGAAGGATTTTTAAAGCAGAATTACGATATCATATTAATAGATTTCAAAACATGGTTATAAATTGAAATTAGTATATATTGACATGTAATTATAAGTATTAAATATTGACTTTCTTATTCCAATAATAAACATATAAATGCCATAGATTAACTATAAATAATGGTTGGGAAGAGGTAGTAGCTTAATTTTATTTTTGGTCTGACATTTTCTTAGAAATAATTAGTTCGAATTTACAAGGATTTTAATATAACGAAATTTAAAAGCAATTCTCTTATGAATGCTTTGCCATAGAAGAAATCAGTGATTTTAAAGTTAAAATAAAGAATTTATTACTAAGCAGAGAGTAATTTTGAAATTTATCGCGTTCATCTTCATATTTTTGCAAATTATTTTTTAAAATTTTTTATTTATTTAAATTTTTGTTAATTCTATCTGTAGAAAAAACGTTGAGCTCTCTCTTTCAAATTATCTGTATCTACATCAGTGGTTCCGGCCTACAATATGAGAACCACTGTTTTAAAACACATGTTACATTATCAAATTTAACGTTAAAAATTCAATTATCTCTCTTTGGTGGATGATCAATTCAATTATAATTCTCTAGTACAATGAATGTTCTAAAACGTTTCTATGAAAGTGGCCATTGCGAGAGTTTTATAGCTCTGAAACTTAACAACCAAGAGAGTCAAGCTAAGATCTGAGAGAGCAATAAATAACAAATCACATATATTCAATACATAAAAAAAGACTTTTGAATTTTTTAATGTACATTTTCAAATGAAAATTATTCAACGACGAATAATAATTGCTTAAAATTAATTATTTTATTAAAAACAATTAGTGTGTAACAATGTAAAGGCTTTTTTAACCACATCCACATTAAATCCTCCGGCTTATAAAAATAAGTAATATTCACAAAACCTTTACATGCTTTAGATTTGTCATTCAGATATTCGATTTCAAACCGGGTATGCCTTCTTCGGACATGGAAATCGATCCTGAGGGGAAAGAGTCAAAAAGAGTGTTAGAGAAAGAGAAAAAGTATCAGGTCCCTTTGCGAGTACCTTCCCTGTTTTCTCATTACTGCTGAAAATCTTTCGAACGCAGACACCTAAAAAGAACTTAAACTGCACCACTTGAACAGAAAGAATGGAAGCTATTTTGGCCGCCATACGCTCAACAACTGATGAAGGAGTCTCACTCCTGTATTCTGTACATGGAAGGTGGACTGTGAGAGATCCATGATTGAGTGAATCGTTTGCTTTTTAATTCTGTTGGAAACTGTAAAAAGCATATTGTAATTTGTAAAGTTAGTTAAATTTGAAAAGAGAATCCAAATTTTTACAGGCAAATAATAGTATTAATCTAGAGAGCAGAGTAGGCCTCGTTATTCGGCCTCATGGAGGGCTAAAGTTAAATATGATAATGATAATTCTTTTAGAATTGACAACCAATTTTAAAATCTTGACGAAGGCGAAGAAGGTAGCGGTTCTGTATTTTCCTGCCCCAAACTACCTCCTATTATGAATCGACCGTCGGCTAATTTAACTGAGACTCTCAGAAAACTTGACGAGCACTTCACAGAAAACTTCAAAATTACTTTGGCTTCGGAGTTACTCAAGATATTATCAACTAATGCTGAACATCATAAACAAATTACTAAGTATCTCAAAGGTAACAGTATTGGATATTTTATAATTACTCCGAAGTTTGAAGGACTAAGAAAGGTTGTGCTTAAGAGATTACCCAGGAATATTCTGGAAGAAGAAATTAAAAGGATTACCAGATGTTAAAGTTTCGCAATTAACGCGCACTACATCAGACAGCTTCAGCCAATTTGACAATTTATCTTTCCTAACAAGGAAGAGAATAACAAAATTTTAAAGCTTAATCAAACTTCTCTAAAAAATCGACAAATATAATTAAATACTATGCTATTCAATCCTTTCATTGTATTTATTTTCCCCGCAGCTGTATAAATTTGAAATTCTAACGAATTTGAACTCTTCTGATGCTTGGAATGTTGTGGAGAATATTAGCAATTACCCCTGAGGGTACAGGATGTTCGAATAAATCTAAACTAAATCCATATCTGTAGTTATGTGATAAGCATTTGTAGTGTTGTCGAAGTTACAGAGTCGATTACTTATTATACGCGACTCAAAAATTTTGAAAGGAAAAAGTTTAATAATTAGTGTAGAATTTTTTTATCTAATTATTATTTTGATATTATGTAATTTAAAAGTTTAGTGATTAAATAATTTTTATTGTTATTAAAACTCCTCCGAAAATACCTATACCCCCTATTAAACCTCTTTGTTTGAATTCGTTCGACTTTGACGCTTGCCAGTTTTCCACGCAACCGTTTGTCGAACTATTAACTCACATGGCTAGGATATAATTCAGTAGCATAACTGCTTTAATGTTCTGTTTAAACTCGTAAAGACTTATCATGAGAAGTTGCTTTCACATATTTTGTTAATATAATTAATTTAAATTCAACCTATATTCCACATTAAATCAGGTAAAAATTATAAAATTAGATAAAGACATTTTACGATTCCAAAAAAACTCCCCTTTTAGTATAAGAAATTTATTATTTTTATTTTCATCATTATATTTCTGATTAATTTACGGAATATTTTTTTTTAATTAGTTCAATAAATTTTGTAAGCTGGCTTGTTGATAAAATAAATTACTTGCGAAAAATACATTTAATTTAATTTAATATTACTGGGGTATTATTTTCTAACAGGAATTATAATTAAAAATAGTATGCCTACTTTATTCTGTATGAATTACGAAAGCATTTATGGATTTATTTTTTTAGAAATTTGAAAAGAAATTAAAAGTATTTATGGATAATTATTTTTTTCACAATATATAGTTTTATACAAAATAGATATAGAAAATTTATTTCTTTATACTAAGAAAAGCTATTTTTGAATGATTTTGACAAATTTGTTTATTAAATTTCACTTTTACTTCAGTTTTTTGTCAATAGATGGCACTACTCAAATACAAGATTTTATCTCTGTAAGGGCAACCTATCTCAATCCTCTAAATAAGTTTTCAGATCTGTGAAAATTTAACTTTGTAGAGACAAATATGCAATTGTTTTACAATAAAGTGAAAGTGCATAAATTGTATTTTGCATAACATTACCAAAAATTAGTGCTTCAGGCGAAGCCGATGTTTTGATTCCATGGAAACTTGTCAAAAAGTGAAAGTCACAGATTCCTTGTCAGTGGTACTGAGACATTTAATCCTTGCTTCTCCTCCTCCTCTCAATATAAGGGAAATTTTTTTATGAATACATCCCCCCTCCCCTTCGTTCACGATACTTTTTGCATTTTTTATTGCCATATTAACTATGTTGTCTTATTTAGGATATTTAATATGGACAATATATGAGTCACATCAGTTTTCAATTCATTATTAAAGTATTGAGAAAATTAGTCAGTAAAACAATTATTTAATTAGAATTAATCAATATATTTTTAAAAATGTAACGATAACACATGAACATATATATTTTTTTAAATGTCATGGACCACAGATGAATTTGGCACTGCCTCTTCTATCTAACTAATTTTTTAGCGGAAACCAAATATTAAGAAATATTTGATATGTTCACTTGTGATTTTATAGTCAAATAACAAAACCTACTTCTACATAAATATTTTGCTAAGAAAGATATCTTGAATGATTTAAAATTTAAAATTGAGAATTTCTTATTAATATATATATCAGTAACATATATTAATATTATTAGTTTTCTTAGAATAATAATTATTATTAAAAAATTTTAAATTTCAGATAATTAATTTGTGTTCATTTAAAATATTTTATTAAACATGAAATCAAACATAAAACGCAAACACGAAAAATATTTAATTTTATGTTATTTTTGTAATTTTTGTCTACTTATTTAAAATACTTTATTTTTTATTTATAAGAAGTATGTACGTGACTCCTCTCCGTGACTTACATTGTTGATAAGTTATGTTTAAATTTTCATTATCAACAAGCTGCTCAGTACGAGAACCACTGCCATGCCTATAGGTGCCTGACTTTTATATGTCTACGGCCCCGTTTGCAGGTTTCCGATGCTTTAATTTTTTTTTACATACACAGTCCAGTCACATTAATGTGACCACCACCTACTTTCGACGTCAACGTGAAATAACCAATCACAAAAGGCAGGTGGCAGCACATTGCAGTGGAGTGTATATAAAGAATTCCACTTAATACCACATTCCACACTCCACTTAAAGCCAGAATATACAAGAGTGTATATTCTGGCTTTTGACAGGTGGTCACATTAATGGGACATTACTGTGTATAATAGCTCCCTCATCCAATATCTTCACGGTCCCTTGGTATTTACGGCCTGCAGTTTAATAAGCACTGTGGATAAGTTCTTTTAAAGTTTGAGAATAATTGTCAGTAAGATGTTCAGTTTGAGAACTACTGTCAGTAAACGGCCCAGTTTGAGTACCACCGCCAATAAGCTGCAAAGTCTGAATAACACTACTAGTATGCTGCAATGTCTGAGAATCCTTGCCAGCAAGCTTCACAGTCTGAGAATCCTTGCCAGCATGCTTCACAGTCTGAGAACCGCATTCACCAATAATATAGAGTTCCCGGAAAATCATTTATGTATCATTAAAATAAAATTTCGACATAAAATATTTTTAACATGAAAATATGCTTTGACATCAGGTCATTAACTAATAGAATGACGGATATAAGACAGATTCAGTGTTACTCAGAGTACACCCTGAACGACTTGCTACACTGTCACCACAATTTTAAAAGAATACTTTCAGGAATTGTGTATGATGTTTTGAATTTCAACTCTTTCCCAGGCTCCCAATGATATGATTTTCTGGATTACATATTTATTGTGCCTATCTCAACATTAGAAACCTGGACGTAATGATTTAGAAGCTTTAGAATACACACACACACACACACACACACACACACACACACACACACACACACACACACACACACACACACACACACACACACACACACACACACACACATATATACTTTTTAATTCAATAAGTATATATGTATATATATATACTTATTGTATTAAAAGTTACGGTATGTCAAATTTGGTTTAAATTATTTCATAATCAGTGATCTTGATGATCTGAATAGATTCAGTTGTTCTCATGATATTTGTTTAAAATAAAGAACAATTTATTATTATTATTATTTTTTTTTGAAGAAACGCTTCAGAAAATAGCCGGTAATAATTTCTAAAGTAATATTCTTTGCAGTATTTTTATAATATTATTATATTATGTAATTTTGTTTATGCATTAATAATATTTGATATTGTATTCAGAATTGTATCATTATCCGTTTCAGGATTGTATACATTTAAACATATCAGAGATTTCCATTTGTTCGTATCGTTATAAATAAAATATTTCTTAAATAATAATTTTTTAGCGCAATGATTTATGAAATGTCTTTTTTTAAACATATATTTCATCATTAAGAGTTGCAACGCTTTAAAATAATGGGAAATTTCAATTGGCGAAACCATATCTATTTATCAATTCTCTATTAAACTAAAAGGATTTCTGAAATTCTAGCAAAAACATAGTCTGGAAGCATTGTATTTTCTTTTCAGATGCATATTTCTTATTTAATGGCAATTGAAACATTTGTTACTGACTCCTTCAGAAAAATGAAACTATCAACTTAATGAAGATTATGAATCTTTTTTTTTTTACTATCCATTAGTAAGTCAATGTTTATTCCGCCTTTTTATTTCTATAAATTAATGCACTTAATGCTAAAATTTTTCCCTAAGTGAACGCTTAGCATGGAGAGCAATACAAAATAAAATGCCGTTAAATGCTTTATGAAATTATATAAAAATAAAATGCAATGTTTGTTTCTCAATGTGGAACTGGAACTTTAATAAAAGCGTTATTTTAATATTTTCTTTTAAATAGTCAGTAACTTTTCTAAAGTACTTCCGTCATACGTGGAAGAGTCTCCATTTAATTATTGCTGAGGAAAATGAACTGAAAATGTTTCTGAATTCCTTTGTATCATTCTTTTCATTCCAAATTCCTTTTTGGAAGAATAATTTATTTTATTTTCGTAGCATTCTGAAAACGTTGTTATTTGTGTTGAATATTTGTAATATTTTTTTTTCAACATGTCTTTTCTGTCAAATATGAAGGAACACGCACACACAAAATAAAAACAAATAAACAAAATAAATAAAGGAAGCATTTGTATTCTAATACTAGTAGCAAGTAGTTATATTTTAATACTAGTAGCAAGCTATAGTACTTAAATCCTTCAATAAATAACAAATTATAAAAGGTCGATGTAACATAACATATAGTTTCGTGAATGTTGTTTTTGTTTTAAAGTTAAACTACTTTTATTAACACATTTTTTCAATATTTGTAATCTAATTTTTTAAAGTGTATCCGAAAGTTAGAAGCATTATTAAATTATAAGAAAAAAAAATAATATGTAAGAAATAAAATCACTAATAGATTATAATCAGACTAGAAAAGCGAATAAATTTCTATGCGAGTTCTCTTGGAAATTCGTAGTCGTAATTCGTCAAATTGATACTTGAATTCATTTATTCGTATTAGTGAACATCTTTACTGTGCATTTTTATTTTATTTAATTTACCTTATCTCACCCCCTTCCGTATCTACAGCTCAAAAAATGATAATCATAGTAAAAAATAAAAATTGAAAAAAAAAAAAAAATCATTTATGGAATTGCAGAAATATAAAGAATCTTATATGATACTATATATAATTTTTTTACTAACATATAAGGGAAACGAAAGGTATATGGAAAACAAAAATAACAAGTTAAAACCATGATGTGAAAAATTGTAAGCCATATTATAGACAGCGTTTAGTCTATCGAGTATAAAGCAACGCAACGTTATTATTTAAAGCGAAAAAATTTGGCCTGAAATTCAGTTTAAGAGGTAATGGTTTTTTGGAAGAGGTAATTGTTCATTATCTTCTAAAAAGTTTATTAAAGTTTATTATTGATTTTCTGTCTGGTGCATGAGTTGTAAATTATATTTCAATGCAGCAGAATGGAAAATGTTTTTCAGAGGATTTTAAGATTCAACGATTTTGTTAAAAATGTTGCAGTAGTTTGTTGCTTAATAAATTTCTATGTTACATTTCTTCGTTACTTGTAATTCCTTAATGTAATATAGTGATTTATTCTTGTGTATTTTGAAGAAATATATAATTGAAGAAACACATTTCATAGTATTTGCAATCCGTTAACTTTTAATATGTCGCGGAAGGGGAGGGGGCTTTTAATATAAATAAATTTAATTCGCCCCCTCTTCATTAATAATAAGCTCAGTAATAATTATTTCCCTATACCCAGCATTTTTCCTTCATGTAGTCAAAAGGAAGAAAAAGTTGCTGCTCAACTTTGAAATGGTTAATATACAAAATTATAAATTCATATAAAATCGATATATCGTAATATTGCGATAAAAATGAAAGATATATCGATTAAAATAAATTAAATTTCAACATCATCCAGCACTCGTCAACATCATATAGCCATTAGGTGTTCCCCAAGCCACTACCAGGGACCAATACTGACTCACTGAAGTTATTCTTCCATTATAAAGTGACCAATAGCTTAAATACTAGCAGAAGTGTACATATTATTTCTGATAACTAACTTTTTACAATTTCCTGCCTTTTAAGTCCCATCTTTAAGTAAATCAAATATTTCCAAAATGTTTGTAGCATTTAAATTATATTCTGAAGATACCTTGCTTAATTTTCTTTAATGAATAACAAATGAAGAACACTATAGCGAGAGAGAGATTTTCATCTTACGAAAATACACAAAGAAGTAAAAGGAAAAAAGTGCATCGGTTTAGTGATTTCAGTATACAGTTTCTAAAGTATTTACGATATTTTTGAAGTATTTTCGACGTTCTCTCATCTTTGAGATTCAACAGAACATTGAAACTTAATTCTTCATTCGCTTGGAAAATCTCAGGATTCTTGCACAGCGGGATCGATGACAAGTAGCAGTATGATTTAACCCTTAAAAAGATTCGCAGTCAATGGATTCGAAACAATCACGATTAGATAACAATCACTGCGCGGTGTGGAATCCTCAGTGTTGGAGCTCTTTCTATTGTTTAAGTGCTCTTGCTATTGTATTATTTATCCTGATAGTGAAGTTCTACTCTGAAAGACACACCTCACATATTGTGGAATTTCTAATATTTTGGCGCTGTATAGGTCTCATGTAAGATAAATTATTTCCTTTCATTCCAATAACTCTAAATCTTATTGTTTTTTCCAGGAAAATGTTTTATTACTTTTACTAAAGGTCAATTTAGTCTTTTCATGTTGTTGTCCCTTTACTTAATTTGTACTTCCTTCTGATGTCTAGAAAATTCTTTTAAGTTGGCCAATGTATTCATTTATAAATGGCCTTGACGAAGCTTTTGTCCATACACAAACCGTTTATTCATTCTTTTAAATTCCATCGGTTTTAAATTCTTCATTTCAACTTTTATTTCTTGAATAAACATTGAGGATGTATAAGATCTTAAGATAAATATGTTAATGGTCTTGAATTAATTATTCTTTTTGCTCAGCATATAATAACATAATTCATTTCTTCTTAATGAAGATTAACTTTTGTCTTTAATATTCCTTTTGGCATACCAATAAATCGATCCCTAAAACCATCATGGAACTGAAAGTGGATTTAATTTCCAATTATTCAATGATTTAATTCCAACGATTGATTTAATTTCAATGATTTAATTCCTTTTTAATAGCAGCAAATTCTCTTATTTCCTCCATTAATAGATTTCAGTTCATTAAATCTACGTTAAATTTATACTACTATCAGAATGGATCATACAAGGTTTTCTTTTACAAAAGATAAATTTTTTTTAATATGAAGCTATCCATAAAAAGAAAACTCAAAAATTTTACATCAACAGTACTAAAAATTGTGCCAGTAAATAAGAGAATCCAAAATATTTTGCTGTCTTTCGATCTTGCTTGATCCCCACAGATCTATATCAATGACTTCGAATAGCTGAGCTTCTCTTATTACATCTTCAGGAAGTAGAACATTTATAGATTGGAGAGAAGTATGGAAAATTTTCTGAATCTGAGACAGATTCTGATAAATTTAAAACAATCTTTATAGTTTTATAATACAATATTCTTTTCGAAAATAGACATTAAGACTTGTATATCTGCATGGCAAAGTTCAACATATGTGTCAAATATCAGTTTGTCTACCATATGATGGATTGATGAAAGTAAAATTGGATATCAGGAACTTTCTGGATAATTTTTGTAATTTTAGTCTTAACACCAAGGAGACGTTCTGGATCTAAATATGTTTCTGTTTCTCTCAGACCTTTCTCTATGAATTTCCTTTATAATTATCCTCTTTGTTTTATTACATTCTTTAACACTTAAGCTACGAAAAGTTATTGCAATTTTACTTTTTTTTGGCGTTGATGAAACTAAGTATCCACCAAATAATTATTGCGATATTTTTGTAAGACAAATGCTAATAAAAGCTCAAAATTTTTTTCGATGTTAAGTTCCGATATAGCAATTTTTCTTTTTTTCGGAATTAACAACTTTTAAATTAGAAAATATTTTAGAAGTAGGCTGATTTTCACATTGATAGAGTCAACTAAGTCCTTTCACAATCGAGATTTTACCAATTATTCAACAATGCATTCTCGTAAGGGAAGGTCAGCTGGATTTTGTTGACCAGGTACAATTTCCCACGAAACTATTTGAAATGATTTCAGTATTTTTTTGAACTGTAATTGTTTTGAAGGAGAAACGATTGTCACCTTTAGGCTTTCTTTTCTAATAAAATTTAGTGTCCATAGAGTCTGACCAGTAAAATACCTCACCAACTTTAAGTTTCAAATCTTTCTTTACTGTATCAACCAGTCTTTCTGTAATACAACAAGCTAATATTCTAACGATAGCTATTTTCCTTAGAGGAGCTACTCTGAATCTGGCTTGAATGAATTAATTGCAAGCAACTTGATTTTGAAATTAAGTTCTTAAAAAATTACAAGTAGCATAAGAAGTTTTACAAGCATCACAAAAAATATGTATAGATATTTTTCCTTGATTGATTGACAATCGAGATAATCTTCGACGTACAGGAATTTTCTTTAATTTAATGACTTGATTTTTCCCATTTTTAAATATTTTTGGCATGTTTTCTGACAGTTTAGTATCCAAAAAACTTTGAATTTCCAACATTTTTACAATGATCGTCGGAACTAATGTCGCAGGACAGGTCAGGATATCAGATTTACATTATAATGACAATATTTCTTTTTTTGTTTGTATTCTAAATTAAAATTTCTAAAATCATGTTATAAAATGTCTTCATATGCATTTCAAGATAGTTGCAACAAAGGAATTTATACTTTATCTGGTGTTTAGTTGATTTTAATCATTTTTATGATTTGTTGCCGAAATATTATAGTTTTGATTTGACATTGTCCACGTGCAAGGATTCTTTAAACTTTTTAGATATTTCTTAGAGCTCTTAAGATATTGATTTAAACAAGGATTGAGTGCTGGTGGTGAAAAAGGACTGTAATTAATGACAAAAACAACTTTACATTGTCTGTAGGTAATTTCATTTTCTGGATCATCTTCATTCCAGGATAAGAAACATAAATAGTTTCTGTCGCATTCACGTAAATCTATCTGTAAAAATACTTGTTAATATTAGCAGTGACTCCAGCGTTATCCCCTCTAAATCTTCTTCAATATTATTATATACAATTTTGTGCTGCATTTATTAATTTTTACAAAAATATCTTGGTAAAAGGCCTTTTAAAATTATAGATTATAGAATAGTGAAATAATTTTCTTTTTAAAATCTAGACCTTCTAACTTTTTAATTCTGTTGAAATTTTATCAAACAATTTTCTAAAAGCATAAATAACTGTTGAATTTCTTAATGATTTTTTATATTTATAATATTATTCACAAGTGTGTGCATTAATAAATGTTTTCATGCAAATTCCTTTCCTTTAACTAAATAATTTCCTTCCTTTAACAAAATAATGGGAGAATCATATTTTCTGGGGAAAAAAGACAAATGTTGGACAGAACTCAAATAGAAGTACTCAAATGTGCCTTGAGATAATTAAATTTATCCACTTTATGTAATAAACCATTGTTATAGATGACAGACTCAAAACTATTCCAAAATGTTAAATATCGACGATAATATACATAAAATTTAAAAATACATAATTTGGGGAATTTTATTTGTAAACTAACCATATTTCATCTCATTTAATTGTATATGTATCTATTTCGTTTTTGTTTTCATACAATCCTTTTTTTTTTTAAAAATAATTAATTTTTTATTTTCATATTTTCAAAGAACAACTTTTCATCTGTAGTTTCAATTTCAATATCGATATTTTTTTCTTTGTAAAGAAGTTCCATTTCTTTAAGAAAATCAAATTTAATAATTAATATTTCAATCAATTTTTTAAATTTATCTATATATTTTACCCCATTTTTGATTTTTCTTAAATCTTAGAAACTGGTGTTTTCTAGTAACACGTCATTTCTTTTTTTAACAAACTTAATTTCTCTTTATTACTGTTTTCACTATCTGCTATTTCAAATTATAAATATATCCAGAAATTAAATAGCTATATTTAAGGGAGAATTGTTATCATTCATCAATACTCGTTTCTTTATTAAACAACTTTTAACATCAATTAAGTAAAACGTAATTAGGATATTTCCTACCTTTTAAATCCAGTGTAGTAATCAGTTAGTATTTCCAGAAGTTTCGATTGTAAGTCGGTTTATCAAAAGTATTTCCGGATCTCAAATGTTTCCAAAGTGTTTGTACATTCAAATTATATTTCGACGAAGTTTTTCTTAATTTTATCTAACAAATAAAAAATTACAAATGATATAACTAGAAAGAAACAAAAGAAGTCCTTTAATCAGAAAAGCATAAAAAATAATAAACTCCGAAAAAGAGGAGTTCGATTACATTTTTAATACGCTTTTATTAGCTTCACCTGTATGTTTGTATGTAACTCACTTTTTGGGCTCGATGTTGGGACTGATGGCGCCATCTACTGGCGAGTCAGTCAACTGATCAAACCCTACTTATTTTGTATAATTATTTTGTTTAATCTTAATTCCTTTTGTTTTATTTTACTTTTATCTTAAAATTCTCATTTTTTTTAACTTTAACCTTTTTATTTTTGGGCATCGTCAACGAACTCTTAATTGTACCGATAGCTTTAGCTTTTTTGATCTCATGCTTTAATTGTTCTCAAGCAGATGTTTTTCCTAAATTTTAAATTCATTTATTTATTTTTAATTACTTCTATTCATTAATTTAAGAAACTACAATTTATGCTAATGTTTCAATTAATTTAAGATGTGGAGGTTTTGTGATTCTTAAAACCACCAAGGAACATCATAACCGGTACGCCCGTTGCCCAGCTTTCTTTCACCCCGGGTAGAAATTCAGTAATATCCGCGATCGAATTGCGCTCTTCCTATTGGCCGAAAATTTCCGTGGCTAAAAAGAGGCGGATCTCAAAGGCATAGGAGTGCGATCATGTCGAATTGCGCTCTTCCTATTGGCCGAAAATTTCGGTGGGCAAAAAGTATATAAACTTAGCGGATAATCGGCCAAGGTACCGTCTCTGCATAATTTGCACCAGACCTAGACTTTAGTCATCCTTTCTAGCAGCAATTACTCTACTTTGTAGTATATTCCAACTTTTTTATATTATTCTTTTTTTTTGCTTATATTAATTGTATTGTACTTAGCTTTTTTAGTATTTTTTCATTAATTTTTATTTGCATTGTATTTATCTTTTTGTATTTCTCATAAACTTTTAAATTTTTTATTCCTTAATTTTACTTTTTCTTATTTTATGATTTGTATTGAAACTAAAAATAAAAAATAAATTATAGTTTAAAAAAACTAAAAAAAAAACACGCTTTTAGAGTTAATCAGACTAAAAAGTAAAAAATAAATTAATAGTTTAAAAAAAACTAAAAATACGCTTTTAGAGTTAATCTATCTAAAAAGTAAAAAATAATTGTTAACATAAGAATAAAATGACTGACGAGAAAATGAATGTCACTGTTCTAAAAGCGTGGGGTGCTCAATATCAATGGTTATAATTTTTCACTAGTTTCACTCAGAAATGCAGAGTTAATTTTAAAATGTCATACAAGCACCCCACGCTTTTAGAACAGTGACATTCATTTTCTCGTCAGTCATTTTATTCTTATGTTAACAATTATTTTTTACTTTTTAGATAGATTAACTCTAAAAGCGTATTTTTTAGTTTTTTTAAACTATTAATTTATTTAAATTATGCACGGTATAAGTGAAGAATTTTTGTCACTTGCATTTGTGAATTAAAAAATCTCTCAATATTTGTAGACTACTTAGAAAAGAATAAGGAAATAATTGTTGTATCAAATTCCTAGTACAGGGCCTGCTGTTATAAAAGTCTTGATTACGAGTATTTGGCATGGATATAAATTTATAAACTGCCTCACTTGAAAAAAAAAATATGTTTTAGAACGATTTAAGAATATACGATTTTATGATGTATGATTTTATGACATGAATGATATGTAATTTTCATTAACATTGTATATCACTTTACGTTAATATATATATACATATATGTTAATAATTCAAGGCACATACACTATGTGGAAGAAAGTGACGGGACACGACACTATAACGACATAAACCCATATTTATTAAAATTAATAGGAGGTAGGGCCTCCTTTGGCTGCGATCAGAGCTGCAACCCTTCTGGGCATGCTTTCCACTAAATTAGTCATAGTGGCAAGAGGAATTTCCTTCCAAATGTTTAACAGGAAGTTCCATAGTTCAGGCTTGCTTTTGGGGAGTGGGGTGCAGGCTCTCAACCGACGGTCCAATTCGTCCAAGAGATGTTCAATTGGGTTACGATCAGGGCTCTGCGCCGGCCACTCCATGCATTTAACGTTGTTGTTCGCATACCAATCAAGAGTCCTCCTTGCAACATGGCATGTTGCGTTGTCGTCTTGATACCAGCAATCATCCATACCGTACGTTGCCCACAAGGTAGGAAGGACATGATTGTCGAGAATATCACAGTATCTATCGGCATTCATCGCACCATCAACCTTCACCAGTGGGCCAGCCCCATACCAGGAGAAACAGGCCCATACCATCAATCCTCCTCCACCAAACTTTACAGTTGGGACGACACACTCGGGCAAAAGGCGTTCTCCTGGTAAACGCCATACCCAAACACGTCCATCGGAACGGAAAAGGGTAAATCGTGACTCGTCACTCCAAAGGACGCGTTTCCAGTCATCCAGAGTCCAAGTACGGTGGTCTTTGGCCCATCGAAGGCGCGCTTTCTTGTTGGTTTTCGTAATCAAAGGCTTATGGGCCGCCGAACGTCCAGTGTAACCTAACTTATGGGCCTCGATACGAAGAGTCTTGGTCGAAACGGCCACACCTGTGGCTTGTCTAAACTCATTAGCGATGTTATCCATGGATGTTTGACGGTTACTTCGAATCTCCCTGCCGAGCACCCGCCGGTCCCTTCTTATGAGAACTGTAGGTCGTCCGCTTCGGGGTTTGTTCTGACAGTATCCCTCAGTCTTGTAGCGACGCACAACACGTGCTACAGTTGTTTTTGAGCAGTTACGGAGATGGGATATCTCCCTAATTGACACCTTGGCCAGATGCAATCCAACCAACACACCTTTCTCGAACTCAGACAACTCTTCCCGTGGCGGTATCTTGACAAAAAACAACTCTAGTCGACTCCACAGAGTATTTATAGGATATGGCTGACACGTGATACCTATTATTGCGCATGTGTCAGCTGTATTGTCGACTTTTCTACTTTTCGAGGGGTGTCCCGTCACTTTCTTCCAGATAGTGTATATACGAGTATTGATTTATGTATTGTTGGGTTTGCTGTAATGTATAGAGTGGAGCAGTTTGTGGTATATATGTAAATTATTTCAAATGCCAGGCATTTTGATCTGACATCATTCACAACTTAATCAGAAAACATTCTGCAGACTCAGCATTGATTATGATACATCATAGGGTGCCATATTTTATTACAGCAATTTAGAATCTTCCAAGATTAGCACCTACGAGTTTGCACCTTTGCCTGCTCTTTCGGCTAAAAAGAAAACCAGAAGTTCTGACAGACAGATTTATCAAACTCATCGCTGCGAATATGAACAGAATAATTTGCTGCAGTGTCACGTGTCGAATTTCCAGCCTAGCCTCCTTAGTTCGGATACTCAACTCCCAATAGACCGTTCAAAGGAGCCCATAAAAATAAATCCAACAATACATCCATCAATACTTGCATAGACTAGACATAAATATCAGACAGTCTTCGATTTTAAACGCGGAAAAGAGAGGCTATTTACCATTCCATTGGTTTCCTCTCCTGGTGCCGAAGAAGCCGTCCGCAACGAGGTAAAGATCGAAGGCAAAGTTGAGATCCACGGATAAAGTCCTCAGCAGATCGATGGAGATGCCAGCACAGCAGCTGATATTGTATTCCAAACCTTCCAGATGGCGATGACCGTGGTAGTCGGAAAATATGCGGGATAAATCTGATTTTGAGTTTGTTTTTACCTAAAGTATAACAGGAAGTAATATAAAACATATATTAAAAAAAAAAAAAAAAAAAAAAAAAAAAAAAAAAAAAAAACCGTACTCGATGGCATGTGAGTAGACTTACAAAACTATATTATGAACTTTAACAATACCATCAATGATTAATTTCATTTAAAAGATAAAAAATTTGATTTGTAATTGTTTAATGATCTATTTTGTTTCAAAAGTGTCGAAGCAAATGTTAATCATTATTATATTACTAGAGCGTAACCAAGTTCAATAGTACAGGAATGCAACAACTTTCAATAATTTTAGCAAAGACACAAAGAAAGAGTTTGTTAATATTTACTAATCAGTATCCACAAAAATTTTGAGATTAATGTAGTCATTTATTTTTTATTTATTGCAATATAGACTCAACAGCCCATTAGCTTCAAGATCTCATCTGCAGCAATCCATAGGTATTCAATCTTGTGCAGCTACCAACTTAGGTCAATCTTTACAATTATATAGAGTATTCAAAAGTATCTTTACGTTTTTAGATATTCATTAAAAAAAGTCGTCATCGAGTCTCCGTTTTGTTGCTCTTTTTGCTTTAATTAATTTCCAACAAATAAAAAAATACTACGCATATTGACAACAACATTTCAATAAAAAAATTTCACTAACCCGTAAGCAAGGTAAACCAAGAAGGCAGGATTCGTTCTCAACTCTTGTAGCGGGCATCACAAAGGGAGGAGCGAAGGCGGTGACTATCCGAAATCTTTCTTGACCCAGTTGGGGTGGCCCGACGTGCTTGTGGTTCAGCCAGAGGACAGCGTTCAGGGAGATTCGGTTTCCAGTTACGTTCCCGATTCTCTTCCAACGACGAGGAGCAGGGTCTTTGGTGTCTGTCACGTGATGGTAGGGCCAGCCGGAGTACGGTACAAGGTTGTAGATGTCGAATATAGGCGTTAAAGGGGATGAAACATTCGAACGACGTTGTTTTAGTACTGATCTAACGCAAATGAACAAAAGAAAGTACCAGTTATATAATAGCACTAAAATACGGCATTACTAAGAGGACACAATACACAGTATTACTAAGAGGACACTATTCAGGTTCATCTTTAACTTTATATAAAAAATTGGAATGGTACCAAATTTGGTTGTGGAAATAAAGATAAAAGGAGGAGGATTTCTAAATAACGAAATTTTGTTTCAAAAGAAGTAAAATGGCGCTTTACAATGCTTAAATAAAGAATTGGAAGATTTCTCAGAAAAAAAGTGAGACCTCTGTTACATAAATAAATAAATATATATATATAGTTTATCGATAAATGTAATAAAAATCGATAAATACAAATATTTAAAAGGAAAAAAGGCACAGAATCGCAATCGATTAGTACATAAAAAGCTACATTAGTTTACAACAATTCAAGTATCGAATGCTAAATTTAAATGAAATTAAGTCCAACATTCAATGTCCTAAGAAATATTAAATAAAATTAATATAGTATAACTACAATATCTAATATAATAACAGGTACATCTTAATTTGATTACTTTGTGTGTCTTCTCTCTCTCTCTATATATATACATATATAGATAGATAGATAGATAGATGTATAGTGGAGCAAGAATGCTTGAAAAGTTGGTAGAAAGTCGAAAAACGGAATTTTTGTTTAATTCTGGAAATAATATAAATTTCTGCACCTTTTATACTTGATTTGAATGATGGGAGAAGAATATTTTCCAAGCTACATATCCTTGAAAATCGAAAAAACCTTTGAGAACACACATATTCTCATTAGAAGACTTTTGCAACTTAGTAACCATAAGCATTAAAGGTTATTTAGTAAACATAAACATTAAAGCTTGCATTTGTAGCATTAAGCATTTGTTAGAAATAATTTTCTCATGGATCCAAATCCTTTGAATTAGTATTTTGAAGTTTTTCAATGGTATTTATTTTTGATTTTATTAAATTATGATAAATTATTAGTCATTTAAAATGGTCAATTATTTTTCAAAATTACATTTGTATATTTATTTTAAAATTACATTTGTACATTTTGAAAAAGTTTTTTCCCATATGACTTCGGACTTTTCGTATTTATATTATCTACAATAATTGGTTAAACAACAATTTTAAGATCTTCTTGAGGAGTTATTAAACGAATACGTACTATTCTTACCATTAAGCCAAATGGCTGTGCCATTTGTACTTATACATTAAAAAACTATGTATTAACTACTACCAGAGAACTGATTAAAAATCACGTGTGGTATGTGACGCCTCTTACAGTTCACAAATTGTCAATACCTGGAGAGGAAATAATTTCATCTGCAATATTACCTTCTGGACAACTCGAAAATCTTAAGCGGCAATGTTTAAGGATTTAGAGAAATGCAATTAAGATAACTTTTAAATTCTTCTGATATCTTCTGATTCATTTATAACAAGCCTGAGACAACCTCCCTAAAGCAATTTCATTTGATTCCAAAAGAATCTTTCAGAATATTGTGAAAGAACGAATCAAATTCAGAAACTGATTCAGACGAATCGGAATTATGTTACTATTGTGTATTTTGTTTTCAGATAATACTTTTAATCAATTTTTAATTTTTTTCAAGATTTGTATTTTTTAGTTTTATTTTTTAGATAAAATGAGTGACTATTATCAGCAAAAATGTTTTTCTTTTCCATAATCAATGTAAAACATAAATACAAATTATTGTTAATAATCTAAGTTATGAGTTTTCTTTATAAAACTTCTAATAGTTTTGTGTTTAATATTATATTTTATTTATATGTAGTAAAAAAAGTATATTTTAGAAAAATAGCTTAAATAGTAAAATAAATTTTTGTATCAAAATTTATATAAACATATCTGAAAGATAATTTCAATAATATTATAACACATATTATCTTAATAGTAATATACATCCTCGAAAATATTATATATTTTTCATTTAATTTAAAATAATCGTGCTTCTATTACTGTTTATTAAACATATTGTTTAAAATATACATTTGAGGAAAATGAGCTTAATATAGTAAACCATTACAACCATATTTTTGAGGAAAATGAGCCTAATATTACAAACCATACAACCACAATTTGGAACTTTACCAAAAAACCTAATATAACGCTAAATTAACCACGAACTGTGGTTCTGAGAGCTTAACTATTAAGTTTGAATTTCCCACTCCCCCAAAACTCTTCAGACACAATTTTCAAGAAAATTGATTTTTTTGCCCGGAAATCAGTGTGTTTTGCCCTCACCCCCATACGTTGGTCGTAGACACATACTTCCAATTACAAAAATGTTTCAAATGAAGTTCGAATTCATGATGTGGCATTTTTTTCTTAAAAAAATCAATATTGGTTAAAATGTAAAATTTAAATTTTTATACACTCCCCCGGTCCCTATATTCTCGTATAGATTTATTGAGTAAAACTTTACATTTATTGTAACCAATGTAACACAAAACGTTTTATTTCTTTGTGATAAAAATTGACTTGAAATATCTGTCAAAGTTTAGTCGAAATGCCAAGTTTTAATCTTTTCCCTCCAACTTCGATTAAGGGGTCGATTAAAAAATTAATTAAGAAAATACGAGATTGTTATCAGGGTAAAACGCCCATTTAATGATATGATGAAAGGGACTTTTCCCGAGCATAACCGATGAGTGCATGTATAATAAAGTGGACATGGCTATTGCCCCTGAATACTATCGTATACTGAAATTTTGAAATCATATTTCGGACTGAAGTAATACAACCAAGAAATGTCAATTAGTAAGTTATAAACTACTGCCGAATTATTTAGAATCAATTCCCTAAAAATGCCGAAAAAAACTGAAAATGAGCAAGAAGAACTGGATAAATTGTTGAAATACCATGGTCTAATTTATTCGTTCACTAATTTCATTGTTTTTATTTTAAACAGTATTTTCTTTAAAAAAATATAAATAAAACAAAAAAAAAAACCCGGACAAATTATGCAAATTAGATACGCAAAGTTTTTTTTTAACTCTACTAAGATGTCTATCATTTCATGGTGTTGGGAACTGTTTTATTTTAATCTGTTATATTAAAGTGATGTGTGTAGGTTTCAGTACAATTTAGAAGTTATAGCCCTTAAATATCTAACACTTGTTATTCCTTTGATTACGAATGCATTTCCTAACTTGATAAGTATTTTAAATTTTCATGGCATTCATTGTTCAAAATTCAGCTGTCCGCATCTTCTAATTCACATTTTTTAATTCTGACTTTTTTCATTTTGGAGTTTGATTTCGAGACCATCCGGATGTTCTGTTATTTTGTAGGAAAATAAAAAGAAGCAAGAATAAAATATTCTGTATCAAACATGTGAATTTGTTGGGTTTCTAAATTAACGGAATTTAATTAAACCCAATAATGATGACTGTTAGCAAGATTGTCACAAAAATTCCGCAGCCTGGAAAGTACTTCTTCGAGGAGTCTGTGGACATCGCAGAAGTCACATTAGAGGATATTCGCTGGACAAAATTCGAGTTCAGTATTGTAGAACCTCATGGACAACTTGAATAGCTCTGGATATATTGCATATCTGTTTTTCTAGAAATGAATGATTTAGATCAAAATGCCCAACGAGTGTAAACAATGTTATGCACTCTGTCATCAATGCATAAGATATTTTATCCAAATAAGCAATGCAAATTAAATATCTGCAACTCCTAAACTACTTAAAATCAGAAAATTATTTCAGTATTCTTTAAAAAATATGTGAGCCTCCAAGGGAGAGATGATTTGTGGCAGACGTTTTATTGCTGCTTTTTTCAAATTAAGAACCTTTTTGACCAAAGGTCATTCACTACGAGCAGCCAATATCCAGCAGATTCAGTGTTCAGAGTATACAACAGCGGTCTGGCTACATTGCACTCATATTTTGCAAATGCAATTTAGATGTAAATACTATATAGATAAATACTATATAAATGTGGGAGATACGAAACTTCCTTTTTGTGTCGAAAGGAAAGAATCTGTAACCTACAGATTAGCAGACTCGTTCCTAACATAGAAAAGAGAATTTTCAGCAGGACATAGCTAGTTTGGATTTCAAATCAAGCTTCACCAATACGGAAACACAACTCGTTATACTTAAGATCTACTTTTATCATCAAAACCCCGATGGTCCTGGGTGGTTACCTCAACAAGTACTGACCATGCCGAGTTGTTGATTATACAAGAATCGGGATACCTTAATACGAGTAATAGCTATTGTATCACGGTAGTTTATTGTCAAAAGTGAAAATTCCCATTTTTGAAAAAAAATATGATTTTTTAATATGATCAATGAAAAAATCCTGCTTTATATTTTCTTGTTTGAAAATTAATTATGCGAAATTTACACAAATACGCGCCTATGAGGAACCCCAGAGCATTTTTTAAAGGGGCTCACGACCTCCTTTGTAACATTTGAAAATCAGGAATAATTTTGCTATAAAAAGTATTGAAATTTGAAATGAGTGATAATAAATCATGGAATTATGATACAAGAGTTATTTCAGCAATAACAATTTATAAATTTCAATACCGTCCAAATTTAAAATCGAGCAACTATAGTAAAATATTACAACAGTATGAAGTTTGAAACTGATTATATATCGTATCTGAATCTTCGGTTGTTTGATGCTTGTAATTATTATGCTTTAAAACCGTTATAAAATTGGTGTATACATATAAATTAAATGAAATAATTTTTCATGAAGTATAGAAATAGACCCTGGCTAGCAGTAATTTTTTTAAAAATAACTTTACACATTAGAAGATGGTGCTATTCCGGAGAGCCCAGTTGACTCACGAATACTACCAGTTTGGTTTTAAGACTGATGGTATTCGGTTGGAAATCAACAAACTGAGATAGAACCGAAAGCAGTCCCTCTCAGACACACCTGGCTGCAAGTCGTCCTGGTTTATCATTGCAGTCCACTGGCATAAGGTATGCCCAGACTGCTTTGGCCAGACAGCGTAGTGGCCACATTAAAAGTCTGAAATTTGCGGCAACGAAAAGACTTATTCATCCTGTACCTGTTCTTGCTCGGCCTTTATTTCTCATCTTGCTGAGTGTGCGAGCACCTCTATTGAGAAGCTGTGGAGTGAGGGAGGTTTGGTTTGGTTTGTCGCTCTACGGTCATCTTGTGCACACTTTAGGCTAAACAGACCGGGACCTACAGTTTAACGTGGATTTCGAACCACTCACAAACATCCATGCCACCTCCATGATTCGAACCTGAAGCCTGGGAAACCAAAGGCCAGAGCGCTAGCCACCAGGCCGCTATGGAGTGAGGGAGGAGAGGCCGTCATGAAGATGCATGAGCAACATGATGTCATGGACCTAGTCTAGGTGTCTAGAACAGGGGGATATGAAACAACAACAACAGAACATGAAAGCTGACTTATCCGAACTGGGAACGGGAACGATAAATCTATAAGGTAGAAAGTCTTTCCATTATGCTTTAGGAGGTAGAAATAAGGGTGTTATTTCCTAATGTGGGAGTATTCGCTCTGATCAGAGTAATTTCCCTTTTAAGATCCCCTTTTAAAAATAAAATTGGAATTTTTCCTTTCAAGATTAAAATACCTTTTAAATGCCTACAAGTTTCAAGTTTTACATAGCTTTGTGAATACCGCTTTTTTGACACTCAAAAAGTAACTGCTCTTTCATGAACACAAATGAAATTCCCGGAGAGAAGATATCTAAGGGCCAAACAATTCGACCTCGGGGAAAAGTAATAAATATGTTTTATTTTCTCTTTATATCCTATAAACTTGATATGTGTGCCATAAAAAAAGAGATGCAAGCTCTAACCGAGCATAAGGGGTGGAAGCAAACCTTATTAATATGAATTTTATGAGTACACTAGAATTGAAAATCAATATGCATGTGATATTTTTATCTCCTCAAATGAATCATGTATTTAGGTAATATATATAAGTTATTTATTAATAAAATATATATTAGTTATTAACAATAATTATTAGTATCCCATATGAGAATTATGTATTAATATAATATGTATTACTTACAAATTTAGGAAACTAATGTAATTAATATAATGTATTGCTTTGTGATTTTAACACGAAATTTTTCTCCACATTGGGTTATAATGTTTTCTTGTAATTATGTAAATTAATATGTTTTATTTTAATTAATCTATACCTTTTATAAACATTTATAGTTTAAATTGCAGCATTTATTATCTTTATTTTTTAATATTAAAGCAATTGACACAGAAAATCTGAAATATCGGTAAAAAAGAGAAAATAATTTTGATGAAGAATTAGACGAAGCTTAGGAAACAGTAAATGCAACATTTCGGTTTTTCTTCGATGCATAAACATTATTTTCTGACAAAATATTTAAGATCAGACAGGCTACACTTTCACTCTATTAAACAATTTTTTATAGTGATTTAAGAAATCAAAGATATACATATTATGACTTGAAAGCAACAACAATAAAAAAAAAAACTTTTGCAGAAAATTTAAAGTTGAGTTACTTAATGAAGAAACGCTTTATCTGTATAATAATGTTAATTAATTTATCTTTATAATTTTCGGATAATTTTTGTTTTTCGCAATGCAAAATCTGGGAGAAACTACATCTAAAAATTTTTGAAGATATTTATCAGTCCTCAGTTGTAATAAAGAATATAGTTAATGCAACCTAAATCAATGTTAACAATCCAAAATGGATGGGCCTATTGTCTTTAAATTTGAGAGTTTGCACTATTCGTAGCTCAATTGACTCGATTCGACTACGAATGCACAAGCAACATACTCTGAAGTTATTAGTTCCAAAAATGAAGAGATTCAATAGTAATTGTAAATGTGCAAGGGTCGCCTTGACAATCAGGCCAACTGAGGCTCTGGGTTTTTTCCTTTACGATAATGACAATTCGGGGCAGTTTCTCCAAAATGATCTCTCGGATTAGATATCTTTTCATCGAGCTCGAGGTATAAGTGAAACGAGAAGCCAATCAATGTACAAAAAATATGTGGGTTTTAACAATTCTCTATCTTTGCTTTATATCATAATAAATTTTATACATTTTCGGACATTTATACACTTGCTTTTTTTATTTTGGAAAAGGAAAAATATTTACATGATTTGAAAGATATTTCGAAAATTTTTTTTGGAAGGACTCACATTATACCTTCTTGAGATTCAACGTTCTATGCTGCTGGGCAGTTTTATTTCGAATATAGTAAAACTATTCAATCTGTTAAAGTGGGAAGTCCAAAACTGCCATCTATTATGTTAAAAATTAAAATTTTTTGCTCGGATTCTTTTTTAACAAGCATTTGTGACATCAATAGAAGGTATATCAATAGTTTTAATTTAGTTTTTTTTATATTTTTACATAGCTTTATGTCACAAAAATAGCTTATATGTGGTTTTAAATGTTTAATTAATAAAATTAAGTATTTCTAATGTTTAGGTTTTTTGAAATAAAACTGTATTTCTCACTGAATAATGGGACTTAATTAGCTATACTCTCAAAATGGCATTGAGAGTGGCATGGATGTTTGGTAGTAGTTCAGAATCCACCTTAAACTGTAGGTCCCGGTCTAATTAGCCTAAAGTGTGCACAAAATGACAGCAGGGCGACGAGCCAAACCAAAATTGCACACTGAGAAATTTTTATTTTCAATAAGAAGTCACAACTTTATTGTCTCATAACCAAAGGTTGTGTTCAAAAATGATGTCCATTATACTAGACATGAAAAAATGTTTAATTCTTTCATTTAACATACTGCTTTGTAGTACTTTTTAGAAAATTTATCTCAAATTAGTGAAGCATTGGTTAAAAAAAGTCTCAGACACAAAACGCTATTTTGTGAATTTTAAATGTTTATTTTTTAAAATGCAAACCTGAATTAGTTGCCACATAAACTGTTTCAAAAGCTAATGATACAATATGATACTTATCGAATCGATATCAAATAAGATTATTAACTCTAAAACTGGAGCATGAGAAAGATCGGCAGGGTAAACCAAGCAATCCTTCTTAACAAATTCGGTCTTTGCCTTGTGCTGACAACAGGAAATTGAATGGAACCTTCGTAAATGGCTTTTCAACGACGCGACGGTATTTTCCGAACCGGAAATTGAGACCTTGTGTCATTGGGCGTCCTTACTTCTTTTTTGTTTATTGGTCCCATTCATTTTTATTTCAATAATGAGAATTTATTTAACATTACTGTTTTCCTTAAAGGATATATTTGTAACTGTTAAGGGAATTAAAGTGTTGTGGTTCAAATTAAATTAAATTTAAAAGAGGGATATTAGTGAAATTCAATTATTTGACTTTTTTTTTAAAACGTGAAATATGCTTTCTTTTTGCTCATTTTATCATTTACCAGAATTTTCTTTAAAGATTGTCTAAAAAAAAAAAGATTCGGTGAAAGGTTCAAGGATAAATCAAAGGATTAGTTCAAAAAGCTAGTTATAGTTTAGTTTAGTTTAATTAGTTAAAATGAGTTTTTTTAAAAGATTAATTGACCCATGTTAATGTTATTAAAGAGCGTAACAAGGAAAAGTCCATGCGGATACGACAGTGAAGGCAATGACAATGACCAGCGAAGTACGCGAAGTGTCTATTTAAAATTAACTAAGAAAAACTCATTGTGTGAAGTCTGTTGTATCAAAGCACCTGTTAGTTTACCATTACAAGTGCTTTAGAAATACCATTTAGCGCTAAAGATTTATTAAACCAATAGATTTGGTTTGGTTTGTCGCTCTAAGGTTATTTTTTGCACACTTTGGGCTAATTAGACCGGGACCTACAGTTTAACGTGGATTCCGAACCACTCACAAACATCCATGCCACCGCCAAGATTCGAACTTGAAGCCTTCAGTACCAATGGCCAGAGCGCTAGCCGATTGGCCATCAGGTCGCTATAAAACAGGAGTCTCCAAACTATGGCCCGCGGACCAACATTGGCCATTGAGTAACATAAATCCACTAACCAACAGTTTATTTTGATTACATTGTAAAAGTTATATTGTAAGTAAATCATAAATATTAATCACATGTTTTTATGCAACGACCCATTAAAAAACACAATAATTAGCATAATTAAACTGAGCATATTAATTATAATTAATGATGAGAAATTCGTCATAAAAACGCATAGTAAGCAACGTAAATAAGTAATTAACGTAACGAAATTGAACATTACAATTATGATTAATGAGATTCATGGAACTGTAACTTTCCGCTAGCAATTGTTTTCAGCTGTGGATCTAATTTACTAGTGGAAATTATTAGCAGCGAATTCAAATACTCATCAATTAACTTGGGTAGGATTTGTTTGTATATTTCATTTTATAGAATGTTCTTTCACATACATAAAAGGTTTTGAAAGCGGAAAAAAAAATTAACGAGGAAATTTACGCAACTGACCAAACTGTGTAAGTGGAAGACTCTCCATTTTTGGCAAGTTCCTAAAAGAAAATTTGCGAGTAATTCAAAATATATTAGTATGATTCATTTGCTATATCTTGGTGCTTGGGACTTAGTGGAGGAGTTAGTGTAGCCCGTAAACTAAAAAGTTCGGAGACCCTCTCATATAAAACATTAAGTAATATTTTAATGCAGTTCAGCACATGTCAGGAATCCTTATTTGTACGACTAAACTTTAAAATGCAGTTTTTAAATGCAAACTGATGGCCGAATGACTGGCGCTCGGTGGCACAGTTTACGAGCAACAGCCACAGTGGTTTCAGGTTCGAGTTGCAGGGTTACCATGGATGTTTGCAGTGGTTTGGAATCCACTTTGAACCTTAGGTCCCGGCCAAATATGACTGTAGAACGTTGAGCTGACAACCCTACTTCGTAAAAAGAAAACATCTTCTGTCTCGAAATCTGCCAACACGGCCTTGGCCCACCATGGGGCTGTTGCGCAAATGAGGAAGAAGAAGAAGAAACTATAATGATATTAGAAAAGACTTTTATTATGCTATCAACTTTTCATTACTTCTGCAGTCAGTTTAATAGGTTGTCAAATTTTCGAATCGTTTCATAATTTTAAATGCATTTTAGCTTAGAAATTTATACATCGTTATATGTTGTATGGGATCATTTAATTAATTAAAAAAGTTTCAAGAAAGATTTAAAATTTAGTAATTCTTAAAAATATAACTTAAATAATAAATAAATAATTAACATTTAATTATTAACTCAATAATTAACATAATAATAATTATTGACAAAATGAAATAATTAATTAATTAGTTTGAAATTACGAATCCTAACCGGATGTATTCTATACTCTAGGCATTTTATCTTTTCAAAATCCTTCACTTATTTTCCTCCTTTTTTGCAAAATAGTATGAAATCAAGTTATGTTTTTTACCCAAATCAGCAATTTCTCAAGACCCTTTTATTTTGCTGAATCAACAGAAGTTATGCAAAGCACTTTTCAGAAACTTCACAGTTAATTTTTGCCTTGATTTCATGAATAATGTAATATGAGCATTACTTATATTCAATTTGTTTTAGTTAAATATTTTTTATTTAATCCTTGTTCAGTGCCCTCACATATTAAAGTCATCGTTCAGATAAACAACTGGCATTTATTTTAAATCCCATTTGATCATGATTTTAATTAAATCTTCATAGGATATTTAATTATTCAATGATAATTATAAAAGATGTTTAAATAACTATATTTTATTAACTTTATTGTGGAGGAAAGGAATAAGATTTACATCCTAGTGGAGACAATTTTGAAAGCGGGGACGAAGAAAAAAAACCCCCGAAAGTTGCCTTATGTGTACAAGACAACTCCGTGGGTGGGAAGTTCGAAAAAGAGTGGAAGAGAATGAGAATAATCTAGATGTCATCTCTGGGAGTATTCATTTAAGATTGTAGTGGTATAAAATGGGTAACAAGGTACAATATCATATGGTTCAATTTGAGTAACGTTGAATCCGCTACATATCTATCATTCGACAGATGATCTCAGAACAGAATGGTGCATTTGAAATTACTAATATCGCAAATAAATTTTTAATACTATATATTTTTTGCTATTAAAAGCTTGGATTTTAGCATTTGAGTAACTTGGTTTGTCGCTCTAAAATATTTTTGCAAGCTTTGGGTTAATTAGACCGGGACCTGTGGTTTAATGTGGATTCCAAACCGCCAGCAAACATCCGTGCCACCGATAGGGTTTGAACCTGACACCTGTGATACCAAAGGCCACAGCGCCAACCAAATGGCTATCAGGCAGCTTAGCATTTGATTAATACATTTAGATAAGCACATTAGCATAGATTAGTACATTAGATTTTTTTTTATTATTCACACTCTTGCAGGTGTATTGATTTTATTGAAAAATAGCTGTAAAAAGTGTATTTAAGGCGAAAAACATAACAACTTAAAATGAAAAAGATATGCTCGTTAACAAATTTACAATGTTATATTATTGTTGATCGATATCCTTATTATTGAATTATGCAAAAAAGGTTCATTAAGTGTCGTATACGGCTTTAAAAAATGCCTAGAATTAAAAAAATAATAAATGTAAGGCAAAAATTATTCCTACATGTGTGGTAATGGGATATCAATCTAAACCATCTTACAGTTATGAGTTAACATTAACTCAGTAAGAATGTACAAATTCAGCTTCAAATTCTGTAAACGAGTGAATCGTTTTGTTAAAAGCGAGATTTTATAACATTGCAGTTGTGAAATTAAAACTTTTTGAGAGTAAAGTATAAGCAGCACGTGGGAACAGGCCCTTGGTCGTCATTGCTATATTATAGGATCTATAATGCTGACGGTTGAAGGTGTTAGAAATGTAGTATTGCGGGTTGATTATAATAGAATGTCTATGGTATTGACAATTGATTTGTTAAAACTATGGTACTGAGGATTGATGATATTAATGAGTCTATAGTGTTGAAGGTTGGTGGCGTTAGAAAGCATATGATGTTAAGTATTTGATGATGTTTGTGGCAATTCGATCCACGGTTCTTGGTACTGCAACCATAACGCTTATTTTCCCTATCCAATGGGGGAAATCATCGAATTGGAATCGGTTGAGGTAAAACCTCATTTAGAATCGGTATAAACTATTCTGGAAACTATGTTATAAATGGATGATAGATATATATAGATTTATGTGTGAGTTATGTGTGTTGTTGTATTACTTACACTAAAATAAAATAATAGAAAAGGCAAAATTGTGTCATATTTGAAAGGACAGTGCATGATCAATCACCTTAGCAGTAATAGTTCGTCACATCTTTTTGGCGAATGCATCATGATCTGATTGATTAAAGTCATTGTGATCGGACTGATTAATAAATTCGTGGATATTTTTAATTTGTTGGAATTGCTGTTAGTAGTTTAGATGTGGACACGTATAATGTGCAGCGATGCCATTCGAGGTAGGATCATTTATTTTCTTTGTTCCATTTTATTGAGTTGTTTAATAATAAAAATGGAAATAGAGCGAATTAAAGACAAACTCTAATGTTTACGAATTTCTTTCAATAAACACATAATTAAAATAGAAAATGCGTTGAAATTTCAGAAGGAAACAAGAAAGAAATGAAAGTTAATGAGCTTTTGAGCTTAAAATCTTAAATTAAAGGATTTAATTAAAGCAAAAGATGAAGTACAATTAAAAATTGAAATAAATGATATGGCGGCTGAAATAGCTTTAAGTAAAGAATACAAAGGTAGAGGTATTGAGAAGAAATTTAAAATTGTAAGGGGTATTGATAAACCGCAATGCGTAATTCAAATAAGAAGGACAAATTAAGCGATATAGATAATATATATAGTGATATAGACAATTTGCTACTAATACACATCATGTTCAATTACATTATATGCTGGATGGAGGGGTAAATAAGAGAAATAACTGAAGCATTTAATTTAAAAGTAATTAAAAAAAAAAGAAGCATTAATCATTTACACGTTCGGAAGGGAAACTACAGAAAAGCGTCTATATGATATAGTCTAAATAACTTTGCAAAGCATAAAAAATTCTAATTTGAGAATAAAAATACAAGCGGTTGTAATTGATTCTGTTATTTTGGCACAAATCAAAATTTCATCATACCACTGGGTTCGGAATATTACTTTAAAAATGGAATTGAGTTAGTAGATATTAGTACCTTCGGAAAGATTAAGATTTTAATAGGTTCGGATTACATTTCAGAAATTTTGGATGAAAGGAACATAAGAATTAGTAAAAGAATGATTGCAGTGAACAGTATTTTGGGGGTTTTGTTTAAGGGCAAGGGTGAAGAATTAAATTGTACCAGTTGCGGTACCAGTTAATCAGTTAATAGTAGAAAATAAAGAGTTAAATTGTGATCGGATAAAAAATTTGTGGTTCTTAGAAACAATTGAGATCAATTCGGAGGAGAACATATATCTAGAGGATAAGGAGATTTTAGAATCGTTTAAACAAAATACGACGTGTACTAAATCAGAAATAAGATACGAAACTCGATTATTGTGGAAGGCGGTTCAATTGATATTTTTATTCAAATTCTGTTTCAATTGATATTTTTATTCAAATTTTGCTTCAGCTGATATTTTTATTCATAAAATAATTTTACTAAAAGAAAAAATTGGACAATTTACATTGTTCAAACAAATAACTAAAATTTTGTTTTAATGATGTTTATATTCTAATAATTATTTTTAAATGGATAGTCACACGGAAGTTAAATAAAAAAATTCTTTTATCATCTAAACACAATAACAGTTTTACAGTTTCTTTTCTTTCAAAAATCTTTGCTGATATATTCATATGGACATGAAATAATAAACTTTTTTTTTCATAATCTAAGCAAAAATGTAAAATTCTAGCTTGTTGAAGCTTCTATTCTTACAGAAATATCTATTGGCTGAGATATCCATACAAAATTGAAATAATGAACTATTTTTTACCATCCAAACAAATATACAAAATTCTGATTCTTTTGAAGTTCATACTTTTACAAAATGAAAATTTGAATTGTTTTTTGCCTTCAAACAAATATCTCTACCGGTTAAGATATAGCTTTTATTTTTATAGTAATACTATAGAAGGTTTTTTTTTTTTTTTGGCAAAAATTAGAATTTAAATTGTTCCAAAACTTCTATGTAAAATTCTGGTTAAGTTTGAAGGTTCTATTCTTGCAGAAATATCTCCAGAAGTGAAAATTAAAGCAAAAATTCGGCGAAAAGTATACTTCCAATAATAATTTTACGATCTTCAACGGGAAAAGCCATAAAAACCATTCCCCAATGTAATTACAAAAGGAAGTTCTGTTTCCATTTCCTTCCCCTTTTTGTACAACCCGTGAGAGATAACGTTTTACTGACGAAAGCAGACATGAGCGGGAAAGTCGAGCCACAGCGGATGTCAGTAAAACCGAAAAACGAGTTTGCTCACTTACGTTTGGTTACGTTAATAAACCATCAAGTTAGAATTCGTCTTTAAAAAAAAAAAAAAAAAAAAAAAAAAGAATTACGAGCAATTTATTGCAAAGATAAAACTCTCGTTCTCAACACTTAAGGTAATATAAAGGTTTCTTTAAAATGAGACGTATTGCTGTTTGATAAGTTGTTTTGAGTATTATCTGTATTTTCTTAAAGGTTTACTGTATAGCAGGATAGCTTTTTCAACAGACAGAGGATAAATCTGTTTGCAGGAAACTGCAGCGTCATTACCGGATAAAAAAACAATTGCCTGCCATGTTATGCTGAATCTGCTATTCATACTGCTGTTCTAGAAGCAAATTATGTCCATATGGATAGGATTGGAAGACGTTTAACATATATTTGGCATTCTTCTTTTTCCATTTTTTTTCAGAAAAAAAGTGTATCATGTGAAATTTTCTTATTATACGGCAGCTTTTAGAATTTGTCTTGTGATCCCTGATCATTTTACAAAAAGGGACATCATTTTGGTAGGGTAACATTGCAACGTCTCGGCCTATATTAGACCTATAACGGCTTCAAGAAGAAGTCCACTTTCATGTTCATGGGAACACTTTAAATTTTATTTACAAGCACTATTAGTATATATATATATATATATATATATATATATATATACATACAGGACTCTATTTACCAAGAAATGAAAATTAAATATATAAATTAGATTCACTAGTGCACCACTAAATCACACAGTTCACTCCAAGATTGGAGATTTTCAGAGTTCTCGAATCAACGTCGAATCTAATTGCTTGGTCTGAGGCAGACCTTAATTGTCCCATGGCGTGATAGACGAAACCGCAAGGGGCTCGCTTTGGAAACAGGCGGAAACTCCGGCCTCTTCAGTCACACCAGAGGAAAAAAAAAGAAAAACAACTCTTCTGGTAGACTCATAGCAAAATCTCATTCGATTACAAAGGGCAAACAAACTGAATCTAGTTTAATATACTATACATAATATACTTGGCGTCTCAAAAATACATAGTAGCAGTGTAAAGGCACATATAGGGGACAAATAAAGGGAATGCGTAATATATGCAAATATAAAAGACGTGTTGAGATGGTAGAGCAGTGTTTCTCAAATACTATAGTGTTTAAATGTACTCCAATTTCAAATCTTCATTTCTGGCAAATAAGCATCACCTAATATGCTTCACAATCTTATAGCCAGATAACGAATTCCACTCAGAGGATACAATGCAAATTTTTTTAACATTGAAAATCGTATAGACGCTAGCGTTCCTAGTAGAGTACCTTTGAAATTACCGCTTTTAGTTTCTCAGAAACCTTCTTTGGACACATTATAGCTGTTTGGCGTATTTTATGCGAAAAAAAATGAAATTAGAAAGATTAGTTGTTAATGAAGACTATTTTTGAAGAGTGTAACTATATTTGTATATCTGGACATATTTATCTGTGATACCACAGGGTACACACGGAAATCTTCTTGGGTGCCCCGGTTAAGCACCACTGTAGTAGGAAGTACTTTTTTGATCTTTGCGGAAAGTGATACGTGTCACTAGCCATTATTCCCTACTCAGATTTCGAGCAGCATGCGAGCAGAAGCAGTAATGTATTGGAGCTCACCAACATGTATTTTACAAATGGTACTGGGAAAGAAAATGATACAATTGCTCAATGGATCTTTTTTTAGATGCTTCTCCAGCTGTTTACACACACATGAGATTTCAGCACGATGGACAACTAACTTACTTCAACACGAATGTCACAAATTATCTCCACGCTACTTTCGGCCCACATTTGATCTGAGTGGGTGGACCTTTTCTTAGTACTCACGATCATAAGATTTGACATGCTTGGATTTCTTCTTCCGAGAACATATTAAAAGCATGATCTACAAAAGTGATCTGATGACGGTATAGTTACCAGATTGCGGCTGGAAATGTGCTTGACATGCTTAGCATCTTTGCCAATGTATTTCAATCTGTTTGTCATCAGTGTGCTCTTTGTATTACTATTGGAAATTTGCTAATTGGGTTGGTGGAGAGTACTTTTAAAAAAAAGTTTAATCATTAAAATGTTTATTTTAAATTTACCGGATTTTCTCACTCACCTGTTGTTTATATCATGCTTATGGGTTAACATTTACATGCGCCAGTTTTGCGTGTGTACATGTAAAAAAAACATATTACGTTACAAAATTTTACTTCGATCCCCTTTACCAGACTTTACATTTTTGCTAGTTATTTTAGACAGCTTGTATAAACATCAAAGCGTTGTATAATGTAATGGATAAAAGAGACAGCTACAGAATCTAATCTTCAATGTGCTAACAACTGCTATTTCAGGCTTAGAGAAAATAATCACAAAAAGCTAAGAAAGCTTTTTAATTAAAATCGAAAGGGCAACGCTAGATCCTCGATATTTTACCATATTATTGTTTAATTTAGCAAGTGTCTGTTTTTATTCATATTAATATTCAATTTAACGTATTGTCCTTTTTTATTATATTAATATTCAATTTAGCTTATTGGCTTAGATGTTGACTCTTTCATTTTACTTAATTTATATTTTGTCCATGCTTGATGAGTAGGTGCATAAAGAATTGAATGCATTTACAATTACTTTTTATATGCTTTAATTACTGAAAAGGGTTAATGATAACGTTTAGGATTAAATTAATGCTAACAAAACTTGCAGTTTCGAAAATATTCTACTTATCCATTTGGTCATCACGATAGGGCCTTTGTCAATTTCATTAATCTTTTCTCTTTATTATATTGAATGTAAGGATTCGAACAGTTGCTTAACAGAATACGTTCTCATACATTTGTCTGTTACCTAAAGAACAACTCCTTCTGCATACTAGTCTATCAACTCTATCTGCATAACGAATAGGTGGTTTTAATGTTTTAGCTGATCAATGTATCCATACAGTAAAACCTTCTAGGAGCCAATCGACTGCATTTTACATCTACAAATTCTCTATAAATCACTTACTTATACACAAAGTTAGCAAACGCTTCTCTTCTTTCGTCAGGGCCAAACCAGCAGGAGACCGGAGAGGTGTAGTTGAGGTGGTCCTTGTCCATTGTCCAAGAGGTGAGGTCGCTGCAGTGGGTCATCGCATTGGCAAAGAACAGAACAGCGGAACGAACTGCGGATCTGTCCAGGCCGTGCCTTCTCAGCTTCAGCCCGAGCACCCCAGGAGGAAAGTGAAGCTCACCGTGATCTTTGGTACTGAAGGCACTCTCCACCTGTGGGCCATCAGAATTAAAAAAGATACGCATCAGTTGCATGAATTTGCATAATTCTATCAGAAAACACTACAATTTTAAGAGACGCAGTAGAGAATATATAGGTGTCCAAAAACCGTCAATATATTAAAAAAATTATTAAAAACAAAGATTTGCAGGCCCTTTTTTTCTCTATTTCTAAGTACATCATTTCGATGTGCAATCTATTAGTTGTCTTAACATGTAGAGCATTGGATTAATTTTATATTTTGGATTGCTTTGAAGGAGAACGTAAAAAAATTTTTGCTGTTGTTATATTGTTTAAATGTTGTCACCCATCCCCAAATGTCACCCATCCCCAAAATCAAGAAACTGATGAGTTGAAAAGTCGAATGACAGTAGCCATCACGTTCTGTTAGTGGTACTAACTCATCCAGTTGGTTAAGAGATTTCGTACTAAATTTCGTGAGACAATGGTGAATTAAGGAGTGTTGTAGTTCAAAATCTCGGTCCATAAGTGTTACGAATTGGGTATTGGTAAACAATGTGTTTCACGCATTATCATAAAAAACAGTTTAAGGTAGTAAAAAAAGTTTAGCATTGTGTGTATACACTGAAATGTTCTAAGCATTTTCAAAATAACTTCTATTTTATTCAGTAAATGAAATATCAAACTACGGGCGTATCTTTTATTGTCTCTTCAAATATGTATTTCAAAATATTAAGATTCTTTTCAGAAACTCTATTGGATCAGAAACTCTATCTCAGAAACTATTTTGTAAAGATAAATAATTCATAATCTTTTGTTAACTGGTAACAATTACTAAGCTATTAAATTGTTTAATTGTTCTGTAATTGGGAAAAATGCTCTTGTTTCCAGAAATATACCAATTATATACTGTATAAAGCAAAATGTTAAAAAAAGAAATAGGTTAGCAAAGGTTCTAGACACAACCACAAAATTATCATGTAACTATTAAAGATCAGAAAACATTTCTCTAAAAATCTAGCGGCCTGATGGCCAATTGGCCAGCGCTCTGACCTTTGGTATCACAGGCTTCAGGTTCAAATCCTGGTGGTCGCATGGTTGTTTGTGAGTGGTTCGGAATCCATGTTAAACTGTAATTCCCAGTCTAATTAGCCTAAAGTGTGCACAAAATGACCGCAAAGCGACACCAAACCAAATCTCTAAAATTCTATGTCATTCAACCAGCCTACAAAAAGGCTTTCTTGGTTGTAATCATAAATAATTGAGTTTTTACTTTCATATAGTCAGCGTGGAAAATTAGTTTGTGGCCAAGTCTGACGTATTTAAGCACAGAGGTGTAAATGGGAAGAACTGTAACTTCGTAGAAATTTTATTAATAATGAAAATTTTAATTAATGAAAATTTTATTTAATGAAAATTTTATTAATGGAAATTATATATTTTATTTTTTTTATTTAACAAAAATTTTAAATTAAACAATATTAATAGAAAAATTAAATGAAAAAATTCCCCAATAACTATTAAATATTTTCTTATAAAATTGCATTGCACCGTGTATCTGTGACAATAGTTAACAACCATCGCTTTCTTAATACTTTCTATCACTCCGTGTGATAAGACTTTTACACGTTAGCTGTGAGTTATCTATAAAAAAATGTTTTATTAAAAATTACTCCATTCATTACGAAGAAATAATATTATTTCCAAGATAGGTTATTAAGAAATTGAAAACTTTAAATAGGCTTTTTGTCTTTCGAGTAATCAATCTTGGCGTATGAATTGTTTTGGCAACTTTCCAAAGCTAAACGAGGTTTCCTAAGCAAACACAGAAATAAATAACACAAAAGCCTTCCATGCATTCTGATTTCGTGAAACAGTTTTATTTGCTGCTCTGGAAAAATGTGACCTTTTTTTTCTTGCTTGGATTCATTGCTGTTGGAAATGAGAGAGATTAACAAAATGGATGGAACTTACATTAAATCAAATCTTAATAGCTGAAATAATGGTTGCTTGTTTCTTTCGAAAGAAAGTAATGGCATTTTTATCAATGGAAGTAAAGCTCTGTAACTGATGAAATGAAATAAAACGTTGAACTATTTCGTGATGAAATTGTCCAAATTCAGTTATATGGAAAGAGTTTTTATTACATCTTCAAGAAAGCTTCATTATTTTTTCTGATTCATTAATTAAGTAAAACTACTTTAAGATTAACATTGTTTCCCACTCATAAGTGATAAAATATTCAGGGAGATTTTTGAAGGTTTTATATGATTCTTTTAAAGGCAATAATAAGCTGGGCATCACTGAATGACTCAGTAACCTGAGTGGGTAGGAGATCAGGTGAAAACGGAATTTCGAAACGGAACGAATCTTTGAAAACGGATTTTTATTAAAATTTCTATATCTCAAGCGATGAACGTAGGCAAAAAAAAAAAAAAAAAAAAAAAAAAAAAACAATAAGAAATCAGCATATCAATCGCTAAACATAAAATCAGTGTTTGTTGTTGATGCTGTTCAATTCAACTGCTCAATAATTATATCTAATATACTTATACTGTTAATGCGTTTATATGCGGCTGAATTGACTAAGATAGAAAAAAATATCCATTCAGAATATTTTTGAAAACAAGTTGTTTTCAATAGTTTGGATTCCGACGACTATGAGTTCAATATAATTCTAGAAATTTTTTTTAATAATCACTCTAAACTAATTTTTTCTACAAATTTTGTCAAATTGATCATAAGTGTCCTAATAAATAATTTTCTTGCCAATTTGGCGATAATTTTGGGGATATACTTTGTATAATGTAAATGTGACTGATTTTTACGAAACGAAAGTACTTTGCTCGATTTAGATAAAGAAACCCCATGAAATTAGAAATCAAACAGTGTTAAAGCTAATGGCTAAGCTAATTAAAAATAGGAGAGGTGAGGTTTGTAACATTGTATTACCTTTGTATTTCAGAAGAAGAGCTTACCAATATCCATATTCCATATATCTAACTAACTATATCCATCTCCACTAAACTAAGTAAAAGTGAAAGAGATTTGTAAAAATGTATTGCAATTGTATTTCAAAGTAAGAGCTTACCAATATCCATATCCATCTAATTAACTAACTATACCCATCTCCACGAAATTAACTAAAAATGAGAGAGATTTGTAACAATGTATTGCCATTGTATTTCAAAAGAAGAGCTTACTAATATTTATGTCATCTAACTAGCTATAGCTATCTCCACTAACTAAAAATGAGGACTTTTGTAACAATATATTGCCATTGTATTTCAAAAGAAGAGCTTACCAATATCCAGATCCATCTCCCATTCAGCAGACCAGACTTCCGAGCCTGTCGGAATATCCTCTCCGCCAGCAGTTGACCACACGCTACGACAATCACTCGGACTTCACTGTGCAGAACTTCGGCCACCATCTCGAACAACTGGTCGTCGCTCAGGTGGTCATCTAAACGGATCTGGAATCTGTCGCCCTTGATGTGATAGTCGTACAGGGTCCGAGTGAAGGTCGTGTAAAAGGTGGAGCTTTCTCGGATCACAATGGCTTCGGTCCAGCTGTTGTAGGAGAGGAAGAGGGCGGTGGCGTGAGCTAGGTCTTCGGGGCTTGGATCCAAACTTAGGTAGTACTTGTGCACCCTCTGTTAAAAAGAGCAAAAAGAGCAATGGTTAGCTCAAACCCGCAACACACATTCTGTTAAAAAGTACATTGATTAATTCAAACCGATAATGCACATTCTATTAAAAAGAGTAAAAGGAACAATTGACTCGAACCTGTATAGTATACTCTGTTAAAAAGAGTAAAAGAATAATTATTAATTGTAATTGGTAACGAATATACTGTTAAAAAGAATAAAAAGAACATTGATTAACTCAAACCAGTAATGCATACTCTGTTAAAAAGAGCAAGGGTTAACTCAAACCGGTAATGCACACTCTGTTAAAAAGAGTGAAAGAACAATGATTAACTCAAACCTGTAATGCAGTGTGATTTTAAGTAGTACATTTATATTAGTGCAGGTTATATTATTGCAGGTTAAGTTATTTATATTAGTGCAGGTTGAAGTAATTTTTATTTTCTACATTTATTTTAAATAAATAGCTCCTTTCCTTTTTAATAATATCTTGATATTTGATTGCATTTTATACGTTGTAAGCTTTATGAACACGAAGAGATCATTGTGAGTTCAAAAATTAAAAAAAAAAAAGAAAGAAAAAAAAAAGAAGTAAAGCACATGGAATTGCTGAAAATGTCAGTTGATTTGATCACAGAAGTTAAACATTATTGGGTGTGGCCAGTAAATGGGAGGAGAGATACCTGGAGTACAACGTGTCATTCGCATTCGAAATTTTTATATGAAACACCACCTTCAGAGGCTACTGGCACTAGAATTTCGACTCAAACTGTTCGAAACCGACTTCACTACGTAGGTTTGAATGCCCGCAGTGCCACTTTGTGTTTCGTTGACTGTTTATGTTTCGTTTTTACACCGCCCGCAGAAGGTGAACATTGGAGCATCTCAGTTGGAGGGATGAACATGCTCTTCACAGACGAGTGCCGCTTTAATGTACAACCCGACAATAGGCAAAGATCTTGCTGTTATAGGAATACTCTTGCATTTGTGCATGAAAGTGTCCGATTTGACGAAGGTGTAGTGATGATCAGGTTAGGTATTTTTATCAATGGCCGCAAAGATCTGCTCATTATCAAGAATGGAACACTAATAATCGATACAGGGATTAGATCCTCAGACATATTGTAGCCCTTTTTCGCTACAGCAATCAGGGATGAATTCATCCTCATGGATGAAAACGTCAGGCCACATCGTGCGCAGCTAGTGGACAATTTCCTATTCAAAGAAGGAATCCTACTATTAGATCGGACAACATATTTACCCGACATGAGGCTAATAGAATATGTTTGGGATATTCTTGGGAGAAGGGTTGGGGGAAGGCCTATCATCCCCCAGAAACAATTCAGCAGTTGGAAAGCTCTCTTCTACAGGAGAGAGATAGAATTCTCCAGTCCCTCATTGATTCCATACCTTGTAAGTGTGCGACATTGCGTTTGGTCAGGGGAAACCATTTCTTTTATTGAAACACATTTGTATCTGAGAAATCACCTTTTTTGTTTGATTGTATAATATGCACAAAGTGTGCATTTTTTTTTTTTTTTAAAAAATGCCGACAATAAAATTTATTAAAAACAATTATTATTTATTGAAAAAAATATTAAAACAAATATTATTTAATTATTATCTCTTGTGAGTAGCTTCTTTTCCTTTTCTCGTATCTAACAACACCTATACGTGATATATCTACCACCAAAACATTTCCTTATTTGTAGTTTATACCTAATTAGTTTGTAATTTATACCTAATATATCTTCCAATTATTTTGAGCAGTATAGTTGTCCAGCGACTAAATGGTGATCAACTTACTTCTCTTACGAATTTCTTTTGATTGATAAAAAAAGATATTTTAATATCAGATTTCGAAGATAGCTATTTGATTTTCAAATAGTAAACCTACACTGCTTAAAATGATGAGAACTTGGAAAATAAATTTAATTTTGATTGTATGATTATTTCCTTAATATATATGTTTCTGATAGAAATATTTAGAAAATAATGAGAAAAGCAAGATTATTTTAAGCATTAATGAAAATTTATATTCTATTAAAATAATATGTGTTTCATTAATGTTATTGCAGTTATCTTTCAGATGTCATGTTTTATATTAATTTTGATACAAAAATTTATTTTGGAAGATAAACTATTTTTATTACAAATAAATAAAAGATAATATTTAACGCATGAATATTGGATGTCTCATAAAGAAAACAAATAACTTGTGATATTAATAATAATTTGACAATGATCCTGCAAACGAAAAAAAACTTGTTGCAATTAAATGTCACTCATTTTAGCTAAGAGCAAAACTAAAAAAAAATGCAAATCTTAATAACAACATTAAAAGTAATTTATATATTATCTGAAAACAAAATGCACAATCAACAATAAGTAACCAAGCTCCAATTCTTCTGAATTGGTTTCTGAATTCTCTTCGATTCCTTCACTCAGATTCTGAAACCTCGGGCGTTCTTAAGAAGTCGCGAAATTCTTTTGGGATCAAGTGAAATTAATTTTGAAGAAGTTGTTTCAGGACTCGTTATAAATGGATGAGAAGATAGCAGAGTATGGAAGTTATCTTCATTACATTTCTCTTTCGAACTAACTTACCAGAAAAACGATCATGATTTTTTAAAATCTTAAGCATCGTCCAGCGGGCAACATTGGAGATGAAATTATTTCCGCTCCATGTACTGACAATTTGTGATCTGTAAGAGGCGTCACACACTACACATTATTTCTAATCAGTTCTTTGGCAGTAGTTGCATAGTGTAGTTGTGTTGTAGTAATTGTTAGTCTTTGGAAATAGTTAAAGCATAGATTTTGAATGTATCAGTGCAAATACTGTAGCCATTTAATACAATGGTAAAAATGGCACGCATTCATTTAATGAATTCTCCATAAAACTCTTACAATTTGTGAACTGTAAGAGGTGTTACATAACCACACATATTTTGCTCAATTGTTTGGCAGTAGTTGACACATAGTTTTTTAATGTATCAGTGCAAAGGACATAGCCACTAGATATAATGGCAAAAAGTCTACGTAGTCATTTATTAAATTCTCCATAAAACTCTTAAAATCATTTGTGTTTCTTTGCTAAAGGTAATACAGAACTTTAAATTTCTTTCCTTACAGTCACTGTTTTTAACTAACTTTGGCATGTTTTGGTTTTGTCTCTCTACGGTCATTTTTTCACATTGTAGGCTAATTAGATTGGGACCTACAGTTTAACATGGATTCCGAGTCACTAACAAACATCCATGCCATTGCCAGGATTCGAGCCTTAAGTCTGTAGTACCAAAGGCCAGAGCACCAGCCAGTTGGCCACTAGGCCGCTAAATTTGGTACGATCAGAACTATCTTCAAAGGATGTCCTTGGAAGATTTTTCACAACGGGGAAAGCTCATTCGCAACAAAAAAATCAAATAACTTCATTTAACAAACTTTAGCGGTCCGAGGGCTAATTGGCTAGAGCTCTGGCCTTTGGTATCACAGGTTTCGGGTTCGCATCCTGGTTGTGCATATGTTTCTGTTAGTCGGTTCGTAATCCACGTTAAACTGTAAGATCTGGTCTAATTAACCTAAAGTGTGAACAAAGTGAACGTAGAGCGACAAACAAAACCAGTTTTATCCTCAATCTTTTTTTTTATTCTTTCGCAATAACTCTATTTATTTTTTAATTTTGTAGGAAAAAGAGGGTCGATTGCAATTGTTTCCAAATACGAATTAATTCTGTAATAGGATGTCTTAGAAGAATTATTTTATCATCAATTTTTCATCATCTTGATTGTTTCATTATGCTAAAAAATTTTTTCCTACTGTGAACTCTCTCAGATGAGAATCTAAAATAAACAACGAGTTTTAGGAGTATTAGTGAATCATACAAAATTTAAAAAACATATCTATAAAAATTTAAAACTGACAATATCTCAAAAACAGGCAAATATGTGAAGAGATTTTATTACATGGGATAACCAAATTTATTAGATTATTAACCAAATTTATGTTAACCAAACATTATGGATAACGTACACGAAAAATAACTTTTTTAACTCCATTAAAAAAAAAAAAAAAATCAAATTTCCAAAAAATATCGACCATTTCAAATTACTAATCATTTAACTTAATTCAATAAAATAAATTAAATATAATTGCCTAGAGAATTTAAATCGATGAAAGGAACTATTTTTAACAAATTCTTTAGCTCTGACATGGTACGTTGATTACCATTTTACCGACGTCTTCTGACGAGCACACCTGCAACCTCATAAATTTATCAGTTATCTGGGATGTGTAATGAGGAAACTATTCCTACTCCAAACACGCTAACCAAATGTAAGGGGTGCTGAAATTTGTGGTATTTCAAGAAATAAAAAATACCCTCAACTAAATTTTTTTTTCGAATTTTTAGCATTTTTTCAAGTATTTTGACCCTCTATGCGTCAGTGGCTATTTGTAGAATATTTAAGTGAGAAATGGAGTTCAGCGACGCACAGCGATAACAACGAGGGAAAAAAAATTTTAATTAGTTTTACACTTCGCTATTTCAAACATCGATACGTCATCTTATTTATTTAGTATTATTCTTTCATTGTGAAAGTGTGTTATAACATTTATGTTTTGTAGGTGTTGATAATTGTCATGGCGGTGCCACGGATGTTTGTAGTAGTTCGGAATCCACTTTAGGTCCCTGTCTAATATGACTGTATAGCATTATTGTGGTAGTGGTGGGGGGTTAACAACCCTACCCTGTAAAAAAAAAAAAATCTCCTGTTTCGAAATCTGCCAGTAGGCAGACGGCCGTGTGAAACTATGGGCTGTAGTGCTAGGAGTTACTTAGTTAGTATGTTGTTGATAGTTAGCAAATTAAAATTCTATTCTTGAATGCCTTGGAACCATAGAAAATCACATTGATTAAAATATTCTATTATATTCACCTTTATGTATGCAATTAGAAATGTTGCAGGAATCAGAAAATTTTACTATAATACACTCATGTCCATAAATTAAGGATAATGAAGTTCAGGCAAAGAAAGAGACAGAAGCAAAATAAATTTGACTTATTTGTAAAGTCTATTTATTAAACAAAAGGTAAAGAGCAAAAAAGATGCTATATGTTTGACATAATTAATAAAAATTGCGATTTTTACTCCCTGGAGCAAATTTCAAAAAAGAACCTATTTACAAAAAACAGTATAACGTGGTTAGTATGATGGTTAATATGGAGTATGTCTCCCGGACGATGCAATACAGGCCTTACAACGGCTAGGCATGCTGAGTATCAAATTATCAATCTGATCTTGGGGAATATTACACCACTCATCAAGCAATGCCCTCCGAAGTTCCGGTTGACAGGTGGGAGGGGGTTGACGGGCGGCAATTCGTCGGCCAAGCATATTCCACACATGCTCTATTGGATTCAAGTCCGGTGAGTATGCTGACCAATCCATACGGGTGATATCCTCCAATTGAAGGCATTCGTCTACAATGTTTGCACGGTGAGGACGGGCGTTGTCATCCATAAACTGAAATTCAGCCCCCATGGCGCCCCGAAACAAACGTACGTGTTGTTCCAGAATGACATCGCGATAGATGTGGCCTGTCATCGTTACACTCTGAACATGCAGGTCAGTTCTGGAACCAAGAATAATTCCTCCCCAAACGAGCCATCCTGCACCACCGTAACGGTGTCGTTCAATGGGGTTCTCTTGGTGGTAACGGGTACCTGGCGCTCTCCATATGAAAGTCCGGCGAGAATCAGACTGTAAACTAAACCTGGACTCGTTGGAAAACATCACACAAGACCACTGTTGCGGTGTCCACAATGCATGCTCTCTACTCCAGGTTAATCGCAGGCGACAGTGAGTTGCGGTAAGTGGAACACATCTGACAGGCCTACGAGCATATAGACCAATGTGCCCTAAGCGTCTGTACACGGTCTGCCTTGAAACTATCGTAACGGTAGCTGAAGAGAGCTGGCGAGATAGGTCTGATGCTGTGCTCCGTCTGTTTCTTTTGGCAGTTACTGCTAAATACCGGTCCTCATTCGGCGTTGTAACTCGGGGGCGACCTGTGCTGTAACATCTACTCACATTACCATCATCTTGGAATCGTTGCCAAAGCCTGGAGATGACACTCTGGGCGATTCCAAGTTCCTCGGATACTTCCAGCTGGGTACGTCCACATTCCAGTCGTCCGATAATTCTACCACGTAAAAAATCATCCAAATGCTTCCCTTGTGCCATAACTATGCGGTTATTGCACTGAAATGCTTTTAAAGCGCTTGTGAACAATTTTACTTCTTTGCCACCACTCCTTATATACCCCTCTCTTACACTCTCGTCATTGTGACGTACTATCCGCGCCATGTGGTGGTTTCCTGTAATTTGCATATTCTTCTTCAAGATGTGTGTGATAATTCTACAGGTGAAATTATCAATTTCTGTGTGATTCTGAATTATCCTTAATTTATGGACATGAGTGTATTAAAAAGCTAAACTTGTTGTTGTTGCTAACAAGCTAAACTTCTTATTGTTTCTTATCCCACTTGGTAGACATATAGACGAAGCCCACGAACCCGTATGTACTTGTAGGGAAAGGAAGCAGCTTTTATTGTTGATGGAGCAACAAAAAGAACAGGTAGAAATCTGACTAGACTCCTCTGTGACGCTCTACAGTCATAGGAGACCGGATCTACGGCTTAAAGTGGATTCCGAACCACTACAAACATCCACGGCACTACAAGACATCGAACCCGAAACCTGCGGCATCGAGCGCTAGACATTTAGTCATTCAGACCCACAAACTAAACTTAAAAATATTGCAATTAAAAATGATGCATGAATCAGAAAATTTAATTATAACATTAAATAACCATAATTAGTATAATTTATATGTTAACCTGCACAATCTAAGGTTAGCATATAAATATTTCAACCGTAAAATGAAATAAAATGTGTAGTATTGATACAATATTTAAATAAATTGGTTATTTTAAATTAATTAAAATTCTTACTTTAAATTTCTTACTTTTTGGTTTATTACTTAAAATTCTTTTTATGCTGTAAAAATACGCCAAATATGTTTTATACAAGCCAAAAAGATTAAATATATAGGTAATTTGGCGACAAGCATTTACTAATATTGTCTTACGGCATCTAAAGATCTTGATCGCAAGACAGCTATTAGTTTGGCACGTGCCAGAGGGAGAAAATTAGCAGAAGCACGAAGAGCTATGATTGGCCAAGAGTCACGTGGTAAATGAAGTCGTTCAGTTATTGCTCGTGTGTGGGGAACATTATGAATTAACAGCTGTAAATTAATTAGCAAATGAACTGAAAATATCTTGCTGTTTGTCTTATTTGTATTTCTTTATCAGAGCATTGCTTTTAAAAACAATGTTTCACTTTACTTTAAAAAAACTGGGATAATTTAGTTCACTTATAAATAATCCATTCAGAACAAAATTCGTAAATTATAAATAAACTTGTATCAACAATGTTGTTGTTGTTCTAATGCAGCTGGAAATACAGAGAGTTAATTGTTAAGCTATAAGCAAGGGCTGCGCTGCTATTACTCATTTAGTACTGCCCAGGAGGAACGTGTAGCTTGAAGATAGGCTACGGACGCGAGTAACCCCCCACAACACTCTACAATCATATTAGACCGGTACCTACTGTTTAAAGTGGATTCCGAACCACTACAAACCTCCATGGTACAACCGGGATTTGAACCCAATACCTGTGGTACCGAGTGCTAGAGCGCTATCCACTCAGCCATCAGGCCCCCTTATATCAAAAATAAATAGACTAATGACAAAAATTATACAACAAATTTGTTAATCGCAGATATTCTTAGAATCCTAAAACAGGTAGTCAACTTTTGTTAGTTCAATTTTTTATACGAAGAAGTAAAAGCAACAAGCAATTTTTGAACAACGATTTTTCTTGGAGCTTATGGTAAGACCTTTTCACCAGCCTATCGTATCACTTCCACTTGAGTTCTTTATCGTGGCAGTCAGTTGCGACCAGCCATAAGCACAGAATAATAAACTGAATATCTTACTTCAGTGTCTTTTGTATTCTTTGTGGAAAGGTTATTAAAAGTTTCTATTTACGGAGCATTAAAATTCTTTAACGGCCAACTGCACTTTGTGCTGCAGTCTTCAGATTACTTTTGGTATCTGAAAGTTCAAGATATTACCGTCCTCCATCTTTGGTCGCATATAATAACCGTATAAATAAAAAATTTATACGATTATGCGACCAAAGATGGAGGATATTGTGGCTACCTAATTTTAAATGATTTGACAATAATATTAAGTATATTTCTTTGCGACGATTTCGTGATTTATTTTACTTATTTTATTTGTGAAATATAAGTAATTATTACAAAGTAATTTAAACAAAACTCCTTATGAATACTTATGAAAATATAGTTGCAACCTCAATGTTTAGCCGAACACAGTTTGAATACATCTGGTTAGAATATAGTAAATAAAATTTTTTGGTTAAGAATTTCTTCTTCCGTTCATAGATATAGGAGATTCTGGGATAAGATCGCAGGACAATTATTCTCTAACTGAGAACGTCTTAACTCGTGAGATGTCGAAATAAATGAGGTAACATTTGAAAAAAGAAGATTCAAATATTAAAATAATTTGAGAAGACATCTTATCATAGATGACATTTTATGATAATGTATTATGTATAATGTAAATTGGTCATCCAAAATGAAACACCAAGAAGGGCAAGAGATATCGAAGTCAAATTTATTTCAGAGATTACAAATATCAATGTTAATTTATTTTAAATACAACCTTTTTTGATGTGAGGAAGACGACAAAATCAATTATGAGTGCTACCTATAGGGCTGTCAATAAAAGCAGCTACATGTCGCGGCATTGAGTGAAAGAGTTTTTGGATGGGTGGAAAATGGTGGGGAAATGGTAGCCCATACTGCCTCCAAACATCGTTAGAATTCATTTGATATACCCACAGTGCCACAGGCCGGGTTAGGCGTTCTTCAATCGTTGATAAGGTATGTTCGATAAGCGATAGATCTGCAGAATGGGCAGACCAAGGTAACAATGCAAAATGGTGAGAAGTAAAGCAATAGCTGGTGGTATATAGTGAAAAGCAATAGCTGAGAAAAAAGCTTGAACATTGGGTACAACATGTCATCGCGTATTGTCCTCTTGGTATGCGACGGCAGGCAAGCCCATAAGTTAAAGAAGGAGAACAAGCAGTTAAAACTCAGAGATATAGCGTCGACTTGTAATTGTACCTGTAATGCATGATAAGGAGTGCGGAGTTGAATCCAATACCATCCCACCCCATAACAACGGACACAAGACCAGTAGGACACGATAATTAATACAAAAATTGAGCAGCCTCTCTCCAAAATGTCTCCGAACCTCGTGCTACTGTAGACAGAAACGTGATTCGTCCGAAAATGCAATGTCATGCCATTTGGCCCATCTCCAGCTTTCAGTATATCATCGCAAGCGCAAATGCCTGCAGTTTAATTTTAAAGATGAGAGAAGCAATAGATGCCTAACGGAGAGTCCACTGTACTGCAAATGACATCAAATTGTTCGTGCAGACACATATTGTTGTGTAAAAAATTGAATTTGTTGTGATATGGTTGCGGATGTGGTAGTGAGTTCCATTATAGCCATGTGTATAATATGCCTGTCTTCCCCGTGAAGAGGTGATTGCAATGTCTTCTATAAGTCAAATATCCCCTAGTGCATCCACCGAATCTTTATTCGCCTGACTAATTCTTGGTTACGTTCAACAAAATGACCGATTTCTCGAAAAGAACACTACGCAATCTCCATATGTACTGATTCTGCCTCAATCAAACTCAGAAACGGGGTCGAATGATGGTCTAGTTTTTCTGCAATGATGCTTAAGCTGAGAACACAAAAATCGCGTGAGAGAACAATTGAAGTTATTCAAAGCGACAATATTTTCTCACTTTATATACGTTTTGTTAAGGGGAATGCAGTAGCCCATGTGGCGCGCTGAATCGTAATCATTTGCATATTCCAAATTTCATACCTTTTGGATGCTTCTTTGAGGCTGTTGCATTTTGGATGGTCAGCAGTATAGTTTGAGAGGATATTTATTCTGGATCTCAAAATAAAAGATGTAAAAGTTACTTTATTTCAAAAATTTTATTTGAAAAATCTCAATTGAACTCAAAGTGAATCTCAATTGAGTCAAATAATTATATTTATTGTATTACATGTATTGTTAAAAAAATGTTATGAAACACAAATCCAGCCATTTAATTATTACTATTCATTCCACCAAAAATTATTATCACCAGAGTTATAAAATTTCTAATAAGATTTAACTTTATTTCTTCATTAGCAATGAGAAACAGAAATGAAAATAAATTTAATTCAATGCCTATTGATTCATTGTACAATGAAAAAAATTTATTAAAAGTCCCCTTATTATTTCCACTCGTAGAAAAAAAAAATACAAAAGCCTAAATATTTTGCTATTGAGAAGATTCTACTTAGTATAATAAGACAAAAATCGACTGCTATATCTCAATAACAAAAATATCCTGTTTCTATCGATATAGGTTTATGATATAAAAGAAGAAAGAAAAAAAAACAATTTATTTCCAATATATCCAGGAATATTATCTCTTCCAAAATGAAGAACTTCAAATCAGATTACTAACAAATGGAATGGAACACCCTAAGAGAAGAATTGGTATTGGCGGACAATTCTCCAGGCACGTGGCCTTTATCGCGAAGAAGGTTGGCTTAAATGACTCCAATAGAGAAACGGTATACGTTATTTGGGGAAAAGATTTCTTCATATTGATCGGGGTTTACCACTGAATGCAGTGGGGGTAGACACTATTTCCCCTGTCTATTATCATTCGAGTGGCACATATATATTTGCTTCTCGAAAACTTCTAGAAAAAAAGATTTTTTTTTTCTCTCCTCGTTGAAAATGCCATCGGAAGAAGATGTGAATTTTGTTGGTGGTTCTCGTGCTAATATTATAGTTTCCTTTATTATTCCTTGCTAGTCCAAAAATTATTTTTACCCTAATGGCAATACGTTTATTTTCTAAGTACTTTTGTAAGAATTTTGTAGAAAATATTATTAGTTTGTGGGAAATAACTGTCAATATATTGTCTGAATAATTTTGTGAAATTTTTTTTTATTAATATAACTCCCTTTATTATTTTATATATCTAAATAGTTATTTGAAAAGTATTTATCGAATAACAAGGCATCTAATTTTATTTTTACTCCGAATATTTTGCGAAAGGCGTTAGTTCATTCTGTTCATTAATAATTCATACGAGCATCCATAATTAGTATTATTAGAATGACAACATATTTATTTTCTAAGTGATCTTGTAGGAAATATTCTTGGTTGTAGGAAATGAAAAAAATCTTTTTATTAATATAATTCGTTTTATTATTTTGTATATTTGTTATCTAAATAGTTTTTTTTTTTTTGAGTGACAATGCACCTTTCTTTTACTCCGAATATTTTGCTAAAAGCTGTAGTTCATTCTGTTCTTTAGTAATTCATATGGTATTTAGTAATTCATAAAATGGTAAACATACTTATAATTGTATAAATAATAATAATAATTAATAATAATAAGTGTCTGATCCTCAGTGTCCTGCAGTGCGGGATTGGCATCTCATGAGTAGTCAGTCTACTTATGGACGGAGGGAAAAGAGGCAGCTTCTGTAGTGATGGAGCACCCGTATGTAGAAGTCTGACTTGGATCCGTGTCGCGGAAGAAGAAGCGCAGTGCCTACCGGGAGGACTTTCAGGGGAATTGCCCCGCATTTGCATATTGCATGGAAAAAACCTGGAAAACTTCCACCAGGTAGTCGGACTCACGAGGCAAGATGCTGAACATTACAAACGCCATCGAGCCTCGTCGTTTTTGAAACAGTGTCTACAGCAAAGCCGCCAGCTGATTGATCCTCAGCCTTCATGTTCACCAGCGGCGAACGTTGCCAGAGTCCCGAGCCGGGCATAATTAATATGAATAATTATAATAGTACTATAAATAATTATCAATGTATATCGGAAGTTTTATAGCAGTCATTTTTTCTTTTTTATTATTAAATACATAAGCTTAAAAGAGTATACAATATTTACAATTTTTTCATCACTTTTTTTCAAATATTTTTACTGTATCAATTACGTATACACTTCTATAAATATATATTTGCACCTAATATATATATATATATATATAGAAACGAAGAAGCTTCGTATAAAATAGCAAAAAGCAGGAATGGGGCACATAAGAAAATGGTAGCAATTTCTCCTTGGGTATCGTAATAAGAAACGCATTCTACTTCAAAAATATTATGACTGGTCTCTAGTATTTTCTGCGCATTCGACTCATCACTGTTGCCAAGGCGATTCTCAATAGAAAACGCATCAGACATCCGAAGAAGAAGAAGAAGTTCTTTTCTAACTAAACTGCAACCATTTTAAAAGCGAATCAGCTAAAACCATTTATCACTTTGCTTGGCTGGTACAAGATGAAGTTGGCCTCTCTTTGTAAAAACCTCTTTCCCCAAATTGCTCCAGTGTTGCGCATCGATACAAATCGCGAGAGAGACAGCTTTCGTCTCCTTTTCTCTTTTTTCTTTTATTTGGAGCCTTCTTTTCATTGAATCCGATGCCGAATGCCTCCAAAAAAGGCGAAGGCGAAATGGCGTTGCTGTTAGCTCAATGGAAAATTGTGTTTGCAATGAAACTGTGGAGGATGAACAGATTTTCTTGAATTATTAAGGATTCTTCGAGCAACTTTTAAGGGAATCCGAAATAATAATTCTGGAAAAATATGCCGAAACTATTTTTTTTGTTTTGAAGTTTTGGAAACAACATTTGTTAACTGCAATGTTCTGTCAAATTAGGTTGGAAGTAAATGTGGCAGTTATTTTAGTAATATTGTATTGTAAATAAAAATAAAAAATTATCCTGTGTTTCTTCGTCTTTTTCAATGGATTAACAGTCCCATGGTAGGCCAAGGCCGTTTGCCTAATGGCAAACTTCGAGACAGGAGATGCTTTCTTTTAAGGCGTAGGGTTGCCAACCCTACACTCAACGCTCTACAGTTGTATCGGACCTGGCACCCGAATGGCCGAGTGTGTAACACTCTGGCGCTTGGTGCCACAGATTTCTGGGTCGAGTCCCGGCTGCGCCATGGCTGTTTGTAGTGGTTCGGAATTCACTTTAAACCGTAGGTGTCGGTCTAATAGGATCGTAGAAAGTTGCGGGTGCATTGTTACTCCGCATTCGTAGCTTATCTTCAAGCTACTCGCTCCGCCTGGGTAGTGCTAAGGGAATAACGTCGGTGCAACCCTTGCTTATGACATAAACGATCACAGTCTAAGTAGTTGCCAAACTTCATTAAAAAAAAACTATAACGGTGTTATAAATGTTTATAAATCATACGTCATAAATAGATTTTCTTTGGTAGGTACATCCGATGTTTATAGCGGTCACCTTTTATTTTTTCTAATTAAATACATGATATTCTAGTCAATAATTTTTTTTCCTGAATTTTATTCACATTTTTTTACTATATCAATTACATACCCACTTTCATATATATATATATATATTTCCACTGAATATATATAGAAAAAAAATAGTAAAAAGCAGGAATGAGGCACATAAGAAAATGGTAGCAATTTCTCCTTGGGTATCGTAATGAAAAACGCATTCTACTTCAAAAATATCATGACTGTTATCTAGTATTTTTCTGCGGATTCTACTAATCACTGTTGCCAAGGCGATTCTCAATAGAAAACGCATCAGACGTCCGAAGAAGAAGAAGAAGTTCTTCTCTAACTAAACTGCAGCCGTTTTAAAAGCGAATCAGCTGAAACCATCCATCACTTTGGTACAAAATGAAGTCGGCCTCTCTTTGTAAGAACCTCTTTCCCCAAATTGCCCCAGTGTTGCGCATCGATACTAATCGCGGAGGAGACAGCGTCTTCTGTAAAAGCTTTCGTCTCCTTTTCTCGTTTATTTGGAGCAATCTTCATTGAATTCGATGCCGGTGCACAAAAAAGCGAAGGCGAAATGGCATTGGTGTTAGCTCGATGGAAAATTGTGCCTGCAATGAAACTGGAGAGGATGAACAGATTTTTCTTGAAGTATTAAGGAATCTTTTATGTGAATTCATAATAATTCTGGAAAAATATGCCGAACGTATTTTTGTTTTAAAGTTCTGAAAACAATAGTTAACTGCAATGAGCCTGTATCTATATCTAACAAAAGGACCTGAATGGCCCGAGTGGTTAGCGTTCTGGGACTCGGTACCACAGGTTTCGTGTTTGAGTCCCGGCTATGTCATTTATATTTGTAGTCACGGAAAAAGGAGGTGCAGTGCCTTCCGGGAGCACTTTTAGGAAAAACTACTCCGCAGTTGCTTATCGTGTGAAGAAAACCTGAAAAACTCCTACCAGGTAGTAGGACTAATGAGGCAAGATGCTGAACATCAAAATGATCATCGAGGCTTCTCGTTTTCGTAATTGTTTATAATAATGCCGTCAACGGTTTGAACCTCAGCCCTAATAATCACCAGCGGTGCATGTTGTCACTGAACTAAAGACCGGGCATAAGTAATATTAATAATTATAAAGTTATTATAAATAATTAACAATTAAATGTCATATAATATATAGATTTGCATTGGAAGGTATATCCAAAGTTTATCGCAGTCATTCTTTATTTTTTTTTATTTAAATACTTACGCTTGAAAAAGTATATAATATTCTAGTATACAATTTTTTTTCAGGACTTTTAGTCAAATATTTTTACTACATCATTTACTTATACACGTTCATAAATATATATTTGACTGAATATATATATAGAAACAGACAAGCTTTGTAGAAAATAGCAACAAAACAGAAATGAGGCATATAAAAAAATGGTAGCAATTTCTCATTGGGTATCGCAATGAAAAACGCATTCTACTTCAAAAATATCATGACTGTTCTCTAGTATTTTTCTGCGGATTCTACTAATCACTGTTGCCAAGGCGATTCTCAATAGAAAACGCATCAGACGTCCGAAGAAGAAGAAGAAGTTTTTCTCTAACTAAACTGCAGCCATTTTAAAAGCGAATCAGCTGAGACCATCCATCACTTTGGTACAAAACGAAGTTGGCCTCTCTTTGTAGAAACCTCTCTCCCCAAATTGCCCCAGTGTTGCGCATCGATACTAATCGCGGGTGAGACAGCGTCTTTTGTAAAAGCGCTTTCGTCTCCTTTTCTCTTTTATTTGGAGCCATCTCTTCATTGAATTCGATGCCGGAGCACAAGAGAAGGCGAAATGTCGTTGCCGTTAGTTCGATGGAAAATTGTGCCTGCAATGAAACTCGATAGGATGAGCAGATTTTTTTTTTTGAGTTATTAAGGATTCTTCGAGCAACTTTTATGTGAATCCATAATAATAATTCTGGAAAAATATCCTGAATGCATTTTTTGGTTTGAAGTTTTGAAAACTACATTTGTTAGCTGCAATTTGTCTGTCTCTATCCTTATCAAATGACCCGAGTGGCTACCGCACTGGTGCTCGGTCCCACAGGTTTCGAATTCCACCCCCGACGTTGAGAGGAATGTTTGTAGTGGTTCGGAATCCATTTTAAGCCGTAGGTCCCAGTCTCATATAATTGTAAGTGCGTCACGGAGCCAAGTCAGACTTCTCTCACCTACATCATTCCGAAACTGTATAGCGGCTGCTCAACTATAGGCGATGTGATGTGATGTAGTAGTAGTAGTCATATAAGACCAGGACCTACTGTTTAGAGGGGACTACGAACCAATACAAACATAAATGGCACCGCCGGGACTCTAACTCGAAGCCTGTGGCACTGAACGCTAGCCACTAGGCTATCAGACCTCAAACAGGAAATGTTTTTCTTTTTACAGGTTAGGATATTTAGTCCTACGCCCAATGCTCTAAAACTATATTAGTCCCAGTCCAACGGTTTAAAGTGGATTCCGAACCACTAAAACATCCTTGGCACAGTTGTGACTCAAACCCGAAACTTGTGTATATATATATATATATATATACAAAAAAGTGTAGCAACAAGTGTAGTATAACATAGGAGCAAAACAGGAATTAGGCAGATAAAAAAATTAAGGTAACATTTTCTTCCTGGGTATCGTAATGAAAAATGTACTCTACTTCAAAAATATTACGACTGGTCTTCAGTATTTTCTGCGAATTCGACTCATCACTGTTGCCAAGGCGATTTTCAATAGAAAACGCATCAGACATCCGAAGAAGAAGAAGTTATTCTCTAACTAAACTGCAGCCATTTTAAAAGCGAATCAGCTGAGACCATCAATCACTTTGCTCGGCTGGTATAAAATGAAGTTGGCCTCATTTTGTAAAAGCCTCTTTTCCCAAAATGCCCCAGTGTTGCGCATCGATACTAATCGCGGGCGAGATAGCGTCTTCTGTGAAAGCTTTCGTCTCCTTTTTCTCTTCTATTTGGAGCCATCTCTTCATTGAATTCGATGCCGGTGGACAAAAAAGGTGAAGGCGAAATCGCGTTGCTGTTAGCTCAATGGAAAATTGTGCCTGCAATGAAACTGGAGAGGATGAACAGATTTTTCTTGAAGTATTAAGGAATCCTTTATGTGAATTCATAATAATTCTGGAAAAATATGCCGAATGTATTTTTGTTTTGAAGTTTGGAAAACAATAATTAACTGCAATGAGCCTGTCTCTATATCTATCAAAAGGGCCTGAATGGCCCGAGTGGTTAGCGTTCTGGGACTCGATACCACAGGTTTCGTGTTTGAGTCCCGGCTATGTCATTTATATTTGTAGTCACGGAAAAAGGAGGGCAGTGCCTTCCGGGAGTACTTCTAGGAAAAACTACTTCGCAGTTGCTTATCGTGTGAAGAAAACCTGAAAAACTTCCACCAGGTAGTCGGACTAAAGAGGCAAGATGCTGAACATCAAAATCATCATCGAGGCTTCTCGTTTTCGTAATTGTCTATAATAATGCCGTCAGCGGTTTGAACCTCAGCCCTAATGTTCACCAGCGGTGCATGTTGTCACTGAACTAAAGGACGGGCATAAGTAATATTAATAATTATAAAGTTATTATAAATAATTAACAATTAAATGCCATATAATATATAGATTTGCATTGGAAGGTATATCCAAAGTTCATCGCAGTCATTCTTTCTTTTTTTATTTAAATACTTACGCTTGAAAAAGTATATAATATTCTAGTATACAATTTTTTTTCAGGAGTTTTAGTCAAATTTTTTTACTACATCATTTACTTATACACGTTCATAAATATATATTTGACTGAATATATGTATAGAAACAGACAAGTTTTGTATAAAATAGCAACAAAACAGAAATGAGGCATATAAAAAAATGGTAGCAATTTCTCATTGGGTATCGCAATGAAAAATGCATTCTACTTCAAAAATATCATGACTGGTCTCTAATAGTTTTCTACGGATTCTACTAATCACTGTTTGCCAAGGCGATTCTCAATAGAAAACGCATCAGACGTCCGAAGAAGAAATTCTTCTCTAACTAAACTGCAGCCGTTTTAAAAGCGGATCAGCTGAAACCGTCCATCACTTTGGTACAAAACGAAGTTGGCCGTCCCTTTGTAGAAACCTCTCTCCCCAAATTGCCCCAGTGTTGTGCATCGATACTAATCGCGGGGGAGACAGCGTCTTCCGTAAAAACTTTCGTCTCCTTTTCTCTTTCTCTTTGGAGTCATCTCTTCATTGAATTCAATGCCGGGGAACAAAAAAGGCAAAATGGCGTCGCTGTTAGCTCGATGAGAAATTAAGCCTGCAATTTTTATTGAACTATTAAGGATTCTTCGAGAAACTTCTACGTGAATCCATAATAATAATTCTGGAAAAATATACCGAATGTTTGTTTTGAAGTTTTTGAAACAACATTTGTTAACTGCAATGTTGTATCATATGGACCTGAATGGGCGAGTGACTAGCGCTATGGTGCTCGGCACCACAGATTTCGGGTTCGAGACCACAACGCCACGATGGAGTTACTCTTTTTTTTTTTTTTTTTTTTTTTTAGTCAGTGTCTACAGCAAAGCCGCCAGCGGATTGAACCTCAGCCCTAATGCTCACCAGCGGCGCATGTTGCCACTGAGCTACGAGCATTACATAATTAGTATTAGTAGATATAATGGTATTATAAATAATTATCAATCATATGCCATATATAGAAAAGCTTAGGTATATATAAAATTTATCGCAGCCATCATTTCTTTTTTCGTAATAAATACATAACCTTGAAAGAGTACATAGTCTTCTAGTCTACAATTTTTTTTCATGACATTTTATTTCAATTTTTTTACTTATATACGTTCATATATATATATATACGGAAGCACCATATAAAATAGCAGAAAAACAGGAAGGAGGAATACAAAAAAAAAATGGTATCAATTTCTCCTTGGGTATCGTAATGAAAAACGTATTCTACTTCAAAAATATTACGATTCACCTCCACTATTTTTCTGCGTATTCGACTCATCACTGTTGCCAAGGCAGTTAGTTCTCAATAGAAAACGCATCAGACATCCGAGGAAGAAGCAGTTCGTCTCTAACTAAACTGCAGCTAAACTACAGTTCTTCTCAAACTAAAAAAAACTATTATGTGTGCTTTCCTTCCTCATTGGCGCAACAGCTTCATGTTGGGCCAAGGCTTTCAGTAGAAGTTTTCTTTTAACGGAATAGAATTTTCAGCCCTATGCTTTGCTGTCATATTAGAACGGGATTTACGGTTTAAGGTGGATTCCGAACCACCATAAACATTCGTGGCCTCACCGGGACTTGAACCCGAAACTCGTGGCACCAAGCTCTTCGATGCTACTAGTCAGTATAACAAAAGGTTAGAAAAGCAAAATATATTAATGAATAAAACTCTTTATTCACGCAACTTTATAGTGCTAACAATTTATTTGTATTTAATAAAGATAAAGGATTCTGTCCTATATAATCTAAAAGCTGCTTCCCCATGAACAAAATTGTGAACATATTTGAAGAGTTCTATCCCAAACATCAAGCTTTTTTTTGTTTCATAATGATCACTACTGCTAGGAAGTATGTTTGAGATTTGCCGTATTGAAAATATGTACGACTCATGTTCCACTTATGAATGCTGCGAACAGCCACTGATGGGCGATTGCCTCTCGACAGGACTTTTAGTAGAAAATCCAGAAAACTCCCACAAAGTAGCCTGGCACACGATTCGAGACCCATTTACATAGATTCCCACAATTACCATCGAGCCTTCTCGTTTCTAAAAGCAGCAAAGGTTCTTATTTAAGTACGCGGAACCATTAAGATGCATAAACTTGGTTCGTAGCCCGTCAATTGCTCTAGTCAAAAAATTAATGTGAGAAAATTATTAAAAATTTTATTTATTTATTAAAATTTTATTAATTTTATTTTATTTTATTTATTATATTATATTTATTGTATCCACGATTTCTCATATAGATATGTGCAATAATTTCTAACATTTTCTATTTAAATCTGCGATAATCCATAGAAATAACATATTATAATTTTTATAAAAAAATTTCAATCAAGACTAATATCAACAATATTAGTGCTGAACAAGTTTATAGCTATATAATTTTAAGTAAAATTTCAACATTATGTATTTTAGTAATTATTTAAACCACTTTATATCTGTTCAAAATTTTTGGTACTACATATCAATTAAGAAAATTTCTTTCTTTAAAATTGACACCTTGTGCTTATCTATCTAATTATTTCGAATTTTGATAAATAAACCTGAAATGATAAATTGCATATACATTTTTGCTACTGAAAATACTTCTACCTAAAACACTAAAAATATTGTCATTGTTTCTTAAAGCATTAACCGTAAGAAATTCCTATTCTCAAACTGCATTTACTGTAGGCTGAAAAATCAATACTGTCTGGAGCATTCTTTAATTTGAGATAAAACTAATAATTATTCAAAGTCATTAGCACCATTGTAGTGCAGATTTTAAATTCTGTCATAATATGACTGATGAGATATTACGCCCCTGAAAATGCCTTTAAAATGCTACGTGGTGACAAATTGCTATCAATGGATTTGTGGTTCATTAATTATTGGTGTTTGACAATGAGTTCATCTGCAGCGGATGGGAAGAATCGTAGCTGATTCTTTGGAGTCAGTTAACAGTACCCCCAAGGAGGAAAATACCAACTGAGCAGTTTATAGAATATATATGCGAGATATTTTGCCATAGTCTCCACAAAGTCTACTCGTTTTTAAAAGAAAGAACGAATATCTTATTTTGAATTCTTGTAAGTTCATTTTTATTGTATTATGAATGGCACAAACCATTGTGTTATTGTAACATTAACATGTGTTATTGTATTTTAATACAGATACATGAACTAAGATCATCTGCCTCTTATTTGAAAATATGTAGTAGTTAAAAAGTTGGTGTCCTGTATGTATACATTACACCAACTTTGATACCACGTAGTTAAAAAAGAACAAACCGATGAGGATATTTATATTTTCGAACTTTTCCCGTAAATCTGGCAAATGATATTTCCAGCTTAGAGGTTTATTTTGACCACTTTCAGTACTAAAAAGAGAACCTTTAGTTTCCCTCACTTTTTAGATTTTAAATTAAATTAAAATGGAAACAGAAATTTTCTTTGAAAGTTTACATTTCTAAATAAATGCAAAATACAAAACTAATTAGTCCAACTTTAAGTACTTCGTATTATTTAATAATTCATTATGTAGTGTGCAGGCTGGGCAACCAGATTTTAACTGGGTGGGGATGGGTTGAGATACTTGTGGCACAGGTTCGAGAATTCACAGCTTTATTTACACATGCACAAATACCCCAATTATATAATTAGAGACATACAATATTTAACACATTTAGACAGATAATTATTGATTTGTGGAAGGATTCCATTTCTAAGCCGAAAACCCGATACTCAGCTGAGCGCAAGAAGATTGAAATGTACTTCCTCTCCGTATGAGAGTCTGTAGGCCAACTGACCATTTCTCCTGAACGCCACAGGGGACGCTTTTGCCCCTGTGGTGGAGGAAGCATGGTTAAAATTAAAATTTCTTTACTTAACTTTTCTTCCTTAGCGTACAACATTAATAAACAGTGCATATTAAAATAAGATATATGTGGACATTTTGCATTGTATGCAAACTTTACGACGAAATCTTTTAGAAATTTTACTGTCAAAAAATTCCCAAACTAAAGGTCTAGTTAAGGAAAAAGTTTTATTCCTTTTTTTCTAAATTTGCGAAAAAATTACTGATAGTTTCAGAAATGAATGATATACAACAAAAAATGATAAATGATAAAAAATGATGAATGAAAAATGATATACAGAAATGAATGATATACAGTTTAAGTTCAACAAAATATTCGCGTTAAAAAAATTCTTAATTATTTAGTTAAATGAAAAATATATCTATTTTAAATTCTTAAATAATTAAATTAAAAAATTACATTAATGTGTATTTTAAAATTCCTTGCGAAAATACCATAACCATTGTTTTAAATTTCACTTTTTATACCCTGAATTATTAATGTAATTAAAATAAAAAATAGTAAATAATTTTTATAAAGTAAATTTTTGTATTGCAATATTAAATCAGTATTAGTGAATGCAAGTAGTTTTATAAGCGTTTTACTCGTTCTTGTATTTTTGTTGTTTTTTAAAAGTATTACTTATTTTATTTTGTAAAATATTATATTAATTATTAATTCAAAATAAGCAACAATTTAAATTTTTCAAATTTTACATAAACATTTTCATAATCTTCAGTATCATAAAAAATGGTTGAGGCCTTTAAGAAATAATATTTTACCAATACCAATTCGAATTCAGATGCCTAAAAATATAATATTAATATGTATGTTGCACTTGATCCTACAACTGTATAATATTGCCATGAATAACTTTTGCTATTTTTGTGACAAGTAAGTTTTAAAACTTACTTGGAAATATAAATGTACATGTATTTAATGCAAATAAAACGACTTTTGTTGTCATCATCGATTCTGAGATATATGGCATAAATAATATTAATAATAGAAAACTATAGTTGGTTTCGAATGTATTCCGAATTTTTTGCAGATTGTAGTGCAAGGATGTTTACCACTAGAACTACAGATATGTAGTAGATTTATGCAGCTCGTTAGAGGGTACCGCCAAAGCTTGCAATACTGTACTCACAGTGGGTCACCGATTCTAATGAATGACAACTGGGGATTGCTCACCTTCCATTCTTCCTCCTCGAGGGGCGGCCTATTGGCCAATTGGCTAGCGCTCTGGTCTTTGGTACCACAGGCTTCAGGTTCGAATACTGGCGGTAACCTGGATGTTTGCTAGTGGTTTGGAATCCACGTTAAACTATAGGTCCTTGTCTAATTAACCCAAAATGTGCAGAAAATGACCGTAGAGCGACAAACCGAATCAATCCTAATCGAGCACAACGGAAGGATGTACCAGCTTTTAGGTTTATTGCGCCTATCTCCGGATAAGCATGAAATATTTCGGTTTGACATCATTTGTTGAGTTTCAAACTGAGGATTGTGTATTTTGAAATACGCTTAAGAATCAAACATTGATTTTAAAGAATTCCAGAGGACAGAATTCCAGACTAGTGGATAGTGCATTGGAAAGGCCCCTAGTGTATAAATAATAAGATAGTGTATAAATTTTGGCAAACGAAGATCAAAAATTCGTGTTTATTCCAGGCTTGCCGAACACGATGACGATGTAAATGTCGTTTGCTCTGTTTGTTTCTTTTCTATAACACCCATGTTGTTGATGATGATTATTTATTTCTAGAATTGAGGAGAGTGGTTTGGTTTGGTTTGTCGCTCTATGGTCATCTTGTGCACACTTTAGGCTAAACAGACCGGGACCTACAGTTTAAAGTGGATTCCGAACCACTACAAACATCAATGGCACCGCCGGGACTCGAAACCGATACCTGTGGTACCGAGCACCAGAGCGCTAGTCACTCGGCCATTCAGGCCACCAGAATTGAGGAGAGGCATAAGGTTACAAAAAACTTTTGTACGGGAAGAAGTTGAAAAATGTGAAGAAGAGCATTTTCTGTACAAGTGATAGAAACTGAATAAGGTCATAGTTATGGTATGGTTTTAAAGAAGTATTGAGGAACCTAGTGGATAGTGCATTGAGAAAGGAAGAAAAGTCCTATATGAATTTTGGTAAATGAAGTTCAAAAATTCGAGTTTATTCTAGGACTAGGTGAACACGAACGATAACTTCAAAGGCGTCTACTAATTTTTTTTTCTTTTCTAGAGCACCCATCTTGGTGATTATTATTTATTTCTAGAATTGATACAATGTCATAAGATTACAAAAACCTTTTGTACGGGAAGAGGTTGAAAAACATGAAGAACAGTTTCTACGTAAGTGACAGAAAAGAAATATGGTCATATCTTATAGCCACTTTCGACGAGATGTTTTCTTTTCATTACTTTTTGAAGGAGACGTTTTAAGATGAGTTCTTAATATTGATTCTTCAAGGATATCTTCAAAGCTCAGGATATTTAAAAAGAAAAATACTTAATTTTTATTGAATTAATTTTATAGTAATAAAAAACTGGAATGGTCGTCGTTTTGCTGGAATACGATATCTCAAAATCGCTGGAAAACGATATCTCTATCTTCCAAATATTGAATATTTTCGCTACTAAATAACGTATTAACCATTAACAAAAATTAATATAATTTGAATGATTTTTAAGCTTGAATTTCACTGATTACTTACTTGATTAAGGATTGGATTAAACTTATTAAAAAATGCGTAAGAATTCAAAATTAAAGAAGGCCAGCTCCAAGCCAGAAAGGCAAAGTCGAACCGAAAGTTTTCTATGATCGACGATAAACACACCGAAAAATGTTTAGGGTAGAAATTTTTTACGTTGCACTTGAAGTAGAAATAAAGATACAGACGTCAGATCTCACATGTGGGACTGAGCTGCAGAGTGGACAGCACATTGAATGCCTGAGACAAAGTTGCTTGGTTTGAGGAGGAGAGCTATACGATGCAAATACTCAGATGCTGACCTGTTGGTGTTTTTTCAATTTGTGGTTGCAAAATAGGTTTGTATTATAGCTAGTCACTAGTGTTTATCCAAGGTAATGCTAAACAGACTATGTAACTGTACCACAAGCTGCAGGTTCGAATCCTGGAGGTGGCATGGATGTTTGTTAGTGGTTTGGAATTCACGTTAAACTGTAGGTCCCGGTCTAATTAGCCCAAAGTCTGCACAAGATGACTGCAGAGTGAAAAACAAACCAAACTCACTATGCACCTGCTATTCTAGTAGTAAATAAGTTCTGATCCAAAAAGTTTTCAAAGTTTCTCCAAAATTTTATTAACAATTTTGGAATTAGAAACATCAATTTATCAGAAATATACTTTGAATTTAATCAATTAATATTTAAATAATGGTTATGTACATGATTAAATATAGTATATTTTAATGCAGAGTGAAAGAATTACAAATTCATCTACTTTATGCTATTTAGATGCTGATGGCCGAATGATTAGCGTTCTGGCGCTCTTTGCTACGGTTTTGGATTCGAGTCCTGGCGGGGCCATGGATATTTTTAGTGTTTTAGAATCCGATTGAAACCGTAGGTTAAGGTCTAATATGACTATAAAACTTTGGGGGTAGGGCTGACAACCCTACCCTGTGAAAAGAAAAACATCCCTTGTCTTGAAATCTGCCAGTAGTACTATATACTGGCAGAATGCTTTGAGTAAATATTTGAAATCTGCTAGTAGACCTGGCCCATAATGAAGCTGTTGCGATAATGAAGACGTATATATATATATATATATTTTTATACATTTACAAATATTTGCTTTCATAAAAAAATGATTACTTATAAAATGTTTTTCTGATATTTGTATGTCTCTTTTCTTTATCGAACAAGAACTAAAAACCTCGATCCGTTATTTAATTTATATTAGTAATTTCTTGTATCTTTAAACATAATTCACCAACCTTTAGTATTTTAGTGCAATCTGCCTTTTAACACGCCATATTGTTTGATTTTATGTCGATATCAGAGAATGCGTAAAGACTTTTGCCTCACCTATATATACAAAAGTATTTATTAAAAAATACAACATTAAATCTTTTTTTCACAAAGTTTAAAAACTCTTTACTGACGCTTGTCTGGATATAACTTTGAGATTTATGTCCGTCTATAGGCTGCTCTCTATCTCGAATGATCCGAATGCGGCTAGATAAGGAATAAAAAGAAATTTCTTCGGGCTATTTGTGTCTTTTCCTTTTTTTATTTATCATTATTTTTTCTGTGAATTTATTTAAATGCTTTTGTTGCAATAGAGAAGAAAGCAGACTGTTTAATGTTAAATAATACTCTAAAATGCCACATTTATAGCTGTTATTATCACCATTCGTTGCCCAGTGATAAAGTGCTCGCATAGCGGATAGGAGGACCCAAGTTCGAGTCCTTTACAAAACGTCTGTTGTAATAATAGCTTTTAAAAGTGACAGATTTTTATTGTGTGTGTAAGCGACTTCCAACGAAAACAAGGCTGTCTCTTGGGAATTGAATCGTGTTTTTTTCTCATACTACACGCAAATGTGGGCAAGTAACTTCTGAAAGTCCTCTTGTAAGACAATATTTTCAATCGAATGGCTGTTCGTGATGTACCTTTATTTGCCCGACTCGTGGCTCAATGGCAACGTGAGCTGCAGTAGGGTTAAGGTTCAATCCGCTGGTGGCTTTGTTGTAGACACTGTTGACTGTTTTAATTTTAATATACAAAATTTAATAATTAACTATTTTTTGTCCAATTTGTCCCATATTTTAATGTTATCTTTTTTTTTTTTTTTTTGAAATTAAATATATTATTTTTAAAAATGTTTGATAAAATAGTATGACACAAAAATTCTCTGAATAAAAAATTTAATTATGAATATAGTTTTACTCAAGTATATTCTAAGCTCGATTTTTGCAATTCTGAATAAAAGTGAAGGATAAATTTTGCGTAGTAATCACTTGCTACGTCAAGTAATACTTAAATATTTAACAAGCACGTTAAAGTTTTGTGCTGCTAAGAATTTTAATCAAGGATTCTGAAGTGCATGATCTCATAAAATTTCGCTGCTGGGGTTAAAACTTATTTTTTTCTTTGAAAACTCATTATTTCCCGAGCTTTAAATACGTACACGTTGACATGAATACTTATAATTACAAGTCTAGAAAGGAAGAAAGGTATCCTTTGAGACATTATTTTCTAAAAAAGCATTTATACATCAGAAGCAATTGAAAACATATTAATTAGAAGTATTAATTTACAGAATTAGAACAGTCAAATTTATCGTTGTGTGTGTATATATATAGAGTGTGTGTGTGCATTATATATATATATATATATATATACATATATAAATGTCGTGAACACTATTCGTGATGTTCAGCATTTTGATTTGTTAGTCGAACTATCTAATGGAAATTTTCCGGGTTTTCTTCCATACGATACACAAATGCGAGATGGGTTTTCCCCAAAAATCGGACACGGAGCCAAGACAGACTTCTACCTACGGTCACACAACACAATCTGCCCCTTTCCCTCCATCCATGAGTAGATAACTCATGGAATGTCCGTCCCTCACTACCAGACACTGAAGATTAAATACACACAACATATTAGTACATATATTAGACATCCATCTATGTGTAACAACAACGAAAATATTATGTGTTAACATGTTTTGTCTATTTTATGTGTCAAATATAACAAAATAAGTTAAAGATGACAAATTATTATTTTTGTTTATAAATAGTTAATTTATTACTCCTAGTATACATTCTTAATTATCCACTCACAGCTTACTGAGATTGAACTCTAGAGAGCTAGAAACAGCTAGAAGATTCAAATAGAAAAATTCTAAACATGACGTGATATATACTCATTGGTTTAAAAATAATGAATAGATGTGGTGAAGTTTATGGACTAAACCTGATTTGACTTGACATGACTAGGTGCTTTGAGATCTGTGCTCGCTGATGCTGCTTTATCTGAATTTGTCCAAATGCTGTTAAGATACTAGAAAAAATGAAAATGAAACCTTTTTAAGGGAGCTACTCTAAAACTCGAAAATCTTGATTTCATTGCCTATGGTGGATTGCAAATTCAATTTTAAAAGAAAGGAATCGTTGCACGTACTTTCCGACAACCAAACGAAAATAAATTAGATAGATCAATTTGAAAAATAAAGAATAAAAAAAAGGAGGGATAAAACTGCAGACCATAATATTTTAACCCTCTCCAGTCGAGGGCTCCGGAGCGGAGCCATTTACAATTTGTCTTCAAGCTCGAGGGCTGCGTTACGGAGACAATGCAAATAACACTATAAATAATGCGTTTCTTTTAATGCGTATATAAAACTTACATGTGAATAGGATCTTTTCACTAAAATCGCTCCGAGTTGCAGGTAATACGAATGAAAAAAACTTCGAGTGCAAAGGGAACGATGATTAGAAAAAATTGAGTACAATTATCATCATTCAGGATGCAGAGTACCTTGGCCATATGCGGCCTTTACTCCAAATCTGGTACTATGAGAGTCATTAATAAAAACAAGACATTATATACAAGAAAAGGCAGTGGGCAATGGTCGCGTCCAATTAGAAGTAAAAAAGAAGCATTGTAAAGAAGTAAAAAGAAGCATGGTAAACAATGGAAAAAAAAACAAGAGAAGATTAAACAGCGAAATTGAAGCATTTTGCGATGATTTGGAATTTTGCCAAGGGAGATTTTACGCTTTTCAGTTTATTATAAAAATTGTCAATGTCGCCTAACATATCGAGGATGCTGGACACCTCTTGGAATACATAGGCAGTTTTAGCGGCCTTGTCAGGATCAACATTATCCCAGATATTTGAACGTTCCGGTATCACGGATGGAGTAGCCGGGGCGGCCCATGCAAGAAACTTGAGTACAACCAGTACTTGAAATAAAAGTGAATAAAAAGGAGAAAGTACTGAAAGAAAAGTGGGGTATCCCACAGATTACAGGGTATAAGACTTTTCGTAGAAATTGAAATATCGTTGCGAACCCTGTATCCGAAAGCACTTTGTAATTTGTTTCTTGTTTCTGCATATTTTAAGTGTTGAAACAAAACGTGTTCAACTGATTAAAGATTTTTACAGATTGCACATAATGGAGATGAAGTCATGCCAAATCTGTGAAGTTTAGAATTAGAAAGCTATCACTTTGACTGACAAACTTTGTGAAGTATTTCACAATCAAAAGTAGGATTACTAGTCGATATGGAAAGGATACATCTTTAACAGAACTCATATGTGCCCTTCCACAAAGAATTCTTTTGTAGTTGTGTCCTTATATTGTTCCCTAGGTAATGCTGTTTTTATTGCATATCAGTCTAATCAGTAGTGATTAACGAAAATAAAAATATCTTGCGATGGTAAATAAATAATTTGAGCAATTATAGACTACAGCGAGAAATGCAACTGTAATTTAAATTTTTTTAAATAAAGAGGGAAACATAATCTAGTTATGCCCTTTTTTATTATCTTGGTATAAAAAAAATGGTTGTCTTGTCAGGAACATGACAAATGCTTTTGATAGAATTTGTCACTGACAGAATCAGCAATATGGCGTATGTGATGTAAATTTTATCGTTCCCACCACAATGGGAATAAAACGAACGAAATTTCCCCAACTTCGTCACAACAATAGTTTTCAAATGAAACGTATGCAAACCGAATCACGTTTTTACAGATATTTTTATGTTTTTTTTTTCTTGCCTTTTTTCCGTTTTTGTACCCTATCTCTTTCAGAGAATATTTTGTTCCTTTTTTTTTGAAGCAACACAATGGATGTTCTGAGGAATTGATGGAGAAGAAGCATTCCATGCTGATTAATGGTACGACCTGGCTTCTTTCCAGAAAAAAAACTTTTTTTTCTTTTCTTTTTTTTAAAATCGATGACGGTCGTCGACCCACTAAGGATTCCAGAAAGAAAATTCGGTCTTTTTAAATATTTTTAAACTTAATGGTCTTGTGGATTGTTAATCAAGTAAAAGGAGGATAAACGAAATACTTTTGAGTAATATTATACACATTAGAACTATTAGACATATTTTCATATTATTCTTTCAAAGCAGTTTCTCACTGATATAGTAAGAATTCAACCATCTGCAGAAAAGAATCACATGTGCTTAAAGAAAATTTCATAATATTTCCGAAAAAGTTCAATATTCAAAATTTGATGAAAAAATAAGTTGAATTTTTGGTGATTTTTAGAATAGTGTGCTATCATTTTTAAATATTCCTCTAAATATTATGAATTTTTCAACCTCAAACCAATATGTCTCACTAATATATCGAAATGGGGTCTGATGGCCTAGTGATTAGCACCCCGGCGCTCGGTGCGAGTCCCGGCGATACCATGGATGTTTTTAGTGGTTCGGAATCCACTTTAAACCTTAGGTCCCAGTCTAATATGACTGTTGGGAGTAAGGATGACAACTCTACCCCGTAAAAAGAAAACATCTCCTGTCTCGAAATCTTCCAGTAGCAGACGGCCTTGGCCCATCACGGAGCTATTGCGCCACTGAAGAATAATAATAATATACAGTAACAATATACTTCACTAAAATACCGACATAATATACCAATAATATATCTGACTAATACTATAATAGTATTTCTAAATGATATAACAATAATAATCCTCAATAATATAAATATATCGGTAAAAAAATGTGACACCCGTAATTACTTTTGTAATTATCATTAGATCTTTATATAAGTGATATAATTGAAAATGGCTCGAAATAAACTAGCTAATTGATCTAACTAATGATATTGATTAATAACTGTAATTAACGTAGTTAATTAGCAGAGTTAAAATAATTTCTGTACAGAACCCGATATTTTTAGCGTAATCGATTCAGCGTGTCAAAAATAGTATGTCTACCAATTGTTCAGTCATAATGCTTGTAACTTTTTAAGTTATAAATAAGGGTTCGTATATAAAATTATAATAATTTTATTCCTTAACTGAATGTTATGTTAGTCTTCTTGTGTTAATATTGTTTAGAAAAATGTATTCGTTGCTTAAGTTTTGCACGATAGTGTATTTTGCCTTACAGTATTTATTTGGGAACATTAAATATTAAAAATAATTCAAACGTTTCTAATAAATTTTATATACAAAACTTTAAGATAGTTCTAGAATCGAAATTCTCCAAAATAAAAAAAAAATGACATAGATATAAAACACTACAGTTCTTGAAGCTGTTTCTTAATATAAAGTGCAATAATTAATTAAAATCACTGAACTTTTCGTAATATGCAATTAAACTATTATAATTCATTTAAATAAAACAAAAATTGAGATGAAAATTAAGATTCCCTAAACTTGGCATATAGGCCTTAAAAATATTAACTTTGAGAAACGCAGAGTTTCATTTAGTTTAAGCTGGACTTCTAAAAATAATGTTCTCCATAAAAAATAGCTATTTGCAATAAGCAATTATAGCAAATAAATTTAGAACACAGGTGTAATTATTTTGCCTTATATATTTTATTTGGAAACATTGAATGTTAAAAATCATTCAAAAGTTTCTAATAATTCTTATATACTATAAGATAATTCGCCATAACAAAAAACAAAATATTAAAGATACAAAACACTACAATTTTTGAAGCTATTTCTTAATATAAAATGCAATAACTAATTGAAATCACTAAAATATACGTAGTTTTTAATTAATTATCATAATTACTTTAATTATTACTAAAATTTAAAATTTTTGATTTAAAAACAAAAATAATATTTACATTTATAATTTGAAATCTACTCCTTCATATCTAACACTTTAAACAGTAAGTACTGGTCTAATTAGCCTAAAGTGCGCACTAAAGGATCGTAGAGAGACAAACCAAACCTTCATATGTAAGTTGGAAACTTCGCCTTTGATATATCCATTGAATTAAAAAATGATTTTACAAAATTTTATGATAATATAAACTAAAAAAAGATTCATAAATTACTTGGTAGAATAGCGAAAATTTTGCTTGGCGCCTTTATTAAAAAAATTATCGCCAAAGACTTTTTTAATGGAGGGATATACGTGAAATGGATGTTCACTTATAGAAATCGTAAAAGAACATCATCATCAATGGAAAGAAATCATTCTGTGCTAATTAATCCATTTAATTCGGTAATAAAAGACGCTTTTAAAACTAGGTATTCAAACCTAATTAAATCAGGAGAAAAAGATACTTTATATGAAAGAAGCGCTACCATACTTAAAGACTGTTTTCTTTTCGAAACAATATTCTTTTATCCAAACAAATGACTCTCGCTTTTCTCTCTACAAAGCTTTTTAAGAAAAAAATTCTTCTTCTGAAGTTAAAATCAGATACTTTACAAAAGAAACGGAAATAGAATGGTTAACGTGAATCCCTTCGTCCATTTGCAAATAAATTACTTTATTGGATTATAAAAAGGAGTATTTTTCTTCTACGTGAAATGCATTATATACGGTACCTGAATAAACTAGCATCACTGTTTGATTTCAATCCAAAAGCACTTTTTTTTCCAAGTAACATGCCCTGACAATTCTGAATTCTTTAAATAAAGAGCCTTTTGCTTTAGAAAGGGACATTAAGATTCACGAAACTTGGCATATAGGTTTTAAAAAAATGTTACTTTGAAAAACGTATAGTTTCGTTTAATTTAGACTTTTGAAAGTTTATTTCTAAATAATGAAAAGTTTTAAAATTTTTCGTTGGATGTTAACTATGGTATTCAGTTTTTAATTTATTAGATCTGTTTTAAGATATCATACTATGATGAAAGCTGAAATTTCGATGAAAATATCGAATTTCGTAAGATTTTTTTTTATGTTAGTGTGACCGACATTGAGATTAAAATGTACATTTTTCTTTGTTTTATTTAGAGTTTTTGTGTAATATTTTTTCATCTGTTAATTTAGTAGTGTTAATTTTACATTGTATGTTTGTTCCTTTATATGCTAATTTAGTGTAATAGGATTTTTTTAAGTTAGTATAAATACTACAACTTTAAAGTTGTAAAAATTAATTTGTTATGAAAAAAACTGTTTTTAAATATGAGTTCAATAAATATAACAATTAGAGATCCAAATTGATTGAGATTGAATTGATAAACAAATTGAATTGATAACAAATGAGAAATATTTTAATAAATATACGAAATTGTAATTAAATTGATAAATTGATTGATAACAAATGAGAAATATTTCAATAAATATACCAAATTGAAATTGAATTAAATTTTTTTCCAAAATGCAATTGGAAAGATTATAGTATATAAAATTACAGTAAAGAGCCAGGAGTCAGAAGTTTGGAGCCCGTATAAAAAAAATCGACTTAGAAGTAAAAATTGTTTCGCCAACGCTCTACCTCTGCTGGTAATCATCAATCCCGCTGTCGCTGGTCTTTGGTACCACAATCTTCAAATTCGAGGCATGGATGTTTGTTAGTAGTTCGGAATCGAAGTAAACGGCAGCCCCCATGTCTAATTAGCCTAAAGTGTGAAATAAATTACTGGAGAGAGCCAAACCAAACCTACTCTTTCATATATAAATTGGAAACTTTGCTTTTGCCACATCCATCGAATTAAAAAATGATTTTACAAAATGTTAGGATAATATAAACGAAAAAAAAACCGATTCATAAATTACATGGCAGCATAACCAAAATTTTGCTTGGCGCACTAATTAAAAAAATTTATCGTCGAAGAATTTTTTAAATCTAGAGATATACGTGAAATTGATATTCACTTATAGAAATCTTAAAAGAACATCAGCATCAATGGAACTAATTAATCCATTTAATTCGGTAATAAAAGACCCTTTTAAAACTAGGTATTTAAACCTAATTAAATCAGGTACTCTATATGAAAGAAAGGCTACCATACTTGAAGACTGTTTTCTTTTCAAAACAATATTCTTTTATTCAAACAAATGACTCTCGCTTTTCTCCCTACAAAGCTTTTTAAGAAAAAATTCTTCTTCTGAAGTTAAAATCAGATACTTTACAAAAGAAACGGAAACAGAATGGTTAACGTGAATCCCTTCGTTCATTTCCAAATAAATTACTTTATTGGATTATAAAAAGGAGTATTTTTCTGCTACGAGAAATGCCTTCTATACGGTACCTGAATAAACTAGCATCTCTGTTTGATTCGAATGCAAAGGCACTTTTTTTTCAAGTAACATGGCCTGACAATTCTGAATTCTTTAAATAAAGAGCCATTTGCTTAGAAATAGACATTAAGATTCCCTAAACTTTGCTTTATAGATCTTACAAAAATGTTAACTTTGAAAAACGTATAGTTTCATTTAGTTTAAGCTGGACTTCGAAAAATAATGTTCGCCATAAAAAATAACAATTTGCAATAAGCAATTATAACAAATAAATATAGAACACAGATGTAATTATTTTGCCTTATAGGTTTTATTTGGAAACATTGAATATAAGTAATCATTCAAAAGTTTCTAATCATTCTTATGTACTATAAGATAATTCGCCATAACAAAAAACAAAATATTAAAGTTACAAAACACTACAGTTGTTGAAGCTATTTCTTAATATAAAATGCAATACTTAATTAAAATCACTGAAATCTACGCACTTTTTAATTAACTATCTTAATTACTTTAATTATTACTAAAATTTAAAATTCTTGATTTAAAAACAAAAATAATATTTACTTTTATTATTGGAAATCTACTCCTTCATATCTAACACTTTAAACAGTAGGTCCTGGTCTAATTAGCCTAAAGTATGCACAAAATGACCGTAGAGAGACAAACTAAACGAAACCTTTATATCTAAGTTGGAAACTTCGCCTTTGATATATCCATTGAATTAAGAAATGATTTTAACAAATTTTATGATAATATAAACGAAAAAGAGATTCATAAATTACTAGCCAAAACTTTGCTTGGCGCATTTATTAAAAAAAATTATCGCCAATGATTTTTTTTAATCTAGAGATATACGGGAAATGGATGCTCACTTATAGAAGTCTTAAAAGAACATCAGCATCAGTGGAACTAATTAATCCATTTAATTCGGTAATAAAAGACGCTTTTAAAACTAGGTATTCAAACTTAATTAAATCAGGAGAAAAAGATACTTTATAGGAAAGAAAGGCTACCATACTTGAAGACTGTTTTCTTTTCAAAACAATATTCTTTTATTCAAACAAATGACTTTGGCTTTTTTCTCTACAAAGCTTTTTAAGAAAAAAATTCTTCTTCTGAAGTTAAAATCAGATACTTTTACAAAAGAAACGGAAACAGAATGGTTAACGTGAATCCCTTCATCCATTTGCAAATAAATTACTTTATTGGATTATAAAAAGGAGTATTTTTCTTCTACGTGAAATGCATTCTATACGGTACCTGAATAAACAAACATCTCTGTTTGATTTGAATGGAAAAGCACTTTTTTTCCAAGTAACATGTCCTGACAATTCTGAATTCTTTGAATAAAGAGCCATTCGCTTAGAAAGGGACATGAAGATTCCCTAAATTGGGCATATAGGTCTTAAAAAAATGTTGACTTTGAAAAACGTATAGTTTTGTTTAGTTTTAGATAGACTTTCTGAAAGTTTGTTTCTTCCTAATGAAAAATGTTAAAACTTCTTCATTGGATGTTAACTATGTTATTCAGTTTTTAATTTCTTTGATCTACTTTAAGATATTATACTATGATGAAAGTTGAAATTTCGGTGAAAATATCGAATTTCGTAAGATAATTTCTTTTCATGTTAGTGTGACCTACTTTGAGATTAAAATGTATAATTTTCTTTAGATTGCTTTGAGTTACTCTGTAATACTTTGATACATGATAATTTAGTAGTGTTGTTTTTACAGTATATGTTTGTCGTTTATAAGCTAATTTAGAGAAGAAAGGTTTTTAAGTTAATGCAAATACTACACCTTTAAAATTGTAAAAATTACTTTGTGATGAAAAATGTTTTTATATATGAATTCAATAAATAAAACAAATGGAGACACTTGAATTAAATTTTTTTTAAATCTATTAGAAAAGACTATAGTTCATAAAACTTCAGAGAGTCGGGTGTTAGTAGTCTTATAAAAAAATTGACTTAGGAGGCGAAAATAATTTTTCAAATTTTATGATAATATAAACTAAAAAGGAATCATACTAAAATTTCTGGTAGCATATCCAAAATTTTGCTTGGCGCATTTATTAAAAAAAGTTTATCGCCAAAGATTTTTTTTAATCTAGAGATATACGTGAAATTGATGTTCGCTTATAGAAATCTCAAAAGAACATCAACATCAATGGAAAGAAATCATTCTGTACTAATTAATCCATTTAATTCGGTAATAAAAGACGTTAATAAAACTAGGCATTCAAACCTAATTAAATAAGGAGAAAAAGATACTTTATATGAAAGAAAGGCTACCATACTTGAAAGCTGTTTTCTTTTCAAAACAATATTCTTTTATTCAAACAAATGACTCTCGCTTTTCTCTCTACAAAGCTTTTTAGGAAAATTCTTCTTCTGAAGTTAAAATCAGATACTTTACAAAAGAAACGGAAATAGAATGGTTAACGTGAATCCCTTCGTCCATTTGCAAATAAATTACTTTATTGGATTATAAAAAGGAGTATTTTTCTTCTACATTTGCATTCTGTACGGTACCTGAATAAACTAGCATCTCTGTTTGATTTGAATGCAAAACACTCTTTTTTTTCAAGTAACATGCCCTGACAATTCAGAATTCTTTAAATAAAGAGCCATTTGCTTAGAAAGGGACATTAAGATTCCCTAAACTTGGCATATGGGTCTTAAAAAAATGTTAACTTTGAAAAACGTACAGTTTCGTTTAGTTTAATCTAGACTTTGTGAAAGTTTGCTTCTTCCTAATAAACATTTTTAAAATTTCTTCATTGGATGTTAACTGTGAAATTCAGTTTTTAATTTCTTTGATCTACTTTAAGATATTATACTATGATGAAAGCTGAAATTTTGGTGAAAATATCGAATTTCATAAGATAATTTTTTTTCATGTTACTGTGTACTTTATTATTATTTAGTTATTATGTAATACTTTAGCACCTGATAATTTAATAGTGCTATTTTTTCAGAATATGTTTGTTCTTTTATAAGCTAATTTACAGTACAAGAATTTCTTTTAAGTGAGTGCAAATACTACTACATCTTTTTGTAAAAATTACTTTGTTATGAAAAAAACTGTTTTTATATATCAGTTCAATAAATATAACAAATTGAGAGATACGTATAACAAACTGAGTTTCAAATTGAGAAATTGAGATTTGATAAATTAACAAATAGCGATCCAAATTGAGATTAATAAATGATCCAAATTGATTGAGATAACAAATTGAGATGGAATTGATAAACAAATTGAATTGATAACAAATGAGAGATATTTCAATAAATATATCAAATTGAGATTGAATTAAACATTTTTTTTTCCAAAATCGCTTAGAAAAGATTATAATATATAAAATTACTGCAAAGAGCCAGCAGTCGGGAGTTAGGAGTTCATAAGAAAAACCCGGCTTAGGAGGCATAAATATTTTCGGCGACTCTATACCCCTGCTTGTAATCCTAAATCCCTCTCTCCCTGGGCTCTGGTACCACAGGCTTCAGATTCAAATCCTGGCTTATCCTGAATCCTGGGATATTTCTTAGTGGTTCGGAATCCAAGTTAAACAGCAGGCCCCAGGTCTAATTAGCCTAAAGTGTGCAAAAAATGACCGTAGAGCGACAAACCAAACCAAACATCAATCATCGAAACCCTTCCTCAATCGCAATATCTGCTTCCTATAAAACCTCAATGTAGTTTAATTGTTATAAAAATATAATTGGCGATACTTTTTAAAAATTAGAAAAACCCAATTACTTCAAAATGCATTTTCCGAAAAATTATGTTTATGTACAAATTTCGTTCTTTAAAAAGTGATAACTCAAATTTTCTAAAATATTTTACAAAAAAGTTGATATAATTTTTTAATATTATTTTGGAGAGTATAAAGACTAGAATTTAATTTGAGCAGTTTCTAACGTTAACGAACGAAGAAATACTTGATATTTTCATCATGTTACTAATAAAATTTGTACTTCTATTGGATGTAACCTCATATATTTGCTCCTAATTTATGGAAATTATGAGTAGTACATATATAAATTCTCTTTTCATGTTTACTTCGAGCAACGAGTTTTGCTCTTCAGTTTTCAAGACATTTTCATGGAATATCCTATAAAGAAAAACATATGAGTAGGATCCATTTTGGATCAATTCAAAAAATTTCATACATAAAAAAGATACAGAGTCCCAAAAGTTCGTTTAAATACTTTGTTCTGGTCTGTCAGACCATGATATGAGATTTTTACACGGGAATTAGTACCTAAAACCTCAATCATGACCTTACATGCCATTTAAGGAACTCGATAGCTGTGTTAACATGCTTTTATTGACAAAAACAAACTCAGCGATGCACGTGAGAGGAAAAAAACAATATATCATACATGATTCTAATTCCTGCCATCCAGCATAATTCATGCTTCATATAGTCGATGAACGGAATACCGGACATGTTCGGTGCGTTACGAACCCGTGACACTGTTTCCATGACGAGATTGATGTTCGATCGGGTGAATCATATATAATTGTCTTCGTGAATATCCACCAGACGGAATTCAGATAGTTAAGGTGAGGGGATCGTGCAGACATGTAAATAGTTACTTCTCTCAAACCAGCAATTAGGATAGTTACTATTGAGGTAGTCCTATACATTGCTGTTGAAATTTGTGGACATCCATCATGCTAAAACTTGATATGATTGCATGAAGCTGCGTTAACAGCTTTCATCAAACTTGGCAATACTTTTTAAAGAACATTCTGTAAATAATCTCATCAAATATTTAAGGAACAACGTGGGAATACATCATTATTCTCATTAATTACAGCGTTTTATGTAAAAATTATACCGTATGGTCCAAGAGACCAACACTTATAGTTGGTAACTAATTTTTTGGAACACCCAGTTTTTTAATGTTTACAAAATAAAAATTTAAGAGAAATTTAAAACTTTATAAATTTGCCTTCAGTAAAGTATTTCATATCTAACTAACTAGCTAACTCCTTGGCACTACAGTTCATGTTGGACCATGGCTGTCAGCCTACTGGCAGATTTTGAAACAGATGATACTTTCTTCTGACTGGATAAGGTTGTTAGTCCTATGCCCGACAGTCATATTAGATCGGGATCTACTGTTTAAAGTGTATTCCAAACCACTACAAGCATCCATGGCGTCGCCGGGACTTGAACCCGAAGGCACCGAGCACCAGAACGCTAGTCACTCGGTCATCAGGGCCCATCTATGATTAATAACAAGCATCCCTTTTATCAATTCATAAAACAATAACATTCCATGAATTCTCTTTTAGTGTATCATGGTCATAATTAAAAGTGAGATTAATTATTTAAGTGATTATTATACAACCAATAGCAAGAACGAAATAAAATGACCGGACTGGATAAATTTAAGAGATAAATAAAATTTTTCCTTTTCATCAAATATGGCTATTCACACGATAAAAGTATGAAAGATTCATACAATTCCTAGTCATACAATCCAGAAAGATCCAGTTTTTCAACTGGATTTTTAAGTGACATAAAATGTTAAAGGACAGACGGAATTTGATTTAGATAGTGAAGCCATTTGAAAACTATTTTTGCAAAGTCCAGCGCTGCGAGTGAGATAAACATATTCTTGTTTTGATTTGTGTTGTTGAAGTTATGTCATGGCTGTCCAAAAAAAAATAATATTTTATACAATGTCCCTTATTCTATATGTAGAAATACAATGTTATTTTCTAAAAAAAAAAACTGTTTTCAACATTATACTTTTTAAAGGCTTCTATACTGCCTATTTGTATAGAGTGAAAAAGTTTGAGAAAATTTTCAAATATTATTATTTTTAGATTTATCGCATATGTAAGGAATCTGATAGACTTAATCTTATGTGTCAACAAAATAAACATGAAGATTTACAATTTTTTTCCTGTTTCAGAAATGCTTCTTAAAAATAAATAAAGGCACGTCTTTTGATAAATTCCTTTTAATATATAATATGTTTAAATAAATAGACCAACTGATAAAAATCACCTAGGAAAAATGAGATGCAATAAAATTTGTTGGCATGGTAACTAATTTGAAATGCTCAAAACAATTGCTATGGTGGAAATAAAGTATTTATTTATTGTTTTGAAGAGTAATTTAAAGAAAACACCATTAGTAATAATCAATTTATTTTAAATTATATGTAAAATTAAATTGATTGTGAATAAGAAGATTGGAGAAAACAGATTTGGAACTAGAAAATATAAAAGTTTTCAATGTTAGCGATTTATGTTTATTAATAAAGATTCTTTGGTTGACGTATTAGTTGAAAATTAAATTAGAAATTAAATTAAAATTTTGTGCGGATGCTTTAATTCATAATTGGAAATGCAAGAGTCAATCCCCTGGACTGCAGTATTTTCATGATTAATAAGCGTGTCAAAAAATTTAATAGAGATGTGTTTAGGAAAATCTTTTAAAGAAGGAACGTTAATAGCTTTATAGATATCAGAATTGCTCATGAACCATTTAGCAGAGGTAATTTGGCGGATAGTGATATTTTGTAAAGTTTCAAGCTTTTTTAAGTTAAGATTTAGCTGCGTAGGACCAGACCGGGCAAGCTTACATGAGAATTGGACGAAGCATAACAGTATAAAAAATGATTTTGTTACCCTTGGTCATGGTAGAATTTCTATTCATAAGTGTGTATAGTTTTCTGAAGTCAATACGAAATTTAGTTTTGGTGTACAGAAAATGTCATTTCCAAGTTAAATGCAGATCCAGAATGACGCATAAATATAGTTTGAGTATTCTAAGGGATAATATTATTGTTGATCATAATCACAGGTTTTTTTACATTTATTGCCAATACAGAAGAAAACAGCTTCAGTTTCTTTATATCCAGAATTTTAACAAATAAAATTTGACGTATTTCTAACATACTCCGAAATACTATAGAATACTCCAGTAATGAATAAAATTGGTTATCTTTGCATTATTTGCACTCAAAAATTAGATATTAAAAAAAATCTAACATATTTTATATGATTGATTTGTTTTATGAATCAAATACACATATTTAATTTAATTTTTAAGCAACATAATTTAAATTAACCTATGAAAGAAAAAGTAATAGTGTACTCTACCTGAAAGATAAAAAAATAATTTTAAACTTCATCAAAAATTTTTCAAGATAATGTCACATAGACAAATTTGCCTTGCACAATAGACAAATTTGCTTAGTTCTTATTGCCGGAGGGAAACCTTTATCGAAGCTAATCTATCATTATCAGTTAATCAATACATGATTCATCTGATAACTAATACGAGAAAACTAGCTTGTAGCATTTTAGTGACCGAGAGTTGCGGCCTGGAGGATAACGAATTGGTAGCTGAATTAAGGGATGCGAGTTCAAGCCCTACAAGTGATGATTAGCCGTATGCATTCATGTTCATGCCGTTGTAGTTTTTTTTCCTCACTGGAATATTTTTGGAATTTTATTCCCAAGAGAGAGGAATGTATATTCTTTGATAAGTACATAAAAATAACCCATCACTCAAATTTGACAGCAGACAGTCAGTGTTGTGGGTAGTACATACAATTAGTGTTGGGCTGTATTGCATGCAATTAGTGTTTTGTACTAATGAGAACACCCAGTCACTCAAATCTGATATTCAGTGTGTAATGAGACTCATGAAATTAGCGATTGCCTGTGCGACCTTCACAGGTCGAAAAAATTACATACGGAGTATGGACTATATCATGAGTTATTCCATCGTGATTGGTGATCGACCATGAGCTGAGAAATGTCTACACCAATGACAGGGATATTTTTGGAAAAGAAAGGAGAGAGTTCTGCGACGAGTCGACCAGAAGTATTTTTTTTCTTTTTTTCTATGAAGTGACTAAATAAGCCGGAGTTTCCGCCTGTTTTTCAAAGTAAGCCCCTTGTGGTTTCGTGTATCACGCAGTGTGATAATTAAGCTTGCCACAGACGGTTTAGGTGGCCAGATCCTACGTTGGAATTGTCCAGAATGTTCTTCAAACCAATCGCGAACAGTTGTGGCCCGGTGACATGGCGCATTGTCATCCATAAAAATCCCATCGTTGTTTGGGTACATGAAGTCCATGAATGGCTGCAAGTGATCTCCAAGTAGCTGAACATAAGCATTTCCAGTCAATGTTCGGTTCAGTCGCACCACAGGACCAAGTCCATGCCATGAAAAAACAGCCCACACCATTACGGAGCCACCGCCAGCTTGAACAGTGCCTTGCTGACAGTTTGGGTCCATGGCTTTTTGGGGTCTGCGCCACACTCGAACCCTACCATCAGCTCTTACCAACTGAAATCGTGACTCATCGGACCAGGCCCCGGTTTTCCATTCATCTAGGGACCAACCGATATGCTCACGTGCCCACGAGAGTCGCTGCAAGCGATGTCGTTCTGTCAGTAAAGGCACTCGAGTCGGTCTTCTGCTGGAATAGCCCAAGAAAGCCAAATTTCTCCGCACAGTTCTAACAGACAAGTCCCTTGTACGTCCCACATTGATTTCTGCGGTTATTTGACACAGTGTTGCTTGTCTGTTAGAATTTACGACTCTTTGCAGACGTCGCCGGTCTCGGTCGTTAAGTGCAGGCGGTCGACCACTGCGCTGTCCATGGTGGGATGTTATGCCTGAAATTTCATACTCTCGGCACACTCTTGACACAGTGAATCTGGGAATGTTGAATTCCCTAACGATTTCCGAAATGGCATGACCCATGCGTCTAGCTCCAACTAACATTCCGCGTTCAAAGTCTGTTAATTCCCGTCATGCGGTCATCACCACGTCAAAACCTCTTCACATGAATAACTTGAACAGAAATGAAAACTCTGCGAAAGCACTGCGCATTTATACCTGTTCTACGCGATGCTACTGCCATCTGAAAATTTGCATATTGCTATCCCATTACTTTTGTCACTTCAGTGTAATATATATAGTGCTTGTAAATAAGAAGTTTTAAAGAGTTGAGATTAAATTAGTGTAGTATTTTTAATTACTTGGGCGGTTTTCACCAAAGAGGTTGTTGTTATTTGTCAGTTGACGTAGAAATTGCTGTTATTTGTGAGTTGATGTTAATTTTTTCCCACTGAAAAAAGGTTTGCTGTACTTATTGAGAATCCTTAGTTATAGATGGAATAGAAATAAATCAAGAAATAAATGTTATTGAAATCAGTCGTATTAGATTGATTCCTATTTTTCACTGTATTAAACTTATTTCTAAATTCTAATATGAAAGAAGGAGCCTGATGGCCGAGTGACTGGCACTTGATGTCACAGGATTTGAATCCCGGAGGTGTCATGGATGTTTGTAGTTGTACGAAATCCGCATACCGTAGCTCCCGGTCTAATATGACTGTAAAGGCTCGTTCCACAGAGGCGTGAGGCGGGGAAGCATCACGTGCAAAGAAGAAAATTTTTTCGACCCGAAGCGGCACAGAAATCGCTTTACGTCTAGTGAAGTTCCAGTTACTTCTACTAGATGGCAGATCTACTATTGGCTCAATCCAAGTCACATGACGCGGCAAGAATTTGAGAATTGAAAGTTGGTCAACTCAAAGCGGTGGATTTCAACCGGTTTCAGGCGAACGTGGGGAGATTAGTGATTGGTCAACGCCTCAGGCCTCGGTGGGAATGAGCCTTAAAGCCTTGGGCATAGTGCTGACAACCCTATTCCGAAGAAAGAAAACATCTGCCTCGAAATCTGCAGATGGCTGTGGCCCACCATGGGGCTATTGCGCCATTGCAGAAAGAAACTATAGCATTTTACGCTTATTTCTAAAGCTTGTAACATTTATTTCTAAAACTGGCTGAATGTTTGGCACAGCCAGCTAATCATTATAAATAATTGACTGTTTAATTAAAATTTTATATTTTTATTATTTATATTATTATGCCAAATTTAACAGTTTTTAATTAAATAGAAAACATATTTAGAGATTGTTGGGTTATAAAAATGAACTGAACACCTTAAAATGAATAAAATTATAGAATTTTTTAAATAAACACCACAAATATTATATGAAAAGTATCTAAAATCATTATTTCGGTCTTTTCATAATATTTTTAATATGACCAAAAAATGTATTATAATAATGGGATACGATATAATGATAATTATAATAATAATTCGATAATACTAATAATAATACTAATAATGGGCTTGATAATGATAATATGCGATGATAATAATAATGGATTGTTACGAAATTTCAGAGATTTACTAAAAATAAATTTATTTCAGTATTTAGACGTAATTTACATAACACATCAATTAATGATTATAAGCTAGTAAGAAAAACTGCATAAGAGATAATTACATGTATTTTTGAGGATTATTCTTTCAAATATCGCCATTAATCTACATTTATGGAAAGAGCAACATTTGTCGAATTTTCATCAAATCCTATGAACACCATAATGAACTTCAAAAACAGTTTCTAATTCCACAGGATTAGCGATCGATTACCCTTCCACGGGTACAGGTAATCGTAACTGTAATTATCGAGTTTCATAACTGTACCTGGAACTAAAAATAGATTCGACTAATTTACGGAATGTAATAAATGGGCTTTAATGCTCACCCCAAATCTTCCTAAAGAGTTGCCCAGCACTACTTAGTAGGGATGGTAATCCCAGACTTGAAGTTACTTTCCCATAAAACTATCCACAGGGGTCAACTATATTATTCTGCAAAGATTTAGAAGGAAATGAGATGTGTTAATCTGCGAGGTAATTTGTTTGTTAATGGTAATTAAGTTGCTTGATAATATTGCTAATGAATCTGATTAAATTAATATGGAGTCCAAATGATTTATTATAGATTCAGAACATTCATAATTCTTTAAAATAAAATAGACTTTCACTTTTTATACCATTCTAAAATAAATAAAAAAAAAATTTAAATAAAATATCTATTACAATGGGTCTTGATGACCGAGTGACCAGTGCTCTAGTGGTCGGTGCAACAGATTTCGGGTTCGAGTCGCAGTGATGCCATGGATGTTTGTAGGGGTTTAGAATCTACTTTAAATCGTAGGTTCTTGTCTAATATGAATGTAGAGCGTTGGACGTAGGGCTGACAACCCTACCCCGTAAAAAGAAAAACATGCCTCGTCTCGTAAACTGCCAGTAGGCAGACACAATTGAGCTGTTGTGCCGATGATGATCTATTGCAATTTTTTAAAATCCATGCCAAATTAGATGAATTGTAAAAGATCTTTTCAAACTTCAATTTTAAAAGAATTAACGCAGCTTGTTGGTTAATTAATTTAGTTTCTGATCTTAGACAGTTCAGTTAAATCCCACAAATTAAACTGAAAGTTCTTTCTGGCTACGTCTGGTATGGGCAGGTTTAATACCTATATACTAATTACCATTAAATGTCAGAAAAAGAACAACATATTTATATAACAAAACTAATGGCTAGAACTGCGTGGTAGACAGTGGGTTGAACTTTCAAATTGAAAAAGCTCTGTTCCAAGCAGAAGAAACAAAACTGAAAGCTACAATAAAAATTATTGTTTGTCTTTGTGAACTCCTTCCAATGTCGGAGATTATTCATTACTACGAAGATAAATAGCAGATTCAGTATTATCCAGGAAAGACCATTGCACCTTAATAAGATGTAACGTTATTTTGAAACAAACCCCTTCCGAACGGACAAACTCTTTCGCCCCTCCTCGAGTCTAATGAAAGAACTTTTAAATGTTAAGACATATCGTAGCCACCCTCATTATAGACGCTAGAAACGTTTTTATTTGAATCACTTCCTTCAGAGCCGCTGGTCCATATGTTATCTACTAGATTCCTGACAGTAGATTCCAGACGTTTTACACATGTTACTACAATAGTTATTTGATCTCCTGGCTTTCTGAAAGCATCAATTGCAAAAAATGCCCACAAAGTTTAAGAACTAATTTTTATTTCGTTTACAAAGGTTTTTTTTAATATTAAATGTAAGCGCATTTTTTTTGATTAATCAGATTAGCGATCGAAAATGAATGACACATCCATTACTGTCAGTAATTAGCGATCTCTAACCTGATTCGTCAAAATTGGTGCCGCGTTAGCGTCGCGTTGCCAATGAAAATGACCCCTACTGCAACGAAAGTTGCCTACGTACCCAACTCTATCTTTATCTTATATCAGCATCTATCATTTATACTATCAGTACGTATACATCAGTACATTTTGTACAGCATGAGCACGTATGCAGCATACAGCATACTAGCACAGCAGTTTGCCACCGGGCTGAGTTAAGGAAATAGTGAGCTTGAAACTAAATTCAAAAGAAACATTTAATTCTTTCAAAAAAAATAGCAACAATTGAAACTGTTTTTTGTTAAAGTTTGCAATTTCTTAATAATTTGTGTTTGTTGTACAAAAAGAAAAAGAAATTAAAGCAATTTTGCTTTAAAATGTCCGTCTGCTTATGCATTTGAAAGGAATTCTTTTGATATCAGAAGCATCACGTAGTGTCTAGACGCATAGTAATTAAAGGATCCCAGGAATCTAATCCATCTATGTCACATTTTTGCATAAGAAAAATAAAACTTTTTTCGTGATTATTCTGTAATTCTGTTTTGTATATCGTTACGAATTAAAAATCATATCTTAAATTTATGAATGCTTTTAAACCTTCTTCTGTTGATTCTCTTTTTAAATTTTGAATAAGATATTAAATTTACTTAATAACAACAGTAAAATTAAATTAATAATTTAATTTAAAATTTTTTAAATAATTTAAATTTTTCTCTAAAGTTTGATTTTGCAAATTTTTAACTCTTATATAATCCATTAATAAACAGAGAACGTAACTCGACTCGTGGTTCAGAGTCAATGTGTGCCGCTGGTGAGCATTAGGGCTGAGGTTTAATCCGCCGACGGCTATATTGTATATATTGCTTCAAGAAACGACGAGGTTCGATGGCATTTGTGATGCTCAGCTTCTTGCCTCGCTTGTTACTTGTTCAGTCGGACTACCTGGTGGGAGTTTTTCGGGGTTTTCTCCTATTCAATAAGCAAATGGGGGGATAGTTTCCTACTTAAAGTCCTCCTGGAAGGCTGTGCCCTGCTTCTTTAGCGACACGGAGCAGAAGTCTGACTTATGCTCCGTGCCTATCTACGGGTGCTCCATCACAATAGAAGCTTCCCCTCCTTCCATGAGGGATACGACGACAACAAGATAGAATTTATGTAATATTTTATGTAATCTTAAAACTGAAGAAAAATAAATAAAGGCGTAGAATTTTAGTGAAATGTACATCATGAAATGCATACATCAGATGTATCTCTGAATAATTATAATAACGTAATTTCAATTAAAATATTATCTTTAAAAATATTACATTTTGTGTGTCAATCACAACCATTCATCAAAATTTACTAATTTTGGTTTAGTTCAATTTTTCATCATGACAATACCAAGTAATCCTACCAGCTCCCACTCATCTTTTCATTCCTTTCTTTGTCATTAGATTCACAAAAAAATTCCTTCCTTAATAAAGTACATTTCACTGCAAGTTCTATATCTTGTTTTAGTTTTTCTCTAATATTCGTATTGTATAGAATACGGCATACAACTTCTGTTTATTTATATTCTATGGATTAAATCGTAGTTAAAAATTTGCGAAATCTAACCGTAAAGATAAATTTAAAAATTCGTGTATCGATTAACATCATATTATTTAAAAGTCTTAAAATTTTGAAATTTATTTTGTACATTCTGTTGAATGTCCTTGAATTTCGAAAAATTAAATTTGCTGCAATTTTTCTCAATGAGCTCAATTGTAACACTGTTTTATCATTACATTTTTAAAGAATAATTAATCTTGTAACTTTTAAATAAGCTGATAAATTTTCCTGTCATGGACTAAAAGTACAATCACTTTAAAAGTTTTTACTTCAAATAGAAGGAAACATAAATATTGAAGTTATATTGATCTGTCCATGACTCTTAAATATTAATAATTTTATTTCAGTAAAAATGGCGAAGTATAGAGTGTATTCGAGACATCGTAATCCACTGACGAGTCTAACTAAACAGAAACCATTATCATTTTCAAAAATCCCAGACATATATTGATGCATCAACATGCTGATGACTAAATTATCGTGAAGTTATTTAAGTAAGAGTATGAATTTTAGTATTGATTCATTCACCTAATTCATCTGATTTTAAATTATTTCTCACAAAATGGTAAAATTATCGAAAACCTTTTTATTCTAAAGCAGTGGAATTTAAAAAATAATGTTGGCACGATATCAGGCGGAATACTTTTGAAAGCTGAAGCCTTTATGAATAATTTGAGTGTGTCGGTTAGCATCGTGCTCTAATTATGTCTAGGGTGTCTTAGTACCAAGTTTGCAAACTTCTAGAAAGGGTAGTGTAGTATTTTTCTTACCGAAAGAACTCTAGTATTTCGTTGCCAAGGGAGAAGAATGTATATTCTTTAACACGAACATAATAACAATCTATCACTCAAATTTGACAGTAGATAAGCAGTGTTGTGGATAGTTATATTACATACACTTAGTGTTTTGTACTGATGAGAACAACTTGTCACTCAAATCTGATAGCATATATTCAGTGTATTGGATAATGATACCTCATGAAATTAGTGATCGTTTGTGTGACCTTCACAGGTCGAAACAATTACGTGAAGAGTTGCTTCATCGGGATTGTTGATAGACCATGGACTGAAGAAGTGTCTACTCCACTGAGAAGTGAGGGTAGCTGACCCCCTCCCCCCTCTGGATGGATTTTCTTAAAGAGAGATTTTGGAGTAAAGAAAGGTGAGTTCTGCGGCGAGTTGACATGAAGTGTTTTTTTAATTATTTTTTCTCTAAAGTGACTGAATAAGCAGGAGTTTCCGTCTGTTTTCAAAATGATTCCCTTGTGGTTTCGGGTATCAAGCGGTGTGATAATTAAAGACTGCCACAGACTTGATGAAATAGATTCGTCGTAGACGTGAGAGCTCTGAAAATCTCCGTCCTCGGAGTGAACTGCATTTGAATCAAATTATCTTTAATTTCCATTTTTTATATCTGTATATATATATATATATATGATATCTGTAGAGATCTGTATATATATATATATATATATTTTTTGATATCTGTAGAGATCTGTATATATATATATATATATTTTGATATCTGTAGAGATCTGTATATATATATATATTTGATATCTGTAGAGATCTGTATATATATATATATATATATATATATATATATATATATATATATATATATATATATATAATGTTTGTAAATAAAAATTAGAGTGTTCCCATGAACCTGAAAGTGGCTTTCTTCTTGAAGCCATTATAGGTCTAGTATATAGTCTGAGACATTAAAATAGTATATACCTAGGCGATTCGTAATAAGAATGCAGGGTCAGAAAGCACTTACTGTCTCTGTGATGTACACAAAAAGAACCGCAAATGAAAAAGCACCACTTCAGTAAATATGTGGTTTATATATCAACAGAAGTCTCATGGCCAAGAGTAATAAAGATGAATTATAGATGCATATTGTAGAATCTTCTAGACGTTGCAGCTAACATCCCGGCATGGGGTCCAATAGCTCGCGTACTTGAACTTGGATTGCAAAAAAAGACGTAGTACAGTCTCCTCCAAGTCCAAAATCTATATTGTGCATGCGTTCACCTGAGACGTCATGAGTTCAATCATGAAATAACCCCCCTAAGATAACAGCTGGTGCAATTGTTCACTAAGTCTGGTACGCGTCATCGGATAACATTGCTTGTACTAATACCATCATGCAGTTTGAACATTGCAATCTCCAGCTGCATACCATATTCACTAGTTTTGCCCTCGTATGTGTAGTCATACTATTACCACTACGCCAGTGTGTAAAATGTAGAATTTCTGCTAGAAAAATTGGAAGCTGTGCCTCTTGAAACGCCGTCTGCCACATTTGGAAACCATTTCCATTTCATAATTGTAAAACGATTCAGAATTGTTTAGGTGTGCCTTACCCTTCTTACAAATTTGTAAAAGCGGTACTGACGTCGAAGAACATGAGATAAGATTCCTGATTCACGAATCAGGTGCCATCCTATGGGAGAGATTTTAAGAGTAACTGACCCAGACTTGTATGTCTCATCATAGAAAACCCAGAAAATTCTTAACAGGTCGTCTGCTGTGAATTCGAAATGATTACACACGTTTTTACAATCACAACCGAACCTTCTCGTTTCTGAAAGCAAGAACTGCATTGGACAATGTCTATAGATCCCAACAAATTTGACATTCTCCGAGCTACCAAGGGAATAGCTTTTGAAATCTACTGAAGTTTATGATCTATTTAAAAACATTATAGCAGTATTTATAATATATCAAAACAAACATATATTTATAATAGTTTCAACACAATAAATATTTATTAAGGTAAGACTTTGTGCTTACCCCCTCCTCATTCTTTTTATCTCTCTTTTTTTCTCTTTATATATATATAATATATATATATATGTATGTACATATATATAAATATATATATCACTAACTATGTGCTATGTACATGGGACAGAAATTTTAAGTTCTTTGCATAATGGAGAATGGAAACAACTATATAAACAGATGAAAAATGTGCAAATAAAATAAAATGTCACTGTTTTTAATAATTCAAAATGAGATTCAAATTATAACATGCAAGAACTTCGATAGTAAAGTGAAATTTTATTTATGGTATTTTTAATTTTTATAAAAAATTCAAGCTTAAGCTGCGATTTTGTAAGGTGAATACATCTAGTATATTTTCTTATTTTTCAATGACGCAACAGCCCCATGGTGGGCAAAGGCTGTCTGCCCACTAACAGATTTCTAAACATGAGATGTTTTCTTTTTTACGGGTTAGGCTTGTCAACCCTACGCGCAACAGTTTACAACCATATTAGACTAGGACTTACGTTTAAAGTGGATTCCGAACAGCTACAAGCATCGATGGCTCCACCTTTATTCGAACCCGAAACCTATGGCACCGAATGCCAATCACTCGTCCATCTGGTCCTCATTTGATATATTTTAGGTGCTGAAATATATTGCAAGCATAAAAAAGAGATAATTTATTTTCCAATACGCTACAAAAAAATTTGTAAAGTAAAATATTAAATTTAAAGAAGGCATTCAAATAATTTGAATAAGAATATAAAACAAGTTGACTACATTATCCATTGTCAACCTTATAGTTCACCATACGTTAAACGATACAAAAAATTTATGTTATTGAATTCCAAAAGCCAAATATTTATAGGAATTTTAAATTGATAAAAATACTAGAAATAAATAGTCTTTATACTAGAAAGAAAAACTCTAGAAAAAAATGATGCCAACTAAGATCGTCAAAAAAAGGATCCAACTTGAATGTCTTTTCTGCTGAATGCGACCTATTTTGGTTAGCGACTGGGGAATGACGTCATCTCCAATGCTGGAAGAAGTGGAAGTCATAAATCATGTGACCATCACGTCACATCATAAATCAAGATGGCATGCCTTGTATCATTGAGTGTGCGAATCATCAGTATATACATTTTATTCATTAATATTTTAAAAGATAGCAAAAATTTGCTTAGAAAAGCTTATTAACTAATTAGTGGATTGATATTTAGTAAGAATGCTTCTATTGTAAGGTAAAATTTTTATTTATGTACAATGTTGTAGGCACATGATTAATATTTTTAAAACATATTCGTTGAAATAATTATTTTTTGTTATAGGAATAAGTTATTTTCTTGGTATGTAGTCTATGATGTTATACAGGGCAAAAAAAAAAGATTTGTAATTAAAGTCCCACTTTCAAAATGCTGTAAAAAAAGAAACACTCGTTACAATGAGTTCAAATTTGAACTGAAGAAACGTGAAGAAGAGGGAAACGGTATGGCATTACAAAAAGTCCCAAAAAAAGTTCCACCGATTTTTCCCATCCAATTTGGTATGACCTTGCCGTGGTGTATGGGCTTTCCACTAACATTGCCACAACTGTTGAATGACTTGGAAGTCATTTTTTCCATCAAAAAACCGAAACAATCAAGCACATTGAACACTACAGTTCGTTTATTGTGCAAATACGTTTACGCCAAATACGTTGTCATTTGGATTCAAAATATCACTGGCAGTCGAATTCACTTCCTTTATGCCGCTTATAGCGCCATCTATTAATAAACTTTTTTTGATGCCGTACCGTTTCCCCCTTCTTCAAGTATCTTCAGTTCAAATCTGAACTCATTGTGAGAAGTGGTTCTTTTTTTACAACGTTTCGAATGTGAGGAGTTAATTATAATCACCTTGTAGATATAAATTACCAAATCAAGTAACTATTGCTGCATTTTGAAATATTTTTTTCTTAAATTTTAAATGAAATCGCCGAAAAAAATTAAACAAAAAGCTGTTAAATATGTCATATTTTGCTTTACTAGTACTTTTAATTCCCCCCCTTAGCTCTCTTTAATAATTTAATATAATATAATTTCATATAAACAGTTGTAAAATAATCGTCATCTAAAAATGTACTGATATTTTTTAAAATCTAAGCTAATTAAGGCTAATCGATCATAAAAATTAAAAAATTTTTTCGTAAGACAAATTCGATCGCAGATTTATAGATAACTAATCGAAAACTCAAAGAACGTAGAAAGTTAGTGTAGTTTATCTTTAATTGTAATAATAATAATCTGAAAATCTGAATAATCTGATAATCTGTAATTTATCTTTATCTGATTATCCCGGCGGTGCCATGTGATGAATGTAGAATTGATTATTGGTTTTGTCATTGAGGTGAACCCCTTCGATTTTTCCAATAAGAAATAAACACACAATTTATTTCTGAAAATTGTTTTTTGTGACTTTATTAGCTGTTTAAACTACCTTTACATCTGATAATTTGACAACATGCGATAAGGAATCGTAATATAAAACCCGATAATCTAATTTGTTTTAAATCATATATTAGAGCGCATTACATGAAATTTAAAATATTTTCGTACAAAAAAATTTGTATACATACAGTTTTAACACATTTATTTTATTGTTTTGGAATGAGACACACTTTAATTAGAGGAACTTTGCTACTAAAACGGCATATTATGTAGCAGATTCAGCATTATGCAGGGTGCCCTATGTGGGTCTAATGTACTGTACCCACATTTTGTACACAATTTCAACAAAAGTCATCTAGAGCCGAGTCCAGATTTAAAACATTCACCTTGAATGTTCGTTTATCCCAGGTATTGTATCGACTTCAGACTACAATACCTGGGATAAAATAACTCGGATTTATGGTGACGTATTCTACGATTTATGGTGACCTTAATACTCTAAGACCTATTTTCAATAGTCTTAACTTCAAAAATATAATGACCGGAAATTCAGTTTATAACTGTTTATTTCAGTAGTTTGAAGTATTTTTACAACTGTTGTATCTTCATAGACAGTTCATGTCAAGAAATTTCGGTGAGGAGGGGGGAAGGTAAGTCTTTACACAATGCTTCAATGAAAAACAACAGTAGGGAAGGATTTATAACGCCTCTAAAATATTGGGCATTTACGACTTGCTTAAGGTTAGAAATGTTTACTATTCACCAGGCTGGACACCAATATTCCCAGATTATTCTTTCGAAATAAACATTGAATCTGGTCCTTTAGGGTGTTCTAGGTGCTCTGTCGCTCGGTGCCTTAGGTTTCGGGCTCGAGTGCCGGCGGTGCCATGGATATTTGTAGGGGTTTGGAATCCATTTTAAACTGTAGGTCTCGGTCTAATATGACTGTAGAGCCTTGGCGTAGGGCTGACAACCCTGCCCCGTAAAAAGAAAACATCTCTTGTCTCAAAATCTGCCAGTAGGCAGACGGTCTTTGCCCACCATGGGGCTGTTGCGTCAATGACGAAGAAGAAGAAGATTATCAAAATACCAAGGAGAGTCATATGACGGTAATGAAGTGAGAACAATGTCTTCCAGAAGAAATTTTAAGGGTTAATGTCGATATTTGTGTATAATATTGGAGCAAACCTGGTAAATATCCACAAGTAAATGGGATTGCCGATACGAGATGCTTACACATGTAATCACAAATGCAATCTTGCTTGTGCAATATGTCTGCCATTGAATGATATATGAATTTATACATTTTTAATAAAATAGCATGAAACGATGACAGTGAATGAATGGAGGGATTGAAATGGACACAACTGAAACCTCCTATGTAGTACTGAATTTTGAAACAGATCCCAAATCTGATGCTGTAAAAATTTACCCCTTTTTCTGTTATGTTCAATAAATTTTTTCTTATGTAACTGGTGCAAAAAGATTATATTTTTTGCTTGATGATATGACTATTACAATTTTAAGAGGATTTTATTATATAAGAAAGGGAAATATTAACTTTTTAAAATCGAGCCATAATGAATAAAGCAAAAGATTTAAATGTGAAACAGATACTGATTTTTTCTGTAATTATACAAAATAGATCTGGTTTTCATGTAATAATCATATAATAATGCACACACAAGGTAGATTTAAATTGGGAAACATAATTGACATTTTTAAGTTTGTTCTTGCGTTCTTTCGAGTATACATAAAACAATCTTAAAAATTTACCATTTTAAACTAAGCATTGCCAAAATAAAAAAGGAATCGAATTAGAAACCAAACTGCACAAATACAATTCTAATCTCTCTCTCTCTCTCTCTCTATATATATATAAATGTATATACATATGTATATGCTCCAGCATTACTATAACATTTAAAAGTTCAGTTTTTTCCCATAATTTATTAAATCTTTTTAAAAATCCGTAGCCAGAAATTTAAGAACAAATATGTGTTAATTATTTTCGAATTAAATATAAACTTTATTTTTTATCTACATCAGATTTTCTTGACACCAGATGGCGCCAGTATTAGTAACAGACTGACGTCATTTATTAAAGTATAAAAAAATTACACTATTAGTATTTAATTTAGTTTTTAAACTAACTTTCATACATTATTAAAAATACATGCTAACAGAAAAAAATATTGGAAATTCTTTTATAAGAACAGGAGTCTTTGAAAATGTTACATCTTTAATTTCTCATGCATTTTTTCTTAGTTTTTAACTGTGGTTTCTTACCAAACTAAAAATGTGTTGTTTTCTGTAACTACACAACTCTTGTGTTGTATCAAACAGTATACTGACAAGAACACATTTTAGTAACAAGCGTGTTCATAAACTCAAACGTCTAACAAAAAATTTACATTTAATTTTCAACAAGAAGCTCTTTTAAAAATAAACAAAATTAAAATTTGCTCCAAAACAAATCAAATAAAGCGTCTAATTCTTACATTAAACTTCTATTTATTCCCTGCAAACTGACAACAGCGGTCCCTTTGTTACATCACACTTAAGAATTCCGTATCAGTTCTCCGTTCATTCCTTTCAAACAAAGTTTAGTTCGTTACGCGACAACTTACTCTTTGTCAAGTAAGCCCCGTACTCAATTCCTTATTTCTTTCCGGTTCTGCGTTTTAAGTAGAAACAACAAAATTTAACCCAGAAGTTTCCCCAGATGCAAATGATTCTGGTATTATTTGATAATTCAAAGGCAGTCTGCAACGATTCCATTAATATGCGTTTCTGGGGTTATTTGCTAAAGTTAATAGTTTAAGTTATTTTCATCGTTACTAAATGGAAAGTTAATAGTTATTTTAATCATATCCTCGAAGTTATGAGCAACTGAATTAAAATTTATTATTCTAGGTTATTAATTTGACATGATGGCCGAATGACTACTCTCTGGCGATTGGCGTCACAGGTTTCGGTTTCGAGTCCAGCTCTCATTTATGTTTGTAATGGTTGGGAACCCCATTGTAGTAGTAGTAGTAGTTGTAGGATCGAGTTGAAAAATTACCTACAATTCATTTTCTAATGAAATATTATTACATATTGATAAAATTCCAATTAGAAGTGTATTAAATTTAAATGGTTATGGATGTTTGTAGTGGGAATTTAAATGGTGCAATGAATGTTTGTAGTGGGTAGGAACATACTATAAACCGTAAGTCCTGGTATAATATGATTTGGTTTGATTTGTCGTTCTAAGGTCTGTGCACACTTTAGGCTAATTAGACAGAGACATACAGTTTAACGTGGATTCCGAACCCCTAACAAACATCCATGCCGCAAAGTAACTGAATAGCATTGTTCGTAGGGCTGTCTGGAAATCTCCCAGTAGGTGGGCGATAGGGACTTAGCCCACCAAGGGGTTGTTGCTCCAATGAAGAAGAAGAAACTGTTAAATTTATTACTGTAACATATCAAACAGTTTCGTAGCATTAATAATATTTTATAGAAAATCGAAAATCAAAATATAAAATCATTTAAATTATATAAAAGAAAGTTGCCCGTTAAATTCGTAAATACATCTTTAATTACAGATATATTTATATTGTTCTAAAAATTTATCATAAAGAAAATATTTTATTTTATGTAGAAGGGGCAATGAGTGGCATATCTACTCGTAGAAAATAAATTGGAGAAATACAAATATTAAATATACTGACAGCATTTAAATAATGAGAAAAATACCTTTCAGAAACAAAAATGTTTTATTGTTAAAGAAGAATAAGTAAGCCAAAGTTTGAGTGTCAGTACCATAAAGCATTTAGTTCGAAAAATGAGATATTGTACATCAATTGTAAAAGTGAATTGTTGAGATTCGTTGGTGAAAACTAAAAATAAAGGTTAATACATATCTCTTGTCACGGTACGCCATTTTTCATTTTTCAATATCTCCTCCCACCTTTTCGGAAAAAAAAAAGAATCCATCCGGAAAACTGACAAAAACGAATAAATAAAACCTGCAGATGACATTTTTATTCTCAATTTTATTGAATCAGAAATTTTCTTCTTTGAATAAAGTAACATTTAGGTTGAAGCAAAGCAGTTTAGGAAACTACAATTTAAAATAATAATAATAAAAACAAAAATAATCTCGTTGAAGTTGATTTTTTTTTTGAATAATTAAAATTTTAAAAGGATTGTGCTTTGTAAGAAAAGAAGGAGAGATTTTGAAGGATTGTGCTTTGTAAGAAAGGAAGGATAGATTTTGAAGGATTGCTTTGTAAGAAATTATTACAGTTTGTTAATGGTACCAAATCAAACGAAATTTTTTTTATAAACGATTAACTTCAAAATTATTTAGTTTTAAAAAAACAAGAGTACTTATAACCCATATTTATAACGCAATAATTGATTTCACATAAGCATTATTCAGCATATTTTATAAGTTTTATATTGACCCTGTGTGGGTTCGAATTAGAATAGGTCCATTGTAGCCCATGCACTTCGGGGTGTAGCCCCTGCAATAGGCGATTAAAATGGGCACCCAATACCTGGTGGGGTAAAATCAGACTTGGGTGCCCCATGTCTTTGTGCAGCAAAATCAAAGGCAAAGAGATGTTTCTATATTTTTATCCTTTATCAAGCCGGCTTAAGGAACACGCGGGTTCATGGACTTGGTCTAGATGTTACCGTCAACCAAGTGGGATAAGAAACAACAACAATTTAATTTACGTTTTTTTCGTCTTTAAAATTCATCTTCATTATTGTTTTTTTTTTTATTAAACTGAAATATTGAGGAATTTGTAATTAGAAAACATTTTTCGGAATTAGATTAACTAAAGAATCAGTGCAATTATTTGGAAAAGCATTTTCGTAAAACGAAATATGTCCGGATTTTGTGACTAGATAATTTAACATTAACATATGGTTTATGAACTTTGTTTTCAATTTAAGGACTTGAATCAAAAGCTTTTAGCTTTAGACAAGATTATTGATATTTGAAATTTATAGATTTATTTTAGCGCTATGGTGCTCGGTGCCACAGGTTCCGGGTTTTAGGGCGGCGGTGTCATGGCCGTTTCTATTGGTTCGGAATCTACTTTAAACTGTATGCCCTGCTGTAATATGACTGTTGGGTTGTGTTGACAATTCTACTCCGTAAAAAGAAAGCATCTAGTGTTTTGGAAACTGCCAGTAGGCAATCGGCCATGATTCAACATGGACTATGCTGGGCAGTTAGTTAGAATATTTATTTAGACTGTACCCCAAAAAGGTGTTTTAAAAATGCCAATTAAATATTTTATTATGATTAAAAATGCCATTTAATTTTAATTAACATGCGCATTTTGCCGTTATCAATATTCAGCATCAGTGGCTCAACAATTCCAGGGTGGGCCAAGGCCGTCTGCCTATTGGTAGACTTCTAGTCAGGAGGCCTTTTAAAGTGGATTCCGAACCCCTACGAACATTCATTGCCCGCTGGGATTTGAACCCCAAACCTGTGGCAAAAAGCGGCAAAGCATCAGTATTAGAAAAATTAATTACTTCAGAATTTGACAATCTGAATCAATTGAAGAATTCTGTTAGTCTGGTTATGTCAACTTTGATTCCTGTCTTTCAGAAGATTGTTTTAAGGGTAGCTGCCAGACATTAACATGTCTCATGAAAGAACAAAAAAAAAATCACATCAAATAAACAACCGATGCGAGACTCTTATCACAATCTCCACCGACTCCACTCCATTATTAAAAAAAAATGTTTTTTCAATAGCGCATCATCTGTTATTATTGAGGGAGACCACCATATTAAATAATTGAGTTGTAAAACCGAAGTTGCAATTGTTTGAAAAATGATACAATTCCTTATTTCTCAATTTTTGGGTACCATAAATTAATAACGAATTTTATTTAAAAATATTTCTTACAAAAATTGAGAAAATATAGTTTGTTTCTAGTTTCTCTTAAGAATTATATCACTAAAAAATAAAATTTATTGAAAGCGAATTGCAATCGTGCAAAAAAAATATTGAAATAATTTCTTTCTATATTTAATCACACTAAAATTTGTGAACATAGAAATTTTTTAGAGATATTGACATTCTAAAATATGTTAAACTGAACAGAATGAGATGGACCGGTCATCTCATGAGAATGGAAAGTGATAGAGCTGCTTTGAAGGTTTTCAATGTAACCCCTTTTGGACAACGACCAAAGGGAAGACTGAAAAAGAGATGGATCGACTGTTTAGACATTGATTTTAATGTTATTAAGATAAAAAACTGGAGCTCCACGGCCAAGAGGAGAGCAGCTTGGCTGGATCTTTTAAAGAAGGCCAAGGCCCACAACAGGCTGTCGAGATAGTTATGTTAATGATGAAAATGTGTGGACATTTAAATTCAAAATGAACTAAAAAAGTTATAAAAATTTAAATTGTTTTATATGTTCCCATATCTTAGTTTTCGAATAGTACTGAGTTATTCATGACAGAGTGAAATCACCTTTTCACACTAAATCTCCCATTTTAGCAAGCGCATGCGCAGTGCGGCATAACATTTATAATTTAACTTTAGTACCACTGTAACGGCATGCATAAATTCTCTATTCAAGAGGAAAATTTGAATTCCTAAAAAGACTTTCTGGTGTTCTAGACAGGCGGATAGATTTATGCTGGTTACGTGATAATTCTTTGCCATTCTGAAAGGAAATATTACTTTTATTAAACTCCCGTAACTTTAAAATACAAATTAAAAAAAAGTCAACTTTGTTTCGTTATTATACTTGTAGTTTACATTTTAGCTTTCTTTCGAAAACGAACTAAGAATGTTGTTACTTGTTTTCAACTAGAATAACATTTACTAATTATTTATTTATTAAAATAAACACGTCGTAGTGTAATAATCTTGAAAAATTCATCAATAAATTTAAATTATTAAGCATGAAAAAAGTTACCTATTTTAAAATATAGTTCTTTTGAAATATTTACCAAATCTATTGCTAAAAGAAGAAGAAAAAAATGGAATTTATAGATTTTTAGGACAAATTTTACTTCATAGTTTTTTCGAGTTTAGTTCGGTTAACATAAGTTCTCGCCAATAAAATTCGACCTTGACGGTGAAGGTATAGTAAACAAATTACTGATTATCTATTCATGCTGTTCGGTTATTTATAGAAATAATCGTCTTTTTTTTGGGAACATTTTCAATGACGTTCTAATTATTGATCCAAAATGTGGACTGATTAGATTTATTTGACATTTTTATACTGATAAAAATAAACTGCTGCGTAGTTAAAATACGTGATCAGAAGAGTATTCATAAAATTTTATGTCAAACGTGCAGAAAAGTTGTTACATTAGAAAAAGATTTTATGTTAAAGAAGCAAAAATATTTTATTTACCAAAAATAATTTTGAGCTTACGAGTTTATTTATAGATTGCTTTTTAAATAGATTATGGTAGTGAATTTAGGTTTATTTGATTTACATTTTGTAAGCTGTTGATCAATATTTAAACCTCAATTTGTAACAAGAGCTAGTTATTTAAATTTTTATCATTTCAAAAACATTTTTATTGTATATTTATACATCACTTATAATACTTTTATTAGAATTTTACAGTTATTTCAATTAAGTAACCTTAGAATGGAAAATTCTACAAATTGAACTATTTCTATACTTTGATCATATTCTATTTTACTCGTTCATATACTTCTTTCTTTTTTTTTTTTAAAAAAAACTGTCTATAAATTATAAATTTTATGCATAAAGAATTTTTCCAAAACTGTTTTATTCCGATTTAAAGTTCCTTTACAAGGATTTTTTAAAGTTATTTCAAAATTTTAATTTGAAATAACTTTAACAACTTTAAGTTAAAATAAATCTTTGTTTAGTGTTGGTTGTATGAATCCTTATTTATGTGAAACAATATTGATAAAAAGACTTTGACGTGAAGCCACTAGATAGTCAGACATGTGGAACATTTAATGCTATGTAAGATGTACTACCTAAGGTTGGGTCTGAATAACCGTGTGTCCAGCGCTCGGTGCCACAGTGTTCGAGTCCCGGCTGTGCCATGGGTCGGAAGTAGTGTGGATCTTTATAGTGGTTCGGAATCCACTTTAAGAAGTAGGTCCCGGTCTCATATGACTGCAAAATCGTCACAGAGCCAAGTTCGACTTCTACTTATGGGTGCTCTATCACAACAGAAGCTGCCCACTTTCTCTATATCCAGGAATCCATATGGGTTCGTGAACTTGGTCTAGATGACTGCCAAGTGGGTTAAGTAACAACAACTAGAATCTAAGGTAAAGACAGCAAGAGAATAACCTCAGGCACTACAACTGGAATCTAGAATCTCTACTATGCAACCATTTTGTGACGCCACAATTTAAACGAATGCCAAAAGGGTGAGTATCTACGAAATTCACATCCTCTTCCCAATAGGATTCTGTCATATGACAGTTTATTTCATTTTTTAAAAATCTATTTTAATACTCTTTTAATTTACACTCATGTCCATAAATTAAGGATAATTCAGAATCACACAGAAATTGAACTCTAAAATAAGAATTTCACCTGTAGAATTATCACACACATCTTGAAGAAGAATATGCAAATTACAGGAAACCACCAGATGGCGCGGATAGTACGACACAATGACGAGAGTGTAAGAGAAGGGTATATAAGGAATGGTGGCAAAGAAGTAAAATTGCTCACAAGCGCTTTAAAAGCCTTTCAGTGCAATAACCGCATAGTTATGGCACAAAGGAAGCATTTGGATGATTTTTTACGTGGTAGAATTATCGGATGACTGGAATGTGGACGTACCCAGCTGGAAGTATCCGAGGAACTTGGAATCGCCCAGAGTGTCATCTCCAGGCTTTGGTAACGATTCCAAGATGATGGTAATGTGAGTAGATGCTACAGCACAGGTCGCCCCCGAGTTACAACGCCGAATGAGGACCGGTATTTAGCAGTTACTGCCAAAAGAAACAGACGGAGCACAGCATCAGACCTGTCTCGTCAGCTCTCTTCAGCTACCGGTACGACAGTTTCAAGGCAGACCGTGTACAGACGCTTAGGGCACATTGGCCTAATTGCTCGTAGGCCTGTCAGATGTGTTCCACTTACCGCAACTCACTGTCGCCTGCAATTAACCTGGAGTAGAGAGCGTGCATTGTGGACACCGCAACAGTAGTCTGGTGTGATGTTTTCCGACGAGTCCAGGTTTAGCTTGCAGTCTGATTCTCGCCGGACTTTCATATGGAGAGCGCCAGGTACCCGTTACCACCAAGAGAACACCATTGAACGACACCGTTACGGTGGTGAAGGATGGCTCGTTTGGGGAGGAGTTATTCTTGGTTCCAGAACTGACCTGCATGTTCAGAGTGTAACGATGACAGGCCACATCTATCGGGATGTCATTCTTTAACAACATGTACGTTTGTTTCGGGCGCCATGGGTGCTGAATTTCTGTTTATGGATAACAACGCCCGTCCTCACCGTGCAAACATTGTAGACGAATGCCTTCAATTGGAGGATATCACCCGTATGGATTGGCCAGCATACTCACCGGACTTGAATCCAATAGAGCATGTGTGGGATATGCTTGGCCGACGAATTGCAGCCCGTCAACGCCTTCCCACCTGTCAACCGGAACTTCGGAGGGCATTTCTTGATGAGTGGTGTAATATTCCCCATGATCAGGTTAATAATTTGATAAACAGCATGCCTAGGCGTTGTAAGGCCTGTATTGCATCGTCCGGGAGACATACTCCGTATTAACCATCATACTAACCATGTTATACTGTTTTTTGTATTTAGGTTCTTTTTTTGAAATTTGCTCCAGGGAGTAAAAATCGCAATTTTTATTTAATTATGTCAAACGTATAGCATCTTTTTTGCTGTTTACCTTTTGTTTAAAAATGGACTTTACTAATAAGTCAAATTTGTTTTGCTTCTGTCTCTTTCTTTTCCTGAACTTCATTATCCTTAATTTATGGACATGAGTGTAAATGTTATTAATATAAATACGTCGTTAGGAAGGTAATGAATTGCAGATGATTTTTCAACACTAAACCTCAAATTAATTCTTTTAACCTTTCAATATACTGAACCTTCTTAACATTTGAGACATCATCTGCCATCAACTGATGATCATTTAAAAGTGACCACTTAAGTTAAAAAAAAAAAAGATTTTGTTACTTAAACACCTTGCACTTTAAGACATCCATCAAATAATCAATTTAGAGAACCTTTCTTTACACCCCTTCTGAAATTGCAGATAATTATTCACTACTAATCCTGAAATCGTTTTTTTTTTACTCTTTAATGTACTGAACCTCCTTAACATCTGAAATTCCTCCTTCCATCAACTGATGTCCATTTAAAAGTGACCATTTTATTACCAAAAAATGTATTTTATAAATAATCCCAGATTTTTTTACTTAAACACCTTTCACTTTAAGACATCCCACAAATAATCAATTTAGAAAACCTTTCTTTACACCCCCTTCTAAAAGCAAAGAACATCTCGTCAGAAGTGGCCATAAGAAATGACCGTATTCCGTTTCTGTCACTTGCGCGGAAACTGCTCTTCTTCACATTTTTCAACCTCTTCCTCCCATTCAAAAAACTTTCTTTTTTTTTGTACCTTCTTGCCCCCTCCCGATTCTAGAAATAAAGAAGCATCACCAAGAGGGTGTTCTAAAAAAGAAATAAGAAAAAAGGGGGAGCAGACGACTCTGGCGTCACCACTGTTCTGTGTTCGATAATCGATGGCTGTAAAAAGGACTGTTCTAAAGATTCGATTTCAAACAGTTGCTCCCAATGTCGTCCTATCTGCTTTTTCTTCAGGTCGGCCTTCTTCCTTTTTTTCGTGTTCTTCCTTTTTTTTTTCTTCGGTGTTTTAAAGGAACGTTGGTCTTAAAAGACTCTTACTCATCCTTAAGGAAAAAAATCAAGCAAATATTGAATCCTGCCTGAATAAATGTGTTCCGAAATTCTTCGGTACAAATGTAGTAGCTAAGAAATGCTTCAGTTTTATAATGCTGCCTTTTTTAAAGTTCCATTACAATGTTTTGGAAACAACAGTTAAACCATTAACAAATATTTAAATTATTTGGTATTTTGAAACTGAATTTCACAATGCGTTAACCAGATGATTATTTCAATAAGACCTTGATTGTACTTTTCAAAAAAGATATACTTGTAAACGAATAACAGTTTCTTTAATATTCACAAAACATTGTTTTTATGTGTAGTGCTTTAGATTCATAAAACATTGTTTTTATACACAATGCTTTATCACCATTGCTTCTCCTTGTTTATGAAAACTGTGACTGTAACGGATGGCACCAGCAGATTTGAATTCGAGTCTTTCTACAATTTTCGACAATCTTGCCAAAAAATGACATTTTATCTCTTGACGTCTTTGGCCACACATGCGGAAATTTAGTTTTTTTTATAATCATAATTACTATTATTAATCAAAAGAACAAAAAATTTGATAATAAATTATTCACTACAGAATTTCTCAATTTCTCTTATGGTTTGACGGAACCAAAAATTGTTTCAACGTTTATACAGTTTATTCTTTCAAAAACAGTATTTTAATTAAAAAAAAAAAAAATGCCAACTATAATACTTTTAGCATAATATAGCACAAAAAGAAAATCCGAGTCCAATACCTTAAACTTGCATCTATACGGATGGCTTTATGTCATGAAATAATTTAAAGCCACTAAATCAATACACCCTGCAACCATTTCGAGTCTATGAAATTATGTCTTGAAATTATTCCGGTTTTCGACGTAATATTTCAGCTATTAACCCTCCGGTAATTGATTGCTGACATAAACTGGAAAATCAGTATTTGCGTGTTTTGGCGCTAATTAACTCAACGTCTTTATTCGGGCTTCTCGTTTAAAGTGTTAAATGCCAGAACTAGAAATAACGACTGAATAACGGGGAAAATTAGCATTTCCACTCTTCACAGCCCAAACGCAAACAAGGGTTGTTTCAAATTCAGCCATACATTCATTTACAGAAAAACTTGTTATGTTTATTGGGATGGGAGAGGTGAAATGGTAATTGAAAGCAATCTTTATGTTTTATGATCAGTCTATGTAATTAAATAAGTGGATTTTAACTTTCCAAAAAAACAACATTTGAATGTTATTTGAAAAATGGATTGCTTATTTACTAGTATTTTATATTTGCTTAGTTGTTTCAGGTTGCTTAGTTTACAAAGCAGAATTAAATTTCAATACATTTAAAGGTATTTTATTTGTTTAGAACTAAATTATTAAAAATTATGTATGTTCATGTACGTAAATATTGGATTTGAAATATTATTATTTATTAAATCCGTTGTTAATTATGATTCTTTTAAGTTAACAAAATATAGCTTTTTACGTATGAATCCTCTTTTAAAAATATGTTTTCAAACTATAAATAAAATTCAAAAATCGTTTATTGAAAAAATAAATATTTTTTTAGCAGATGAATTTTCTAGTTAATTTTAATATTAATACTTAAGAAATTCAAATTTTTAAAATTATTTTATGCTTACGAAATTCGTTTTTAAAATGAAAACAATTTTGATTAGTGTTTGATAGCCGAGTGACTAGCTCTCTGGCACACGGTGACACAGATTTCAGGTTGGAGTCCCGGTGGCGCTGTGGATGTTTACAGTAGTTCAGAATCCACTTTAAACCGTAAGTCCCGGTCTAATATACACAGTAGAGCGTAGCGCAGACAACCTACCCAGTAAAAAGGAAACATTTAATGTCTCAAAATTTGCCAGTAGGTAGACGGCCTTGGCCCACCATGGTTGCTTCAATGATTATGAATCAATTTTTAACAACAAAATAATATAGATCTATGAATGATTCATTATCATGGCTTGGTAAAATCTTACATATCATCAAACTTTACAACTTCCACCGAAAACAAAAAGAAAATTCAAGTTCAATACCTTAAACTTGCATCTATACCGATGGCTTTATGTCATGAAATAATTTAAACCCACTAAATCAATACAGCCTGCAGCCATTTCTAGTCTATGAAATTATGTCTCGAAATTATTCCGGTTTTCGACGTAATATTTCAGCTATTAACCCTCCAGTAATTGATTGATGACATAAACTAGAAAATCAGTATTTGCGTGTTTTGGCGCTAATTAACTCAATACTCTTTATTCGGGCTCCTCGTTTAAAGTGTTAAATGTCAGACTAGAAATAACGACTGAATAACGGGGAAAATTAGCATTTCCACTCTTCACAGACCAAACTCAAAACAAGGGTTGTTTCAAATTCAGCCATACATTCATTTAGAGAAAGCTTGTTATGTTTATTGAGATAGGAGAGGTGAAATGGTAATTGAAAGTAATCTTTGTGCTTTATCGGCGTCTGTGTAATTAAATAAGTGAATTTGAAATTTCAGTAAAAAAACAACAACAGCATTAGAATGATATTTGAGAAATGGATTGCTTATTTACTAGTATTTTATATTTGCTTAGTTGTTTCAGGTTGCTTAGTTTACAAAGCTGAATTGAATTTTGTATGAATTGAATTCAATATTTAAAGGGCTTTTATGAATGTTCATACTATTAGAAATTATGAATGTTCATTGGTATTGAAATATTGGATTTGAAATAATTAAAGTATTTATTATATCCGTTGTTCATTGTCGCTCTTTTAAATTAGCAAAACACAACGTTTTGCGTATGAAGTCTCTTTTAAAAATACATTTTCAAACCGGCGTATATTAATTAAAATTCAACAATCGTTTACAGAAAAAAATCATTTTTTTCAGCACGTGAATTTTTCTAGTTAATTTTTGTATTTATAGAATTTATGCTTAAGAAATTCAGTAAAACATTAAAAAAATTTTTTTTTTCTGCTTACGAATTTTTTTAAAAACGAAATCAATTTTGAATGGGACGTGATGTCAGAGTCAATTACTCTCTGGCGCTTGGTGCCACAGATTTCAGCTACGAGTCCCGGCGGTGTTATGGATGTTTGTAGTGGTTCAGAATCCACTTTAAACCGTAATTCCCGGTCTAATATAGACTGTACATCGTGGGGCGTAGGGCAAACAACCTACTCCGTAAAAAGGAAGCATCTCCTGTCTCAAAATCTGCCAGTCAAAATCAGCCTTGGCCCATCATGGTTGAGCTAATGATGATAAACCAATTTTGAATAACAAAATAATATAGATCTAAGAATGATTCATTATCATGGATTGGTAAAATCTTATATATTATCAAACATTACAAAAAAAAAAAAAAGAAAATTCAAGTTCAATACCTCAAACTTGCATCTATACGGATGGCGTTATGTCATGAAATAAATTAAACGCACTAAATCAAAACACCCTGGAACTCTTTCAAGTCTATGAAATTATGTCTCGAAATTATTCCGGTTTTCAACGTAATATTTCGGCTATTAACCCTCCAGTAATTGATTGCTGACATAAACTGGAAAATCAGTATTTGCGTGTTTTGGCGCTAATTAACTCAACGTCTTTATTCGGGCTTCTCGTTTAAAGTGTTAAATGCCAGAACTAGAAATAACGACTGAATAACGGGGAAAATTAGCATTTCCACTCTTCACAGCCCAAACTCAAACAAGGGTTGTTTCAAATTCAGCCATACATTCATTTAGAGAAAGCTTGTTATGTTTATTGAGGAGAAATGGTAATTGAAAGCAATCTTCATGTTTTATCGTCAGTCTACGTAATTAAATAAGTTAATTTGAAATTTCAATAAAAACTACAATAACCTTTGAATATTATTTGAAAAATTGATTTCTTATTTACTAGTATTTTATATTTGCTTAGTTTCAGCTTTAGTTTACAAAGCAGAATTGAACTTTCATAATATACGAAAATTAAATTCTGCCTTTATAAAAAAAACTTTTATTTGTTAAGAACTAAATTATTAAAAATTATGAATGTTCATGTAGGTAAATATTGGATTTGAAATATTTAAAGTATTTATTACATCCGTTGTTGCTTGTTCTCTTTTAATTTAATAAAATACAGCTTTATAAATATGAAGTTACTTTAAAAAATATATTTTCAACCTAGGTATATTAAAGAAAATTCAAAAATCGTTTATAGAATAAAGGTAGCAGACGAATTTTGATAGCAGACGAATTTTATTGAAATTCAGTAAAACATTTAAAAACACTTTTTTACGCTTATGAAATTTTCGTAAAAACATTTCCTAAAAAATCAGGAACAATTTTGAATAACAATATAATATAGATTTATGAGTGATTCCTCATGGTTTGTGAAAATATGACGTATTATAACATTACAACTTTCGTCTGAAGAAATCTATAATTTGTAGAAACTAGTATTTATTTAAATTCTTTTGAATTAATTTTTTTAAAGTTTAAAGGTATGAAATTACATACTTAAAACTATTTGGGTAAAATAAAGTAGATCGACCTCGATTTCTTGATTACTGTTCGTGTACGAAAGTCGAATGCCAAGACTACCCCTAGTGGACGATTCTGCAAAGGGGATGATAGGCTGAGATGGTCATTTTCAGAAGACCTATTTTAGACTCTCATTGATCATTATATGGAAGAAAAAACTGTCCTTTCTAATTCCTACCCAAGAAACTTTTGGGGAGTGGGGTATGGAACATCTTCTATGGGGTTGCATACCTTTCTCTTCGTCTGCAAACACTGACCAGAGAAACTTAAAGACTTTTCTATCCCTTTCTCAACAACTGGCTTAGATGGAATTACTTTTTCAAATCATGATGAAAAGAATTTAATCATAAGGGGAAAAATTCATTATTTTTTAAAGTTTAGCACATCTGTAATAGTATAATAACATGCCATCATTGGAGCAACAGCCGCATGGTGGACCATGGCAGTCTGCTCGCAAGCAGGTTTCTAGACAGATGTTTTCTGTTTACGGGATAGGGTTGTCAGCCTTATGACCAACACTCCACAGTCAAATGAAAAGGGGATTCCGAACCATTACAAACATCCATGCCACCGCCGGGATTTGAACTTGAAAGCTATGGTATCAAGTGCCAGAGCACTAGTTACTCGGCCATCAGCCCCAATAAAAGAACTATCTTGAAATATTTAAATTTCGAGAAAAAAATTTGACGGATCGCATCCCTTTTATAGTCCTTCTGGTACTGCCATTGCAGGCAAATGGACTTGGAATACTATGGGGCTGTTGCGTCGCTGATGATGATTATGATCTTGAAATATTTCTAATTAGTAAATTTCGAGAAAAAAACATGAGGAGGACATCCTTTTCACTCCTTCTGGGTATGCCACTACATTCAAGTATAAAGTGGATAATGCATGAAAATTACAGAAATGTATTTATCATAAATTGTATACATTCACAGAAACAAATTGTATAGCATTCGCTATTACAGAATGATATGATGATATGATGATTATGATCTTGAAATATTTCTAATTAGTAAATTGTTGTCGTGCTGCCATCCACCCACTCAGTGAATGAGACGTAATTAGGAAATTGATGGGAAATGTATAATTTTAAATTTAGGTGTTATGTGTTTAAATTTGGTTGCAAATTATATATTTTTTTTGTTTTGTTTTGTCATTGTATTTCGATATTCATAAAGTTGCATTAACATGAGGAGGACATCCTTTTCACTCCTTCTGGGTATGCCACTGCATTTATGTATAAAGTGAATAATGCATGACAAATTACTGAAATGTATTTATCATAAATTTTATACATTCACAGAAACAGATTGTATAGCATTCGTTAAAACTACATTTGTTCTCCCCCCACCAACAAAGAACAAATCGTTAGAAGCCTCTTACAGTTTTCATTTCTCATCCCTTGCATTCTTTTTCCCTAAAATTTCTAAGCACGAAAACTGCTTTTCATTATTCTGGCAGATATTTGTTTTCAGATATAAAAAGGAGAAGATTCGTGTTGTTTTTCTCCTCCGAAATGAAATGAGACACTCGGAGTTCAGGGGCGTAAGCAAACTTTTATTTCAGCAGCACGGAGCGGAGAAACTCGGGAATTTTCGACCCTATAAAGTGCTTTCCGACACTTTACGATGCAAACAGGATCGTGTTGTCGAATTGAGAACTCTGTAGCAAGTCGTAGTTGTAGGAAAACAGGGAAGAAAGGGTCTCGTAAGCAAGGTGATATTGAATTTTACAATGTAAATATTAATATATTTTTTTTACTATCGAGTATATTTTTAAATTATTTTTTATTTCTTTTTTTTATATTTATCGAGACAAATAATGTAGATAAAATAATAAATATTATTACAAAATTCTTTGTAAAAGCTCGAATAATTTTTAAAAAATTCTTTAGTCAAATAGAGTGACACCTCGTTATACTATCATAGTTCGACCCCATAAAGTGCTTTCCGATGCAAACAGGATCGTGTTGTCGAATTGAGAACTCTGTAACAAATCGTAGTTGTAGGAAAACAGACACCTGGGAAGAAAGGGTCTCGTAAGCAAGGTGATATTGAATTTTACAATGTAAATATTAATGTATTTTTTTATTATCGAGTATATTTTTAAATTATTTTTTATTTCATTTTTTGATATTTATCGAGACAAATATTGCAGATAAAATAATAAATATTAGAGAGTTTTTGCATACCGTACGGTAGTTACCGTAGGACGTCCGTTAGCTTTTTCTCCCTAGCGCGCATGCTCATTTCCTAAGCATGCGCACTAAGAAATAACGGACGTCCTATTAACTTACGGTATGCAAAAACTCTCTATTATTACAAAATTCTTTGTGAAAGCTCGAATAATTTTTTAAAATTCTTAGTCAAATAGAGTGACACCTCGTTATACTATCATAGTTCGTCCCAGATCATTGAAAATATGACACAATGTTTTTCTATAAATTCTGAAGGAAAAAAGAATTAATCCATTCAAGTAAAAAAACTTATCGTTATTGTCATGTTATATATTCTTCTTCTTCTTCATTGGCGCAACAGCCTTGTGGTAGCCCAGCCTACTGGCAGATTTCGAGACAGGAGATGCTTTCTTCTTACGGGGTAGGGTTGCTAGCTCTACGTCTAACAATCATATTAGACCGATACATACGATTTAAAGTGGATTCCAAACCATTACAAGCATCCATGGCACCGCCAGGAACCCGAAACCAGTGGCATCGAACTCCAGAATCGTGTTGTCGAAATGAGAACTCTCTGACAAATCGTATTTGTAGGAAAACAGACACCCGGAAAGTAAGGTGATATTGAATTTTACAATGTAAATATTAATATTATTTTTTAATCGTCGAGTATATTTTTCAATTATTTTTTATTTCAATTTTTGATATTTATCGAGACAAATATTGCAGATAAAATAATAAATGTTATTCCGAAATTCTTTATACAAGCGGAATTAATTTTTTATTTCTTAGTGAAATAGAGTCACTACTCGTTGTACTTGCTTAATACGTTCAAGATCGTTGAATTTATAACAAACAATTTTTATTTATAAAATCTAAAGGCGGAAAATTAATCTATTCAAATAGAAAACCTTATCGTTATTGGCAAATTATACATTTTTCTTCTTCTTCATTGGCACAACAGCCCCATGGGGGGCCAAGACCATCTCTCTACTGGCAGATTTCGTCACAGGAGATTTTTTTTTACCTTGTAGGGTTGTCAGCCCTACGCTCAACAGTGATATTAGAATTGGACCCATATATATGGTTTATAGTGATTTCTGAACTACTACAAACAAGACAGGTAATTTAATTAGACAAACAATTTAATTTAATTTAATCATGTAATATTAAAGTTCTTAGTTAATTTTTAAATTACTTAGTTAATTTATGTAAATTAATTAGTAATTAATAAATTTGTAATTACTAAGTAAATTAATTAGGTAATTTAATTATTTGCATTTATTACTATCTTAATTTTTAAAGTAACAAATCTTTTTAAGAGATGTAGTCAAAGATGAGAGCAAAATATTTACAAAATTTAATTTTAATATGAAAAATATAATAAATAAAATTTAATTTGTAATTATTTTTTGTCCAATATTTTTTTATAAAATTACCAAAGATTTATTTATACCTTTTTTATACTCTTTCTTATACAGTTTAAGGTAATTTATTTAGGTAATATTAAAGTACTTAAGTAATTTACTTAATAAATAAATTAGTAATTAACAAATTAGTTAAATTATTAAGTAAATTAATTGGTAATTGCTAAATAAATTAATTAGGTAATTTAATTAATTACCTTTAATACTTAAGTAATTTTTAAAGTAACAAATCTTTTTAAGAGTTGTAGTCAAAGATGAGAGCAAAATATTTACGCAATTTAATTTTAACATGCAAAATATAATAATTAAAATTTAATTTGTAATTATTTTTTGTCCAATTTGCCCTACATTTTAATGTTATCTTTTTTTTTTTTTTTGAAATTAAATATATCATTTTTAAAAATGTCTGATAAAATAATTTGCAACAAACATTCTCTGAATAAAATTTTAATTATGAATATACTTGTACCATAAGCTCAATTCCTGCAAATTCTGAATAAAAGTGGATGATAAAATTCGCGCAGTAATCACTTGCTACGTCAAGTAATACTTAAATATTTAACATGCGCGTTAAAGTTTTGGGCTGCTAAGAATTTTAATCAAGGATCTGAAGTGCATGATCTCATAAAATTTCGCTGCCGGGGTTAAAACTTTTTTTTCTTTCTTTTGAAAACTCATTATTTCGCAAGCTTTAAATACGTACACGTTGACAGGAATAATTATAATTGCAAGTGTAGAAAGGAAGAAAGATATCCTTTGAGACATTATTTTCTAAAAAAAACATTTATGTATCAGTAGCAGTTGGAAAAAAATAATTAGAAGTATTAATTTACAAAAATAGAACAAACAAGTTTATTGTTGAAGTTAACAGAATATCTATATAGAGATATACATATATATATATATATATGCGTGTAAGGGTTATAATAAGTATATAAGTGTTGTAGACACTGTTTCAAAAACGAGGAGACTCGATGGCGTTTGTGATGTTCATCATCTTAACTCACTAGTCGGACTACCCGGAGGAAGTGTTCTGGGTTTTCTCCCATGTAATACCAAATGCTGGGTGGTTTCCCCTAAAAGTACTCCCAGAAGGGTCTGCCCTCCTTCTTTAGCTACTCATAGCCAAATCAGACTTCTGTCTACGGTTGCACCATCACAACAGAAGCTGCTTCTTTCCCTCTATGAGTAGATTACTCATGGGATGTCTGTCCTACACTGTACGAGGAAGACACACACACCATATATATTTATATATTCATGTGAACGTTTGTAAAGCTTTTTCCTTGATATTCATTTCTAAATTTTTTACCAATTTTGACAATAAAAAAAAAATTGGAATAAAATTCAGTTTTTAAATAGGTTTTTCTGGAATATATTGTGCTCTTTTGATGTAGCATCTGCTATGAAAATAATTTCTATTGTTGATTTCGAATGCCGAGCACATTTACTTGAGGTTATTCGCCACCATAACAGTGGTTACAACGTTAATCAGAGCGCGAGTGCTTCATATGAGGAAGGGGACGGTTGCACTACATTCACATTATGCTACCATAATTCATAATGAGCATCGGCAGGAGAAAAGACAACGTCATCAGAGGCTCGCATTCTCGTCCTCGGACTTAATGAGGGATTTTTCTGGCCTACAGATTTCTCATACTCGGCAGCTTTATGTTTAGTTTCTTGAACTTTTCTCTGAGACCCCTTCGGCCCATGGCATTGATAGTCTGGATTTTGATTTTTTTAAGGGGTACTTTCTGCTATAAAAACCTGAAATTAAAGAGAGTTTCGTCTTAATATCTTCATAGAAAGTATCTCTCTTCCTCATTTGAAAGAAAATCGTCGATTCACTATTGTGGTGTTAGGCCATAAAATTATCAAGATATCGGTAGGTATTTGAAATTTTTTTTGTATATGAATAGACATTTTTCTAGATATGTATAATATGAATAGCTGTTGAACCGTCACCATAAGGATTCGAATTTGAAGCCTGTGGTACCAAAGGCCAGAGCGCTTGCCAATTGGCTATCAGGTCTCTTGTTTACTGTAGGAATATTAACATTTGCCATTAGTTGCCTAGCATCACTTTTTAAAATTTTGTTTGATAATAATTTTATGCGTAGAGTAAAAGCTAAAAATTTCACAATAGGGTAAAAGCCCAAAAGACTTACCCCAGCTTCAATATTTTTAAAATTATTTTGCAATTAGAGATGTATAGCAGTATGCACAGTGCGCCGAAAGGGTTCGAACCTGAAACCTATGGTATCAAAGGTCAGAACACTAGCTAATTGACCTTAACTTTCCTGAATAGTTGTTTCAGAATTATCAAGACATCAGTAAATCATTAAAATCACGACAATCCAGTATATACACATCTTACAGGGGGAAATATAGAAAACTCCCAGCAGACAGCTCAACTGTGTATTTGAATCACTTTTTATATGCTGTCACAATCACTATAGTGTTTTTTCTTAACAGTGACTGCAATACACGCTTTCAAGGAGAGTTGTTGTAAAGCAAATTATATAAAATATTTATATACTTTAGAGAAGATATATTGTGTTAATACAATGATGTTAAATGCATTGCCTTATTATCTAAATAAGCTATATTCCCTCTTAAGGCAGTTCCTAATAACAATGGTGAATCACTCAGGAAGCGTCAGTTAAAATTCAGCCAGTCAGTTAAGCTGACAATGTGCTATTGATTATCTGGGATTTATCAAATAGTCCCTTAAATTTCATATAATCCCCGCAGCATAGTTGAATCAACTTGATTGCGTAGGGTTTATCAAATAGTCCCTTAAATTCTATGCAATCCTTGTAACATAGTTGAATCCAACTCTTAATGCATATGATTATAATCTGCACATAATGCGTGTTCTGGTGGAATGTAGCGCCTCCATTATTAATATGTCTGCGTAAAGTGGTATATTTAGATTTCAGTTTAAAGCTTCAGCATATCTTAAAAGGCGGACTGCATAACAATATACCACACTGATGTAGAGACAATATTTTTGTACGGAAATTTATTACCAGTAAAAATACATATGAATAGAATGGAATTGTGTATATTGTCCACCTCTTTTTGTTAAATTAAAAGTTAATCTTGGCAATATTTTATTCGCATAGAAATTATTTTAGTGTAACAATATGATAAATAAAATAAGTCTAGATAAATTTAATGACCTAGATTTTCATTCATAAATAAGGAATCCTTTTTATTACTTATATTATAAGTGTATTGTTCTTAATATAATTTTAATTGCAATATTTGGAAAGGTCGTTGGATTGCTTAATATTTGTGTTGAAAATTATAGAGGTTCTGATGGCCGAGTGACTACCTCTCTAGAACTCGGTGATATAGATTTCGTGTTCGATTCCCGGCGGCGCCATGGTTATTTGTAGTAGTTCGGAATCCGCTTTGAACAATAGGTCCCGGTCTAATACGACCATTGAACGTTGCGTGTAGAGCTGATAATCCTACCCCGTAAAAAGGACTCGTCTACAGTCTAGAAATCTGCCAGTAGGCGGACGGCCTTAATTTAATGTATTAAAGCAGGTTTCGTATTTTCAAAAAATTTATAAGTCCGTTTATGAATCCGTTGGGATAAGCAACTACAAAAATAAAATAAAACAAACAATTAAAGCATAATGTGAAAAAAGCAATAAATGTACAAACACATTATTTTAGAAATATGAGAAAAAAATTAAAAATAATAATATAGAACAGCCAATGAATAAGTGGCAAACTTTATATGAATTTTAGGAGTTTAAAACTATTTGAGTTAGGCTAACTCATATTTGTTATTAAAGACTCCTAATATTCTGTTAAATTCTTAAAAACTTCATTTGTAAGCCTTTTTTAGCATTTAATAGATTTTATTTTATAATGAAATGAACTTTGCAGGGTTGTTTATTTTTTGTTTTTAAATAATCGCTTTGGTGTACAAAATTTAAGGGAATGTAATTTTTAAGCAAACTGATATGAATTTGTAGAACAGGGCTAGTTGGGAGGAGTACAATGAATACCCATTTCGGGTGAAAGATGATTCGCAAACATATATAAGAAGTTACAGGTGAGGATGTGCAAAAACCAGCAAGACTGCAATAAAAAGAAGGACTTTTATTTTTCTTATCCCACTTAGTAGATAGCAACATCTAGACCAGGTCCAAGAACACGCGTGGCCTCATGAAAGGAGAGAAAAAGGGGTAGCTTGTGTTGTGAGTCTGTCTGACGTGGCTCCGTGACGCTGACGGCGAGCAATGCTTTCCAGAAGGACTTTTAAGGGGAAGTGTAACTCACGAGGCAAGAGTCTGAACATAGCAAACGCCATCGAGTCTCATCATGTTTTGAAACAGTGCCTACAGCAAAGCCGCCAGTGGATTGAACTTCGCCCTTAAGGCTCGTGCTCACCAAGGCGACAAGATGCAAGCGAAAAAATTTGACCAATCACTAGCCTCACCGCGGTCGCCTGAAACCGGTTTGCAGTTCGCCGCTTGGAGTTGCCCAACTTTCAACTCGAAGCGGTTTTTCACTAGGCGTAATGCTATTTCTGACGTTTCGCTGTGAAGGGGTCGAAAAAATTTTTTCACTTGCCTCTTGAATCTTCACGTCTCTCGCCTTGGTGGGAACGAGCCTTTATGCTCACCAGCGGCGAACGTTGCCACTGAGCCAAGAGTCGTTCAGAAAAGAACGTCTATGCAACTTCAAGTTTCGAAGAACGTATATGCATTTTCGAGTTTCTAACTGACAAACCTTAGTTTAAAATCGACGCGTTATCACACAGGCTTCCAGACTCGTGCCATTGTGGCAACATACGCATCTAGCATGCAGCATGGACATCCCAGAACACGCATCTGACGTGCTTCGTTAGAATCTGCTGGCCGTATTTTCGTAGTCACTACTTTCAGTAAAGAGAAAACCCGTTGATGATTGTGACAATATCTGTAAAAAATCGCTTCACTGATGGGAAGTTTACAGGTTTTCTCCCATACGGAACTCAAATGCAGGGCAGTTATTATTCCTTCCTAGAGAGCACTGTCGTTCCCTTATTACCAGTTAGTTGGCTGTTCGTGGGATCATAAATGGTACATGAGATCCATTGATTTCGATGGCAATGTTCGTTTCGATGGCACTTCGTTTTTCGATGGCAATGTTAATGAAGTACAACAATAATAAAAACAACAAAAATTCTCCTAATATGTCATTAAGAGATCACTGTCTACAAAATTCCTAAAATAATTGTGATAGATTTGTTAAAAAAATGCCATCTGCAAAAACAGTAAAAACTAGCGAAATTCCTTGCATTTTAGGGAAATTCCACTAAAAAACCAGGTATTAGATACCATCTTTATTAAAATTCAGATCTTATCTGATGAATCATCACCATGAATGAGCTATTCGGCAGCCCATTCATCCTGCCCACAACACCTTGACAATCACACTGCGACTTGATAAAGAGTCAGCTTACTTTCGTTCCACGTCGCTCGTTTCTAAACGGACGTAAAATCAAACGATTAGAGACGAATTTAATGCCCGCAATAGGGTTGCTTACAGCCCTCCTTAATGACTTGGACCAATCGATTCTCGGACCAGAACCCCCTAACAGACGCCACGGAGGGAGGAAATCAGCAGCCGAACAACTCCACTCGGCGAAGGTCGGAATTGTGATTACGTTCCTTGTTGCCTTTAGGAATTCGATATTGAAATGTTTGAATGCGGACTGGTGGATCATCGATTATAAATTATCTGTGTTCGATGATCATTTGGAAATGAGTTAGTTTTCTGGCTTTCCTATTATTTTCTTTCATTTATATCTGGAATGTGAAAACAAGAGTTTGTATAAATCTATGTATGTGTGGCAGAAGTAAAGAGTAAAGGGCAAAATGAGGAGATATTAAATTTGATACACAGTATTTGAGTTGTAATACACAATTGTAATTTTTTTTAAATTTAAAACTGAAGCTGTTTCAAATATATTCTTTGTACACTACTTTTCATTTCAACAGAGCAAAAAAGTCAACTAAAACATAAAAAGTCTTATTAAAAAGACCTTTTTTGAAATATCTTAATAAAATGCACTGTTTTTGCCTTTTTAAAAAACATTTCTTTGATGTAATAACTTTTCGTAACTTTTTTCGTTGATGTAATAAAAATATATTGCTCAAAACACGAGCTACTGGAGTACTACTTCCACTTTGCAGTGAAAATGTATGTTGACTTTTTACAATTCTGAAAGTAATGCATTATGGGTCAAGAAAACAATTAAAATTTCTTTTAAAATATCTGATTTCCTTTTACATTTACTCCAAAACAGGTTTGTTTTGTCGTTCTACGGTCATTTTGTGCACACGAGGACCAAACAGACCGGGACCTACTGTTTAAAGGGGATTCCGAACCACTAACCAACAGCAGGAACTCCAAAACAGAAGTGGGCGGACTGATGGAGAATTGCTAGCTCTCTGGCCTTTGATACTTCAGCATCGAACACTGGTGGTGGCATGGATGTTTGTTAGTGGTTTGGAATCCACGTTAAACTGTAGGTTCCAGTCTAATTAGTCCAAAGTGTGCAAAAAAGGACCTTAGAGTGACACACCAAAACAAAAGCAAATGAATAACTCTTTTTAGTCCCATGTCCTATGTACCAATTGAAATCCTTTTTCTTGTATACTAAAAAAATATATATTTATTAAAGATTAAAAGGGTATAAGTTAAAGTAATTAAGTATCCGTGATCCCAAATTCTTTTATGTACATCAGTTTCAATGACAAAAAAATTATTATTTTAACCTGATACATCTAAAATTTCTCATATAAATGTTTGTATTAAATTATAATATAACCAACTGTATCTATCAATAAGAATAACATATTGTTCGTGAATAATTGAATCAGCGATCCTCTAATAACGGCAAATTGGGTCTCTGGAACAAAAAGGAAGAAAAATCACCAACTAGATTGAATGGTTTAAAAATGAAATAATTCTGAGTTTGAAAAGGATTTATTAAAAGTACGAATGTCATGGTCCTGAGATTATGGACTACTAAATTAAAGCTTCTAAAAGAAAGTGAAGCATTAATTTAGCATTTTTTGCTAAATTAAAGCTTCACTTTCTGTTTTTATTCTTTTATGTGACAATTTGAAAAAAAAATCTTTAAATTCTTAAGATATTTGAAGTGATTACTATATAAAAATAATATTGAATAAGACATTTTATTTTTAATATTATTTAATATATACAATGCGTGTAGCTTTAAAACATTAAGATTAAATTCACAGATGTAGTCTTATGGCAGAAATGCTAGTCTACACCAAACAGCACCAAACAGTTTAAAATTCAGGAAAAACAATTCAACGAGTATGAATCAAGAATAACATTTAGTTATTGATTTCAATTGATGAGTTTTCGATCCAATATATTTCACCAGACGAAAAGCATATAAGTAACAAATTTAATGTTATGTAAAGTACACCATAAACGATGGTAGTGTAACAAAGAGGTTCTGTGATTTACCACGAGATTTGTGCTACTTAAATCCACATTGCACCATCACAATAAAATAAAAACTTCTATATTACTTAAAAATAAAATGAGAAACATATGCGTAATATTCATATGGTACTTGAATAGTACTTTATTTTAGTATCTAAATCATTGTTTATAAGAATTTTAAAATTGAAGCATCAAATATATTATTCAATAGTTATAGTTTTATTTTTTATATTATTTAATGTATATTTCGTGTATATCTTTAAATTTTTAGGATTAAATTCAGATATGAATATTTAGGGCAGAAATGCAAGTCTTGCAAGTGCAACACAAAATGCAAGTGCAAACTGCACCAATCAGTTTAAAATTCACACACACAAACAAAAAAAACTTCACAAGTATGATACAAGAATAAAATTTAGTTGTTGTTTTCAAGTGGTGGGTATTTGACCCAAAAGTTTTCACCAGTAAAACAGCAGATAGGTAACAAATTTAATGTTATTTAAAGTACACCATGAACGATGGTATGCAACAAAGAAGTTCTGTGATTTGCCACGAGATTTGTGTTGCTTAAATTCATACTGTACCATCACAATTTGGAACGATTTTATTTAATGTATACATTGCGTATAGCTTTAAAATGTTAAGATTAAATTCATAGATGTAGTTTTACGGCAAAAATGAAAATCTTAACCAAACTACACCAAACAGTTTAAAATTCATACAAAAAGAAAAAACAAATACGATTCAAGAATAAAATTCTGTTGTTGATTTCAAATGATGAGTTTTTGACCCAAAATGTTTCACCAGTCAAGAAGCAGATTAGTAACAATTACAATGTTATATCAGATCCACCATGAACGATGGTAGTGTAACAAAGAGGTTCTGGGATTTACCACGAGATATGTACTACTTAAACCCACATTGTACCATCACAATTTGCAACAATTTTGCCCTGATGCATTAAGAGGAGGATTTGCATCTTCCTCTCTCTTCTCTAAATCCAATATATTGACTTTTCAAATTTTGATTTATCACGTCGATTCTCGATGCGAATGGAAAATAACGATTGTGTTTTAAGTGAATTGAAGAGTCCAAAGATCTATATCAGGAATCTTCGGTTTCAACAAAAATGACTACAAATATTTATTATGTTATTATTTTTGCTGGAGCAAATTCCTCCGCTAAAATCAAAATTAACTAATTAGAGTCTTATAGGAATCTTATAGTCAGTTAGGAATGTTATTAATTATTTATATTAATACATTATAAATTGGATTTTCTAATACAGCTCTAATTAGATTTTAGGATTATTTTTTTTATTAATTTTTTTTTATTTCAACCCTTGAACTCATTTTCGAAATATGAATTAATGGTTGAAGATAGAATGTTTTGTAAAATGTTCTGGTACTTACACTATTTTTAAAGAGTAAAGAACAGTAATTTCACTGCTTACAGTAGAACAGTAATTACAGTTTTATAATAATTCACTTTTCTTAAATCTTTTCAACTTTAAATTAAAATTTATTTATGATTAGTTCTTTAGAATATAATGAAAAAATATATAACAGGTCATCTAAAGGATCTGAAATATCTTCGTCTTTTTTCTATGCAACGAAGTAACTTTTTTCTGTGCTTTTTCATTGACGCAACAGCCCTATGGCTAGCTGAAGCCGTCTGCCTACCGACAGACTTCGAAATAGGAGATGTTTTCCTTTTACTGGGTACAGTTGTCAGCCCTACGACCACGCTCTACGGGGATATTACACAGGGACTTGCCATTTAAATTGGATTCTGAACCACAAACATCTATAGCACCGCCGGGACTCGAACAGAAACCTGTGGCACTAAACGCCAGTCACTCGGCCATCAGGCCTCAAGAGACATTGTTTAAACAAACTTATGTACGTTTAAATTAAAATGTCTGATGCAATAATATATTTAAGCTTATAAACACATACTTTAAGATTCATATATTTGTATCCAATGGCTTAAATACGATATGTAATAATCTATTTAAGCCATAGGAGACAAATTTGTCTGGAGCTCGGTACCAGAGGTTTCCGGTTCGATGTCATTAATTTTGGCAGTATTTCGGAATCCACTTTAAACAGTAGGTCCGGGTCTAATATGACCGTAGAGTGACAAACCAGGGGGGCTAGTTGCAGGGCTAATAAACCTACCCCGTAAAAAGAAAAAAATATCATGTTTCGAAATTTGCCAGTGGGCAGAAGGCCTTGGCCCACTATGGATGTTGACCCAAATATGTTGATGATGGAGGCAAATATGTATACATAAAACTTAAAAACAAACTGTCGAAAATGATGTCTATCTAGAACTTTTTGTATTATTTACCACGTGAACTCTTTACCACTCCACTTAACTGTAACCGTACTTCGGTGTAAGAATTTTTCTCCCTGGATTTTAGAACTTTCTTGTTAATAGTCCTCCGTTTTAGACGCGTTTTTTTTTTTTGTCTGTATTTCTGATATTATTTTGTGTGCCATATCGCCATTGTAATGTGCGAATAAAAGTATTTAAGTATATTTGAATTAACTCTCTACATCCCGTAATTTTGGATATCTCATTTTTAAAATTCGTTCGAAAAGTTCGTTCTAGAAAGCTAAGAGAAATTTTATATGACAATTTTCTAGTTTGGCGGATTGTTTTGGTGAGGTAAAACAAGCATCTTTAATAATCTTAAAGCAAAATATTTTTAAAAAATTCTATTATAATTCTATATATATTGAATAAGTTTTATTATTCGTTGGCATGAAACCAATTTTATAATTTTTCAACAAAAAGATTTATAATTTACGGTCTTATAAACTACGGCAATAACTTTCATTATTAAATGGGGTCATAGATACATGGAAACATCAATAGAATTCGAAATTTATATTTATTTTTTATTAATATTTTTAAAGATCAACAAAATTCTCTTTCGGGAAAACGTTATCGTTGAGAAAATATCCGAGCTCCTCAAAACTATCGGCTACAGTAGGGTGCTTCCTGGGTTTTGTAAACTACTAGACAGAATGACCCACTTTCGAGAGAAGTTTATTATTTGCCATCTTCCAAAGGCACGCTTCGCTAAATCGATTTACTTTTCTGAAGGAGGAATTGTTTTTGATCAATTCTTTTAACCAGCTGATACTTATTTTTGATGATGCAGCCCCTCTCTTCATGTAAGTAGTCCGATTAAGATACTTAGTTTTTCCGAAAGGAACTGGCATCGTGGCAGTTAATATGTACACTGAAAGACTGAAACATTAGACATACCTGCATGTCATTTCCATGGTTAACGTAACGACAACATATTAAGAATTTTTTTAAATGGCGTCAGAGGGCAAATGTAATTCCACTTATGTATGACACGAACAGCCTACTAGGGGGAGAAAATTGCCTAATTTAGAAAATTTTTGAAAATGATGTCCTACTACTGAGTGTCGTACGAAAAAAAAATCCTGAAAACTCCCAAGAAGTTTGGTTTGGTCTGTCGCTCTACGGTCATCTTGTGCACACGAAGGCTAAACAGACCGAGACCTACAGTTTAAAGTTGAATCCGATCCGAAGAATCCGTTGAACAAACATCGATGCCACCACCAGGATTTAAACTTGAAGCCAATGGTACCAAAGGTCAGATTAGCTATCATGCCGCATAAGTCATTGGAGGCAAATATGTCTGGCACTCAGTACCACACGTTCCGGGTTGCGGCTTGGATTTGTCATTAATGTTTGTAGTATTTCGGAATCCACTTTAAACAATAGGTTCGTGTCTAACATAATCGTAGAGCGACAAACCAGAGGATTGGTTGCAGGGCTTACAAACCTACCAAGTAAAACGAAAAAATTCTCATGTTTCGAAATTTGCCAGTAGGCGGAAGATCTTGGGCGGAAGACCATGGGTTGTTGACCCAAATATGTTGATGGAGGCAAATATGTAAAGAAACTCTTAAAAACAAAAATCTTAAATAATCTTAAAGCAGAAAATTTAAAAAAAGTTTCTGTTATAATATTGAATAAATTTTATTATACGTTGGTACTAAACCAATTAAATAATTTTTCAACAAAAAAATTTATAATTTTCCGTATTTTAAACTACGGCAATAACTTTCGTTATTAAATGGGGTCGTAGATACAACTTGACATCAACAGAATTCGAAATTTTTATTAATATTTTTTTAAAGATCAACAAAATTCTCTTTTGGGAAACCGTTAGCGTTGAGAAAATATCCGAGCTCCTCAAAACTATCGGCTGCAGTAGGGTACTACCTGGGTTTTGTAAACTACCAGACAGAATGACCCACTTTCGAGTGAAATTTATTATTGCTATCTTCCAAAGGCACGCTTCGCTAAATCGATTTACCTTTCTGAAGGAGGAATTGTTTCTGATCAATTCTTTTAACCAGCTGATACTTATCTTTGATGATACAGCCCCTCTCTTCATGTAAGTAAGCTGATGAAGATACTTAGTTTTTCCGAAAGGAACTGGCGAGTGTGTACACTGAAACTGCAAATCATTAGACACACCTGCATGCCATTTCCATGGTTAACGTAACGACAACATATTAAGAATTTTTTTAAATGGCGTCAGAGGGCAAATGTAATTCCACTTATGTATGACACGAACAGCCTACTAGGGGGAGAAAATTGCCTAATTTAGAAAATTTTTGAAAATGATGTCCTACTACTGAGTGTCGTACGAAAAAAAAATCCTGAAAACTCCCAAGAAGTTTGGTTTGGTCTGTCGCTCTACGGTCATCTTGTGCACACGAAGGCTAAACAGACCGAGACCTACAGTTTAAAGTTGAATCCGATCCGAAGAATCCGTTGAACAAACATCGATGCCACCACCAGGATTTAAACTTGAAGCCAATGGTACCAAAGGTCAGATTAGCTATCATGCCGCATAAGTCATTGGAGGCAAATATGTCTGGCACTCAGTACCACACGTTCCGGGTTGCGGCTTGGATTTGTCATTAATGTTTGTAGTATTTCGGAATCCACTTTAAACAATAGGTTCGTGTCTAACATAATCGTAGAGCGACAAACCAGAGGATTGGTTGCAGGGCTTACAAACCTACCAAGTAAAACGAAAAAATTCTCATGTTTCGAAATTTGCCAGTAGGCGGAAGATCTTGGGCGGAAGACCATGGGTTGTTGACCCAAATATGTTGATGGAGGCAAATATGTAAAGAAACTCTTAAAAACAAAAATCTTAAATAATCTTAAAGCAGAAAATTTAAAAAAAGTTTCTGTTATAATATTGAATAAATTTTATTATACGTTGGTACTAAACCAATTAAATAATTTTTCAACAAAAAATTTATAATTTTCCGTATTTTAAACTACGGCAATAACTTTCGTTATTAAATGGGGTCGTAGATACAACTTGACATCAACAGAATTCGAAATTTTTATTAATATTTTTTTAAAGATCAACAAAATTCTCTTTTGGGAAACCGTTAGCGTTGAGAAAATATCCGAGCTCCTCAAAACTATCGGCTGCAGTAGGGTACTTCCTGGGTTTTGTAAACTACCAGACAGAATGACCCACTTTCGAGTGAAATTTATTATTGCTATCTTCCAAAGGCACGCTTCGCTAAATCGATTTACCTTTCTGAAGGAGGAATTGTTTCTGATCAATTCTTTTAACCAGCTGATACTTATCTTTGATGATACAGCCCCTCTCTTCATGTAAGTAAGCTGATGAAGATACTTAGTTTTTCCGAAAGGAACTGGCGAGTGTGTACACTGAAACTGCAAATCATTAGACACACCTGCATGCCATTTCCATGGTTAACCTAATGACCACATCATTTGAATTTTTTAAATGGTTTCTAATTGTCTACTATGGGGAGGATATTTCCTTTTGGAGAAGAACGTTAGAGATGACATCCCAGTATTGCGTTTCGTACGAGAAAAAATCCTGAAAATTCCCACCAGTAAGTCAGACTATCAGCAAGGATTCACCATCTCTACCCCGAAACAAAATATAGCCAAAAGGGAAGAGTTCAAGGTTGATAGATCCTCCTTTCAAGGGCAGGTTAATCCCTACGTTGGACTTTGCGCATTCCTTTCAAGAACGGGTTGACCCTTACGTTACACTTTGGACTTAGAACTTTTTTATTTCGCCCGTTAGACTTTGTAATTAATAATGGGAGAGGTAGAAAGAGAAAAGTGGGTATGCAGAGTCGAGTGAAGAGTCTAGGCAGTACAGAAGGTACAAAAACCCTTAACGAACAGGCATTTAAGACGATTTTGTAAATACTTGTTATATAATTATTTTATGTGTTGCAATTGTGTTGTACTGTCTTTGGAAAATTTAATAAATATGTCAGCTAAACATCTTTTATATTATTTAACGAAATAATTTAGTTCTACCCTGAAACGCATACCCGGAACTAACTTGTACTCTATTAATTCGAATCCAGTTATCTTTCAATTTTAATCCTTTGATTGCAACATACGCCACTAATGTATTGGAACCTGGCCCTTCTTTAAGCTAGCTGCGGATATTTCCACTGATCTATAACTCGGTTAAAAATTATTAACCGTGTCATATTAACAAACAACAATAAAAAGCATCTTCCACGAGAATATTATTTTAGAGGTCTAGAAAATTAATATCAATATTTATCTGAACATTAAAAATATTAAGCACGCTTTTTTATTACTTTAAAAATCACAAGCCTTTCTATAATCGTGAATATAGACATTTGTTTTTATTATAATATACATTATTTCAAATTTTCTTATGCTTTCTTCTACTTTGGAATTTTTCATTTTAACTTCTATTGTTCAACATTCAATCTGAACTATGAAAAAATATGTAAAAATTGAGCAATAAATAATTAAATTATAGCTATAAAGTCAACATTCGTCGGCGATTGCGCTGTTTCAATATTTGTAAAATATCATTGAGTTCCTTTAAGCAAAACATGTTTAAAAAAATTAGGATTTCTAAAATGGCGAATATAGACGATTTTGTTTTATTACAATATTTATTACTTCCAATTTTCTTATGCTTTCGTCTACTTTACATTTTAATATCTAAATTTTAAATACACACCATAAAACAGCTATTAAATGCTACAATTTTCCACAAGTGAATGATAAATAATAAAAATAGAAAAAAGCTGCAAATGCAAATTCCTTTTATCCTATACAGAAGCACAGATATAAATTTATTACGAAACTATCGTCAGCATAATATTTTCTTTTAACAAAGATTATAATCGGTTACAAAGAGAGTCAATGTCGCCCACCTTGAAAAGGAGTCATAATTCGTATCGTCTCCGAATGCGGTTACAAATCATTCTAAATAGGGTAACGCCACCTAGGAAAATATTCGCCTCACTATTCCACGGAACTCTCGCATTTTACGTCGTAGACAGTAATAAGTTTTCGAATACCTTCCTGTCACCACATAATCAATCGTTACTCGTTGGACCTTCAGTGCGGGAGACAGTTAAAAAGGAATGTCAAGACATATACCGAATAAAAAAAAGTGCTGGAAGAAGAAGATGAGCCTTGATTCTTTTCTGATTGGCGGAAGTTGCTAAATCAGGCAATATTTTCCTCCCACCACCATCAAAGGTTGCAGAAAATTCTATAATATGCAAAAGATTGGAGATTTTTTTTTCCTTTTCCTTTTTCTTTCTTCCTAAGTGGAGATACAATTTTCTGCCTTATCACGAGAGCTTTGACACTGTAGTAAAAAATGATCTTTTATGGTCTGGATTTGGCTTTTAGTTTTTACTTATTGTAACTTCTATTGAGGTATTGAATTTTCGAAACGGAATTCTTTAAATTAAAAAAATTATTATCATATTCTTTAAGAAAAGTGATGAAACGGGAGTTTTTTACTTTGTAATCTCTTTTGAATAGTGTTAACGCAATATACTTACGTGCTGTTAAACAGTAATAATTAATAATAGTTTTAATAATAATTTAGTTAATAATGTTTGTTGTTAGAATGGGTTTCCTTTAAGTATAAGATTGTTTATTCAATTTCATGATATTGAAATATTATTTTTGAATTTTATATATTATTAATGAAGAAAATTAACAAAAAATATTTTAATAAGGATTTAATTTAATATTCTGGGACCAACTGGTTAGCTCTCTGGTCTTTGGTACCACAGGCTTCAAGTTTAAATCCTGGCGGTGGCATGAGTGTTTGTTGGTGGTTCGAAATGCATGTTAAACTGTAGGTACCGATCTCATTAACCAAAGCGTGCCAATGACCATTGAGCGACAAATCAAACCAAACATTCTTATCAAAACTATGTAGCTTTTAAAAAAAATTACCTTTAAATTTTTTCTCAGATTAACATTTTGTAATTACATAAACTTCTCTATTAACCTATTTAATTCTATTCAACGTAAGGGAAATCTGCAAAATGTTTTGATGTTTTTCTGTATAGGGAAGAAATTTGTAACGATAATGAAACACAATTAAAAATTAAGATTAAAATTAACTTTATGAAATTAATAATAAATGTTTTTCTGCCATATCTCGAAAGATTTAACACTGTAAGTAAAAATGATCTTGTATGTTTTTTTTAATTACTGCACCTTGCATCGAGTTAGATTTTCGAAAGGGAATTCTTTGAATTAAAAAAAATTATCGTATTCTTTAAAAACATGAAATGGGAGTTTTATTATTTCGTAACCACTTCTGAATAATGTGTTAACACAAAATACTTACGTGTCAAGAAAGAGTAATAATTAATAATAGTTTTAATAGTAATTTAATTAATGATGACGTAATAATTTAATTAATGATGACAATTTGTTAAATTGGGTATCCGTTTAGTATAAGATTGTTTAACGATTTGAAGTTTATTCAATTTCGTAATATTGAAATATTTCATAATGAAGAAAATTTGAAACAAAATGATACTTTAATAATGATCTTAATTTAACATCTGTTATGTAGGTATTTAAAAAAATGCATTTAATTTTTTTTCGTAAGTTCACATTTTGCAGTTGTTTTGTTCATCTTAGATTAAAATTAAATTTATGATAGAATAAAATGATGGTGTATAAGAAATGAATAATAAAGGTTCAAGTTACTCTATTTAAACGATGACAATTTAGCTGCTATCGATTCAGAATACAAGTACATTCTAGCACTTTACTAATTGCATCTCATCTATTGTTTTCTTTTCTTTCTCGGTCTAAAACGATTACGAGATTTATCAAAATGGATGCTAAATGACTAAAATTACAGGTTGCACAAAAATTATACATATAACCATGGCTATATATTTTTATATAGCCATATAATCATATATAATCATATAGCCATATCATTCGATGTTCTCTTCTTTTTTGTATTACAATAATACTAATTGTCTTACGGAAAATGCTGATAATATATTCTGTTCTAATGCAGCCGGCAATACAGAGACAGTTACTATGAATGCCATAAGCAAGGGCTGCACCGCTGTTATTCATTTAGGGAGCACGTGTAGCTTGAAGATATGTTACAGACGCGAGTAACGCTACCCCACAGCGGTCTACGATCTTATTAGACTGGGACCTACGGTTTAAAGTGGATTCCACTAAAAGACATCCCTATCACCGCCGGGACTCGAACCTGAAGTACTGAGCTCCAGAGCTGTTAGAATTCTAGCATAAATTTGTAATCAAGATGGTGATATTTAAAATTTTTAGTATTATAGAGACAAAACTTTGAAGCAATTATAAAAAAATTGTGAACAATTGAAACAATTATAAACCATCGTGAACAATTGAAACAATTATAAACCATTGTGAACAATTGCAGTAATTATAAACAATTATAAACCATTGTGAACAATTGAAACAATTATAAACCATTGTGAACAATTGCAGTAATTATAAACAATTATGAGCAATTGAAACAATTATAAACCATTGTGAACAAATGAAACAATTATAAACAATTGTGAGCAATTGAAACAATTGTGAGCAATTGAAACAATTATGAGCAATTGAAACAATTATGAGCAATTGAAACAATTATGAGCAATTGAAACAATTATAGACAATTGAAACAATTATAAACAATTGTAAATAATTTTTCTAAAAAAATAAGAAGAATAATTTACTTAGAATCCTAAGTAAACAAAATAGATAAACTCTTTTGTTTACATCCTGGATAAGCACGATGCAACTTTAAGGTGGAAAAATCTTTCATTAAGTTCCTTTCATTGAGAAAGGCGAATGAAAATAACTTCGAGGCATCATACGGGTGTATTAATTCCTAATTGAGGGCATTAACTCGAACTCATTGAAGAGGCGGCTCCTTCACAGAGAGGTCATCGAACTTGAAGGATTGTTATAGAAACATGTAGAAGCTATCTTATGAGGGAAAAGTTTAATCTTAAAATGAGAGTCTTAATCTTTAAATGAATCTGTGAAAAAATTTAATATTTTAATGAAACTAGAATGAAGAATTTAATTATAATAAAATGTAATCTTTAAATTAAGAATTTAATTATAATAAAATTTAATCTTTAAATTAAGAATTTAATAAAATTTAATTAAATTAATTTTAATAAAGTTTAATCTTTAAATGAAGAATTTAATAAGAATTTAATTATAATAAAATGTAATCTTTAAATGAATTTGTAAAAGAATTAAATCATTTTATGAAAAATTTAATAAGAATTTAATCTTTGAATGAATCTTTAAAAATTCTTCCCACATATTATAGTTATGATATAAAATTTAAAAACTTATGTTGTTGTTGCTTATCCCCTTGATTTAGAATCCTAAACCAAGTCCAGTAGATCATGCTGCATCAATAGATCGTAAACTGTCCTCCCCTCATTCAACAGTTGCCTCACAGAGGCACCAATACAATCTATGAGATGAGAGGGAGACGCGATGGTCGAACAATGACAAAGGGCATATATCTTCTCGTCTCCATTGAAGGTCAAACTCTTAATGTGGCCAGTCCTTAGTCTAGCTAAAGCCGTTTGAGCAGGTCTAGGACAGGAGCACTGCATGGACATACCAGGATATTTAGCGGCGTACCATGCATGAACTGGTGGCGACCTCCAAGAGGTATTCACTCTGGCTAAAGTCATGGAATGAACCTCTGAAGCTAACAGATTGGAAGAAGAAGCTTTGGGAAGTTCGCAACCTTCCCTAGCGAGCAGATGAGCAATTTCATTTCCGTAGATGCCCACATGGGACGGAATCCACTGCAAGCACACCGATCCGATCGGGTCCAAAACAGCTAGTTTAGAAACTATATCCTGCCCCAATTTTTCCAAGATTCTAGGCCAATCTTTCAAATACTGTATTGAGCTCTTACTATCAGTCAGAATCCAAACATCAGGTACTTTAAAGTCTAAAGCTAGGTTCAGAGCTTCGCTTATAGCAGTTAATTCTGAGCGGAATACTGAGCTGTGGTCCGGGTTTCTAGAACGATATCTAAATTCTCCTGTACTTGTCTTCATAAAAATTCCGCTACCTGTTCTTCCAGAGTCAGATTTGCTTCCATCAGTGTAAATAACCAGGGCCCGAGGAGAAATATTATTGATGATCTCGAGAGCCAAGTGACGCAGCAACTCCGGGTGTTCTTCGTGTTTGATAAATTTCACGTTCAAGTCTTCATTAAAAGTTACATTACTAAGTACAGTAGTAGGTGTCAGTAGATTAAAAGGAACACTGGGCTCGACTTCAATATCTGCCAATCCCTGCTTCCATATTAATCCCAAAGGGTCCTTTTTTAATCTTTGGTTATTCGTCCAGTTCGATAAAGGGTTATATGATCTGTTATAAGGCTTAAAACTCTTTAGCTTTGCAACGTACTTCGCCATATTTATTTCTCTTCTCAAGGAGAGGGGCTGAAGATCAGCCTCATAACAAGCAATATCATTGGAACAACTGTGCCTGAGACCAGTGATAATTCTGGCAGCACTAGATTGTATTCTCTCTAGTTTTTTTAGGTTAGTATTTGCAGCAACTTGATAGATCTGGTAGCCATATTCAAGGATTGGCCTTATAAGAGCAGTATAAGTGATCTTGAGTGTGCCTGCATCGGCTCCCCAATCTCTTCCAGAGATGTATTTTAGTAGTTGAAGCCTTTTTCTACCCTTCTCACAGAGTCTGTTAATGTGCTTACTGCAGTTAATTTCAGTATCTAGAGTAAATCCTAGGTAGGTAGGAGTTTTAGACGAGTTTAGTAATTGTCCCTTTAGAAAAATTTTTGGCTGATAGTTGAACAAGTGTCTGTTGGTTGTGAAGAGGCAACTTATAGATTTGGTTGTGTTAAAAGCCAATTTATGCTCATCTGCAAAGTGTTGAATTTTCTCCAAGGTGTCGTTGAGTGTTTTTTCTAGTTTAGTTAAATCCGAATTGTGGTCCCAAACGATAATGTCATCAGCAAAAATGCCTATTTGACAAGGGGAGACAACTCTCTCGATACCAGTCAAATATAATGAAAAGAGGGTGGGGCTCAAAACTGAACCCTGTGGGATTCCTTGATATGTTTTACAAATTTCGGACAAGCTGTTCTGATATCTCACACGAAAAGATCTGTTTTCGAGTGAGATATCAGAACAGAGATATGAGTGAGATATCAGTTTTTAGTTCAGCTGAACTAAAAACTTATAGAAATATTAATTAGAAAAAAATTTGTTATAAATTTATACATTATCGAATGCAGGACATTTTGACTTTAAGTTATTCATCACCGAAAGATATGGCACATTTGCACACTGCAGAGATATAGCACATTTGCACACTGCAGTCATATTTTGTCACTTCTATTCAAAGCTAAATCTCAGGTTAAAAGGGTTATATGAGAAATAAATTGCAATTGATTTTTTAATGAAATAAAGTGAATACTTTTATTAGAATAAAAAATTTAATTTAAATGAGAAAGTGATTCATAATCCACGATAGAGTGTATACAAAATGAGATTCTTTCCCAACAACTCTTCACCACCAGCAAAAAGCAGCGAAGAATTTAGATTAGGGAGATGAGAAACCTTCAATCACTGTCACCAGTGTCGATAAAGAGGCAGAAAAGATAGCTTAAAATCGAATCAGAAGAAAATAATGAAATCTGTCCTTTTTTCCCGCCATGCTTATTCTTTCCCTATATCGAAAAAAAGAGATAAGAATCTTTGCCATGGATGTCTTTAAACAGGGAAATCGATTTCTTTGCCAAGCAGTTTCCGGGAATACTTAAAGGCTTCCATTCCGGGGGCAGCTACACAGCCGTAAACTGTATTAACTGGCCATGCCGTGTTTTCCGCAGCTAAGTAAGAAAGAAAGAACAAAAAAATTGGCCATTCAAAAAAAAAAAAAAAAAAAAAAAAAACACCGTGGGTTGTTTGGAAAGATAATGTTGTTTATTTCTATCACCGGCTCTAAGAATTTTTTTTCTCTCTTTCTTTCTTGTAGTAGTTCTAGGAAATTCTGTTTGACTCTGTGAGTTCTTATTATGTGACAAAGGAAGAGAAATAAAACACTATTTAGTTTTTCAAATATATTTATCTAGTTCTGATCGTGGTTTTATTAATGAAAGATTTATATTAAAACTGCAAATTTACATACAAAATTATTAATTTAACCTACGTAGAGCCTAAACAAGTAGGCGAGAAAGTTTTTTGGGCCAAAAACGATCTTCTCGTCCGTTTGAAGTCTAGGAAATTATTCACTAACTAATACTCTCATGCTTTTACTTTTAATAAAAAACAGCCTGACACGTTGTGAGTGGTATGCTCAGAAAATAACTATAAAAATGAGGGTTTATTTCAGCTTTAATTTTTTTTCATTTCTAGATAACGAAACAATTTAATCTCTAAATGAATGTGTAAAATTTTATCCCACATATTATATTATAATAAAAAATTTAAAAACTTACAGAAATATTAATTAGAAAAAAAAGTTAGAAATTTATATATTATCGAATGCAGTTATTATCGAATGCATCTCGACTTAAGTCATTCAGTACCAAAACAATAGAGATATAACACATTTGATCACTACATTTATATTTTGTCAACTCAATTCAGAGCCATATCTCGGGGTTAAAAAGTATGAAAAATAAATTGCATTTGAATTTTTTTAATGAAATAAAGTGAATACTTTTATTAGAATAAAAAATTTAATTTAAATGAAACAGTGATTCATCATCCACCAAAGAGAGCATACAAAATGAGATTCTTTTCCCAACAATTCTTCACCACCAGCAGAGAGCGGCAGAGAGTTCAGATTAGGGAGATGAGAAACCTTCAATCACTGTCACCAGTGTCGATAAAGAGGCAGGAAAGATAGCTTAAAATCAAATCAGAAGAAAATAATGAAATCTGTCCTTTTTTGCCCATCATGCTTATTCCTTCGAAAATATATCGAAAAAAGAGATAAGAATCTTTGCCATGGACGTCTTTAAACAGGGAAATCGATTTCTTTGGCAAGTAGTTTCATGGAATACTTAAAGGCTTCCATTCCGGGGGCAGCTACACAGTCGTAAACCGTATTAACTGGCCAAGACAACTGGCCACGCCGTGTTTCCGCAGCGAAGAAAGAAAGAACAAAAATTGCCCATTCAAAAAAAAAAAACAACGTGAGTTGTTTGGAAAGATAATGTTGTTTATTTCTATCACAGGCTATAAGAACTTTTTTTTCTTTGTTGTAGCGGTTCTGGGAAATTCTGTTTGATTCTGTGAGTTCTTACTATCGAACAGATTAGGAAGAGAAATAAAGCACTATTTAGTATATTTATCTAGTTCTGATCGTGGTTTTATTAATAAAACATTTGTAATAATAAAACTACACATTTACATACAAAATGATTTATTTAACACATGCAAGGCCTAAGCAAGTAGACAAGCGTACTTTTTAGACCTAAAATGATATTCCCGACTAACTATTAGTACTACTACACCACACCACATCTGTGCCTAGGATTGAATTCCCCCTTTACAGTTTGGGAATGATGTGGGTGAGAAGAAGTTTGTTGAGCTCTGTGACGATCTACGGTCGTATGAGACAGGGATCTACTGCTTAAAGTGAATTCTAAACCACTACAAACATCTGGGCGCTGACAGTATTTGGAATTGAAGCCTGTGATACCAAAGGCCAGAGAGTTAGCCACTTGATCATCAGGCCGCTATTAAGTATGGGATGAAATATAGAATTAAAATTTACTCCATTATCCGGTCAATTATTTATGAAATTACTCCGTGTTTATTTTTACGGGCTAGGGTTGTCAGCCCTACTCTCAAAGCAAAGAAAGGAAAAAAAAAATTTGGCCATTTAAAAATAAATGTGGATTGTTTGGAAAGATAATATTGTTTATTTCTATCACCGGCTCCATGAACTTTTTTTTTCTTTCTTTCTTTCTTGTAGCAGTTCTGGGTAATTCTGTTTGACTCTGTGAGTTCTTATTGTCGAATAATGTGACAACTTTAGATTAGGAAGAGAAATAAAATACTATTTAGCTTTTTAAATGTATTTATATAGTTCTGATTGTGGTTTTATTAATGAAAAATTTATAATAAAACTTCAAATTTACATACAAAATTATTTATTTAACATATGCAGAGCCTAAACAAGTAGGCGAGAAAATTTTTTGGGCCAAAACCAATCTTCTCGGCTTTTTGAAGTTCTGGGAAACTATTCCCTAACTAATATTCTCATGCTTTTACTTTTAATACAAAACGGCCTGACAAGTTGTCAGTGGTATGTTCAGAAAGTAACTACCAAAGTGAGGTTTTATTTCAGCTTTAATTTTTTTTTTTCATTTCTAGATATCGTAGTAATTTAATCTTTAAATGAATAGTCTTGGTTTGTCTCTCTACGGTCATCTTGTACACTCTTTATGTTAAGCAGACCGGAACCTACAGTTTAAAGTGGATTCCGAACCACTACAAACATCTATGGTATGGCCGGGACTCGAACCCGAAACCGAGCGTCAGGCACTCGACCATGAGGACCTCCACAACAATAAAGACATAGCACATTTGCACACTGCATCGATATTTTGTCAACTCAATTCAGAGCCAAATCTCGGGGTTTTAACAGTTTTAGGTCCTTTTTTCAAATAACCCTTTTAAGGGTTATATGAAAAATAAATTGCGATTGATTTTTTTTAATGAAATAAAGTGATTTATTGAAATAAAAAAAAATTTAAATGTGAAAGTGATTCATAATCCCCGAAAGAGAGTATACAACATCAGATTCTTTTCCAACAACTCTTCACCACCAGCGGAAAACAGCAAAGAATTCAGATGAGGGAGATGCGAAACCTTCAATCACTGTCACCAGTGTCGATAAAGAGGACAGGAACGATAGCTTAAAATCGAATCAGCAGAAAATAATGAAATCTGTCCTTTTTTCCCCACCATGCTTATTCCTTTCCCTATATCGAAAAAAAGAGATAAGAATCTTTGCCATGGACGTCTTTAAACAGGGAAATTGATTTCTTTGCCAAGCAGTTTCCGGGAATACTTAAAGGCTTCCATTCAGGGGGCAGCTACACAGTCGTAAACTATATTAACTGGACACGCCATGTTTCCGCATCCAAGAAAGAAAGAAGAAGAAAAATTGACCATTCATAAAAAAAAAACAAAAAACGTGGGTTGTTTGGAAAGATAATGTTGTTATTGAATGATGTGACAACTTTAGTTTAGGAAGAGAAATAAAACACTATTTACTTTTTCAAGTATATTTACTTATTTATAATTTTAGTTTTATTAATAAAATTGCTTTAATAATAAAACTACACATTTACATACAAAATTATCTATTTAACATATGGAGAGCCTAAACAAGCAGGTGAGAACATTTTTCGGCCCAAAAACAATCTTCTCGGCTTTTTGAAGTTCTGGGAAATTATTCCCTAACTAATATTCTCATGCTTTTACTTTTAATACAAAACGACCTGACACGTTCTGAGTGGTATGCTCAGAAAGTGACTATCAAAATGAGGGTTTATTTCAGGTTTAATTTTTTTTTTCATTTCTAGATATCAGAACAATTTAATTTTTAAATTAATCTGTAAAAATTTTTCACACATGTTATATTATGATATAAAATTGAAAGACTTATAGAAATATAATTGGAAAAAATTTGTTAGAAATTTACATTTTGAGTTAATTCATTCATCACCAAAACAATAGAGATATAGCACATTTACACACTGCAATCATATTTTGTCACTGCAATTCAGAGTCAAATCTCGATATTAAAAGGGTTATATGAAAAATAAATTGCAATTGATTGTTTTAATGAAATAAAATGAATACTTTTATTAGAATAAAAAAATTTAATTTAAATGGGAAAGTGGTTCATAATCCACCAAAGAGAGTACACAAAATGAGATTGTTTTTCCAACATATCTTCACCACTAGCAGCGAAGAATTCAGATTAGGGAGATGAGAAACCTTCAATCACTGTCACCAGTGTCGATAAAGAGGCAGGAAAGAGAACTTAAAATCGAATCAGAAGAAAATAATGAAATCCTTCCTTTTTTCCCGCGATGCTTATTCCTTTCCCTATATCGAAAAAAAGAGATAAGAATTTTTGCCATGGACGTCTTTAAACAGGGAAATCGATTTCTTTGCCAAGCAGTTTTCCGAGAATACTTAAGGCTTCCATTCCGGGGGGAACTACAGCAGTCGTAAACTGTATTAACTGGCGAAGACAACTGGTCACGCCGTGTTTCCGTAACGAAGAAAAAAAGAAGAAAAAACGTGGGTTGTTTGGAAAGATAATGTTGTTTATTTCTATCACCGGCGCTTCTGCAGTTCTGGAAAATTCTGTTGTTTAACTCTGTGAGTTCTTATTATAGAATAATGTGACAACTTTAGATTAGGAAGAGAAATAAAATACTATTTAGCTTTTTAAATGTATTTATATAGTTCTGATTGTGGTTTTATTAATGAAAAATTTATAATAAAACTTCAAATTTACATACAAAATTATTTATTTAACATATGCAGAGCCTAAACAAGTAGGCGAGAAAATTTTTTGGGCCAAAACCAATCTTCTCGGCTTTTTGAAGTTCTGGGAAACTATTCCCTAACTAATATTCTCATGCTTTTACTTTTAATACAAAACGGCCTGACAAGTTGTCAGTGGTATGTTCAGAAAGTAACTACCAAAGTGAGGTTTTATTTCAGCTTTAATTTTTTTTTTTCATTTCTAGATATCGTAGTAATTTAATCTTTAAATGAATAGTCTTGGTTTGTCTCTCTACGGTCATCTTGTACACTCTTTATGTTAAGCAGACCGGAACCTACAGTTTAAAGTGGATTCCGAACCACTACAAACATCTATGGTATGGCCGGGACTCGAACCCGAAACCGAGCGTCAGGCACTCGACCATGAGGACCTCCACAACAATAAAGACATAGCACATTTGCACACTGCATCGATATTTTGTCAACTCAATTCAGAGCCAAATCTCGGGGTTTTAACAGTTTTAGGTCCTTTTTTCAAATAACCCTTTTAAGGGTTATATGAAAAATAAATTGCGATTGATTTTTTTTAATGAAATAAAGTGATTTATTGAAATAAAAAAAAATTTAAATGTGAAAGTGATTCATAATCCCCGAAAGAGAGTATACAACATCAGATTCTTTTCCAACAACTCTTCACCACCAGCGGAAAACAGCAAAGAATTCAGATGAGGGAGATGCGAAACCTTCAATCACTGTCACCAGTGTCGATAAAGAGGACAGGAACGATAGCTTAAAATCGAATCAGCAGAAAATAATGAAATCTGTCCTTTTTTCCCCACCATGCTTATTCCTTTCCCTATATCGAAAAAAAGAGATAAGAATCTTTGCCATGGACGTCTTTAAACAGGGAAATTGATTTCTTTGCCAAGCAGTTTCCGGGAATACTTAAAGGCTTCCATTCAGGGGGCAGCTACACAGTCGTAAACTATATTAACTGGACACGCCATGTTTCCGCATCCAAGAAAGAAAGAAGAAGAAAAATTGACCATTCATAAAAAAAAAACAAAAAACGTGGGTTGTTTGGAAAGATAATGTTGTTATTGAATGATGTGACAACTTTAGTTTAGGAAGAGAAATAAAACACTATTTACTTTTTCAAGTATATTTACTTATTTATAATTTTAGTTTTATTAATAAAATTGCTTTAATAATAAAACTACACATTTACATACAAAATTATCTATTTAACATATGGAGAGCCTAAACAAGCAGGTGAGAACATTTTTCGGCCCAAAAACAATCTTCTCGGCTTTTTGAAGTTCTGGGAAATTATTCCCTAACTAATATTCTCATGCTTTTACTTTTAATACAAAACGACCTGACACGTTCTGAGTGGTATGCTCAGAAAGTGACTATCAAAATGAGGGTTTATTTCAGGTTTAATTTTTTTTTTCATTTCTAGATATCAGAACAATTTAATTTTTAAATTAATCTGTAAAAATTTTTCACACATGTTATATTATGATATAAAATTGAAAGACTTATAGAAATATAATTGGAAAAAATTTGTTAGAAATTTACATTTTGAGTTAATTCATTCATCACCAAAACAATAGAGATATAGCACATTTACACACTGCAATCATATTTTGTCACTGCAATTCAGAGTCAAATCTCGATATTAAAAGGGTTATATGAAAAATAAATTGCAATTGATTGTTTTAATGAAATAAAATGAATACTTTTATTAGAATAAAAAAATTTAATTTAAATGGGAAAGTGGTTCATAATCCACCAAAGAGAGTACACAAAATGAGATTGTTTTTCCAACATATCTTCACCACTAGCAGCGAAGAATTCAGATTAGGGAGATGAGAAACCTTCAATCACTGTCACCAGTGTCGATAAAGAGGCAGGAAAGAGAACTTAAAATCGAATCAGAAGAAAATAATGAAATCCTTCCTTTTTTCCCGCGATGCTTATTCCTTTCCCTATATCGAAAAAAAGAGATAAGAATTTTTGCCATGGACGTCTTTAAACAGGGAAATCGATTTCTTTGCCAAGCAGTTTTCCGAGAATACTTAAGGCTTCCATTCCGGGGGGAACTACAGCAGTCGTAAACTGTATTAACTGGCGAAGACAACTGGTCACGCCGTGTTTCCGTAACGAAGAAAAAAAGAAGAAAAAACGTGGGTTGTTTGGAAAGATAATGTTGTTTATTTCTATCACCGGCGCTTCTGCAGTTCTGGAAAATTCTGTTGTTTAACTCTGTGAGTTCTTATTATAGAATAATGTGACAACTTTAGATTAGGAAGAGAAATAAAATACTATTTAGTTTTTCAAATATATTTACATCTAGTTCTGTTCGTGATTTTATTGATGAAAAATTTATAATCAAACTGCGCATTTACATACAAAATTATCTATTTAACATACGTAGTTCCTGGCCCAATAAGTAGGCAAGCATACTTTTTGGACCAAAAACAATATTCCCGACTAACTGCTAGTACTACTACACTACATCACATCACTGTGGCTAGAGCTGAGTTTCCCCTTTGCAGTTTGGGAATGATGTGGGTGTTTCAAGGTAGGAGTTTTTTTTTTTTTTTTTTTTTTACGGGGTAGGGTTGTCTGCTGTACGCCCAACACTCTAAAGTCATATTAGGACTGGACATAAGGCTTAAAGTGGATTCGAAACCACTATAAACATCCATGGCAAAGTTGGGATTCGAACCCGAAACCTGGGATACCGAAAACCAAAGCGCTTGCCACTCGACCATCGGGCCCCCATTCTCGACTAACTGACGTTCTGGGAAATCACCCCCACTTGAAAATTCTTATGTTTTTAATTTTAACAGAAAACGACCTGAGACATTGTAAGTAGTCTGTTCAGAAAAACTGAAAAATTATTGAAGATTTATTTCGGCCTTATTATTTTTTCTTTTTTAGTTTCTAGATATCGGAGTAACTTTAATTATTAGACATATCCGTTGCTCATAGTTTTCATCTGTCAATACTGAAATTTTTTTTAGCATTAAAGAATTCTGAAAAATGAGCCACGAATGTGAGACAGAAAAACAAATTCCACATGCACATGATACTTTAAGGTCCACATGGACGGAAGAAGAATTTCGGCTGCAAACCGATTTCCACTGAATGGGGGGACCACGTGAATAACATCATTAAAATACATCGTGGCCGTTAAGTGGATTAAATCCTTTTTATATAATTTATTTTGAACTCTTTAATAACGGAAATGAACTGTGCTGTAAATTTATGACTACACAATTAATATTGAAGAATTATTTTATCAAAATAAATGTTGGAAATGTTGTCCATTGTCTTGAAATATAATATATTCTGTGATATTTCCTGTATAGCATATGTATTATTGCCAATTTTCTTTTTTATTATTTTCCTTTTAAAAAGTTCCATATTATAATAATAGAATACAAATTTAAAAAGTAATAACGCGACAGTTGTTTAAAGGAATTTGGTGTAAAAAAATTAGCCAAATTGGCCGAATTTAATTTACAATATTATAATATATATAGGCTTCTATAATCCCAAATTAAATGTATTATTTTTGGAGACCATAGATACAAGAGATCTATAAATTTTCTAAGAAATTTACATAAGTAAAGTATTATAGAAGACGCTTAACCTTAAGTCTCAGTCACCAAAGTCTATAATAAAAAAAGATTGAATTAGATAAGAGTTATGAAATTGTCCAAGAACTATGAGTTGTTCAAAACGGAATTGGAAAATAATTATGAAATTCGTCCCTCTTATGCTGGTATTTTGCTCCAAAAACAGCAACACAAAACCCCACGAATTGCCCCAAAGGTGTTCTTCAGCAAGCAATTCAATTCGATATCAACCACTTTCACAGAATGTGACTTAAATTCACCTTTTCCGGCGGCAGTTGGACCATCGTAAACTGTATTAACCGGCTAAGACAACTGGCCGCTCTGAAAGAGAGAGAAGAAAAACTTCCCTGGCTATTTGAAAAAGGTGAGTTGTTCGGGAAGATAACGTTGTTTATTCCCAACAGCAGTGCTAGGAACTTTTTCCCTTTTTTTTCTACTCCTTTTCCTGTAACAGTTGAGAAGGAAAATTTGTTTGATTCTTACGAGTTCTTATTATTGAATTTTTGGAAACTAGTGATAAAAGAGAAAAAGAAAAAAATATATTTATTTTCTTATACTCTTTCTTAGTTTTATTTTTTCACTCTGCGATTTCTTTGTGTACCAGAGCGTCAAAGAAGGGTTTGCTTTTTTTTTACATCATGAATTTCGATGCTACGAACAGATTCTGAAGAAAAATAAAATAGCCTTCCAGGACGACCTTTCGAGAGTAAAAACTGCAAATCTCAATGTAGTATGGAAAAAAAAAATCCGAGAAAGCACAAAAGTTATCAATGCAGGACTATTTCGCATGTTATTATAATGACCATGGGTTTTTCTTGATTCTGAAAGCAAAGCGATTAAGCACTTTAAATGGAGATCAAACAATTGTGTCAAACCCGCATGTGTTTTCAGTGAGAGTGTGAAATTGTGACGAAAAAGGAAAAAAGACGAAAATTAAATTAATATCTGTTATTATGGACGTAAAACAATATTGAAGAAGTTGAAGGGGGATTATTAAATATTGTAAAAGTTTGTTTGTAGTATGAAGTGAGACTCTATATCATAATTGATATCAAGTCTACTTGTTTTGAAACTTTTTGCGATGGTAATAGGATTTTTCCAGATATCCATTTGCACAGTAATTATTGCGCAGTTATCACTTAACCACGACTACTATTTCTACACTATACCCTATTATGGTACCAGATGTAAGATGCTCCTTATAAACTACAATTCGAAATCAACAGTTAACTATTATTATTGGATTTCGAGTTTTATTAATGCAAATGTAAACCTGTTTAAACGACAAAAAATACATGCCATTTTTTTTATGCATGAACATGGATGGGCTCGTTTAATCCGAAATATGTATGAAATCAACAACTCACAAATAGATTATGTCTGTGTGTATCTAATCCTCAGTGTTATCCAGACGCGGACATCCCATGAATAATATATTCATGGATGGAGGGAAACTGGCAGCTTCTGTTGTGATGGTGCACCCACCCGTGGGCAAAAATCAGACTTGGCTCAGAATGGCTGAAGGAGTGCAGTACCTTCCGTGAGGACTCTTATGGAGAACTACCCCGCATTTGCGTATCGTATAGGAGAAAACCCGGGAAACGACCATCAGATAGTCCGACTCACGAGGCAAGATGCTGAGCATAACCGCCATCGAAAAAACAAACGCTCCTCCCTTTTTGAAACAGTGTCCACAACAAAACCACCAGCGGATTGAACCTCAACCCTAATGCTCATCAACGACTCACGTTGCCACTGAGTCATGATTAATGGAGGATATTGCATTCCAGAAAGGAATTTTAAGAGTAACTATAGTTACGTGTAACAGTAACTTTGAAATAAATATGTACAAAAATCATATTTCTGAATGAATGAAGTGTAGAATACAGTTTCTCAATTATTATAGATGATATTCAGAAATGATGAAAGTTTTTGTTTGCTATGAAAAATTTTATATGTATCAGCTCGTGCATATGAACCTCGTGTTTTACTTATATATGCTGATAGTCCTTTGAATATACCATGATTGCCTATTGATATGCCAGGAATTAAGCATCGTCATCCTAGAAAAATATATGGTTAACTGCTCCATACTTTAATTTGATTTATCCACTTGGAAAATTCCTTTCAAGTAGCAGGATGGTAAATTTTTGACGCTTTCATGCTGTCACAACGGCCATCGGGTTTCATTGTTTCTGAAAACACTGAATCTGAGTCTTCTTTGCACATTATATACTCGATCAACTGTAGGAAAGACATGCAATTTTGTAACAAGCTAATCTGTTGGGCAATTAGCTGCGTGCTTTTGTTTTTCTTTTTCCGAACAAAAATATGAGCTAATTACTTTAAATATTTTTAGTGAGTATAGCTAATTACTATAAATATCATTTCTTTTCATTTTCCATTTTGTAAAGGAAATATAACAGGTTTCCCTCGAATGCATTAATTGATAACGGCAAATTAGCTTCTATTTCATTTCGCGAAACCTTCATCTTCTTCTTCATTGGCGCAACCACCCCATGGTGGGCCAAGGCCGTCTGCCTAATGGCAAATTTCGAGACAGGAAATGTTTTCTTTTTCTGGGTTAGGGTTATCAGCCCAACGATTTACAGTCACATTAGACAGAATCCTATTGTTTAAAGTGGATTTAGAATCACTACAAACATCTATGACACAGCCAGGACTTGAACCCGAAATCTGTGGCACAGAGCGGCAGAGCCATTTCTATAATAGGCATGACAAATTCATTTTTCGAAAGTTATGCGATTAGCACGAGGAAAAGTGATGGGTGAACACTTAGATGCTATATTTAAGGTAGTTCATTTCATTTTATGAGAACATAGGATTGCACTGTAACAGCCCCCTCCTGTGTTTTATCCTGGATGACACTGAATATGCTTGATGCAACGTGATTTCTGTATTAGTGAAAATTTACCGAGGGACAAAACATTTAACATGGGAAAAACAATTGAAAAATTGGTAAAATGTAATAAATAATAATAATAAATGAGTCCTAAATTATATTAAAACAAAATAAATATGTTTTTGTTATTAGAATTATTAAAAAAATTAACATTTTTGATAAATAACCAAACTATAGTTTAATGGTGGAAATTTTGCTTTTTTTTTGTCACATGAAAATATTATTAAAGTACATTTCCACCAAGTTTTAAAACATTAACTTGTATCTGTATAATCCCAAGTGTCCTGCAGCGCGGGACGGACATCCCATGAATAATCTCGTCATGGATGGAGCAGCTTCTGCTGTAATGGAGCACCCGTAGGTAGAAGTACGACTTGGCTCCGAGTGCTGATGAAGGTGGGCAGTGCCTTCAGGGTGAACTTTTACTAGGAACTACCCCGCATTTTATGGGATAAGCCCCGGAAATCTCCCACCAAGTAGTCCGACTAACGTGACAAGATGCTGAACATCACAAACGCCTGCCATTTTTGAAAGAGTATCTACAATAAAGTAGCCAGCGGACTGAACCTCAGCCCTAATGCTCACCAGAGGCGCATGTTGTCACTGAGCCACGAGTAGGGCCAAATTAAAGCCTTTTGATATTATTGGTTACAAAATATGTTAGTTAAAAAACAAGTTAAATACAATAAAATCCATTTCGGATTCCTCTTTTTTTTACAAGAGGAATTGTAATAGTAATATATTGGAAGACGGAAAATATGAATTTATATTACATTTTTTTGCTATAAACAAAACATAACAAGACATATTCTTTTGCCATAAACAAGACATTTTTACAAGACTTTTTTGCTAAAACCAATTATATACAAGATATCAAAAATAATATTATGTTAAAAACAATTTACAAGCATGTTTTTAAATCAAATATTATTATATTATAGAACATTATCAACTAAAGTGAATCCGTGAATAGTTTTCAAAAGCATGATAGTAATAGTTACAGATTATTTACGACAAAGTTCCCCAAAGGAGACATTTCGCTGCAAAACGAAGATACTTTGATTACGAGCAGCGTCTTTTATGAGGCATGCGGTAATAAAAAAATGGTTGATTCCTGGCCATCTATCATCTATGGGATGTAATCAAGGGGACAGCCGGGTTCATAAAAACCCATTTTTTTATAGAACAATCTATTGAATGATATGCAATTTTTCATGTGAAAGGAAATATTTCGGCCTTTTAATATCAGTTATAGTTTTCAATATTGTTCCAAAAAACATTAAATTCACAATTTATTAAAAATAATGCGTTTTCTTATTAAATAAATAAATAAGTAAATCAATTGCGATGAACTTGATGTCTTAGACAAGCAAATTAAAATTTACAAATAAATCTAATGATAAAATACAAACAAGCACAATAAAAATAAATTATATTTAATATGAGACACTCATAGAATTGTTCGGATTTGATCTATCTTGTTTGTGATATTTATTTTTCATTTTCTATAAATACTTATTAACTATTCAGAATACGAATGGATTAATGGAGTTTATTAGAATTATCTATTATTAAATTTATAACTATTAATGTTTCTTCTTCATTGGCGCAGCAGCCCAATGGTGGGCCAAGGTCGTCTGCTTACGAATTTTCCAAGACAGAAGATGTTTTTTATTAAGGTGTAGAGTTGTCAGCACCACGCTATACAGTCATGTTAGGCATAGGGGTCTGATGGCTGAATGGTTAGCGCTCTGGCGCACAGTACCGCAGGTTTCGGGTTGAAGTCTCGGCGGTGCCATGAATGTATGCAGTGGCTTGGAATCCACTTTAAGCCATAGATCCCGGTCTCATATAACTGTAGAGCGTTACAGAACATAATAAGACTTTTTCTCATCAACATCACTCCCAAACTGTAAAGGGGCAACTTAGCTCTAGGCACATTGATATATTTTCTGGTCCCAACTATACACAGGACAACAAAAAAATAATATAACCTTATAAACAATTTACAAATATGTTTTTAAATCAAATATTATTACAAAACATTATCAACTAAAGTGAATCCCTAAATAGTTTTCAAAAGAATAAGAGTAATAGTTACAGATTATTTATGACAAAGTTCCCCAAAGGAGACATTTCACTGCAAAACGAGGATACTTTGATTACGAGCGTCTTTTATGAGGCATGCGGTAATAAAAAAATGGTTGATTCCGGCCATCTATCATCTATGGGATGTAATCAAGGGGACAGCTGGGATCATAAAAACCTGTTTTTTTATAGAATAATCTATTGAACGATATGCAATTTTTCATGTGAAAGGAAATATTTCGGCCATTTAATAGTAGTTATAACTTTCAATTCTGTTTCAAAAAACATTAAATTCAGAATTTATTAAAAATAATGCAATTTCATGTTAAATAAATAAATTGCGACGCGGCTGATGTCTTACACAAGCAATTTAAAATTTAACAATAAATCAAATGATGAAATACATAGAATCACAAAAAAGTAAATCATATTTACTATGAGACATTTATAGAATTGTTAGGATTTGATCTATCTTGTTTGTGAGGTTTCTTTTTCTTTTTCTACAAACACTTATTAACCATTCAGAATGCGAATAAATTAAGTTTATTATAATTATCTATTATTAAGTTTATAACTATTAATTCTTCTTCTTCTTCATTGGCGCAATAGCCCCATGGTGGACCAAAGCCATCTGCCTACTGCTAGATTTTTTCGACACAGAAGATGTATTCTTTTTAAGGGGTAGGGGTGTCAGTCCTACCTCATATGGCAGAGGAATTGTCTCAAGTCGGTATTTCTATCAATGAGAGCATTGACCTGCAAATTATCAGGAATAGATCACTAACGGTTCAGCGATATAGGAATGAGAACCTCAAACTTATTGTAGCATTTTACGCTGCAACAATCTGAGATGAATTCATTCTCATGGATAAAAACGCCAGGTCATATCATGAATAGGATAATTTCCTTTTCAACGAAGAAATCGTTCAAATGGATTGACCCCAGTCATGAACCCAATAGATCATGTTTGAGTAATTCTAGGCAGTAAGGTTGCAAGTCGCGTATCACACCCAGAAACAATTCAGCAGTTGGAAAGTTGTCTTCTACAAGAGTGATAGAAAATAAGTCAGTCCCTCATTTATTGCATGACTCGTAGGTTTGAGGCATTGCTTTCAGTCATGGGAAACCATACCTCTTATTGAAATTCATTTGTATCCGAAAAACCATATTTTTTGTTTTTTGTATAATATGCACGAACTGAGGATTTTTTTTAACCGACAAATATAGTCAATAAAATTTAATTATTCCTTTTTCGTTGCTTCTTCTTTTCTCATACTATATCTTACAACACTTATAGATCATATATGTCACCAAAACATTTCCTCATCCGCAGTTTATACCAAAAGTCATAATGTCCCCTAATTGTTTTGAGCAGTATATTTACTGGAAGATTTAACTCTGATGTTAATTCTGCATTTTCTGAACATGTTCAATACCTACATTAATGTAGAAAAGTTAAATCCTCTGATGACACTAAACGAATATTAGTAATATCAGTCAATTTCGACTGCATTGGGAATTTTAATTAGGTTAAAGTTTAACCTTGCTAATTTATTTAATCAAGTAGGCAGATGGCCTTGGCCCACCACGGAACAGAAGAAGAATTTATTTAATATATTCGAATATTTAAGATATCTTACAGATAACAAAAAAATTACATCGTTATATAAATAATAATAAATTTTTATCCAATTACACATTTAAAACACTCATTTCTTAGAATTATTCTGCTTAATTTTAAACAAAAATTTATTCTTAAAAATAAAATATTTTAATTAAAGCATTTAACATGCTCATTAAAATTTAATGTATTAGCATAAAACCTTACAAAAAAGAGTAAGAAAGAATTTCATTTATAATTCTTACCAAATAAAGTATACTTATAAAAAAATAATTATCAGTCATAGAAAAAAAATACACTATTTACAGTGCATTAGGGAATAAAAGATAAAGCAATAAAGAGACAAAAATTCCTGCAACTAAGAAAAGTAGTTTTAATTAAACTGGTAGGATATAATATACTAGCTACTTTGGAATTTATGGTATGCTGTTTTAAATTTCTTTTTTTTAAGATGGTAAAATTACTTTTCGTTGATCATGAAATTTCTGTAAGTCATTTCAATGCAGCGTTGTATAACAGATAAATAAATTCCAATAAAATTGTTGTTTATATTGTTTTTTGTTTTTTTTTAAATTTTACTTATCCTGTCTAAAGACTAATTATAATAAAATACTTTTACATTATCCCGTATATCTCATTTTTATGAAATTCAATGTACATGATATTAATTTTTTATGTTAGCAGACATTTTAAAAAACAATTAACATTTTTTTGTTCAAGAATTCATATGTTGTTATGACTCATCCTTAGTGTCTTGCAGTGCGGAACGTACATCCCATGAGTCAGACTAGTATCGTGAGTCAGCTCAGTGTCGTTGAAGGCCAATGCCTTCCGGGAGAACTTTTAGGTGGGGAACTACCCCACATTTGCATGTCTTATGTTAAAAAACCTAGAAAGCTCTCTCCATGTAGTCCGACTAAAGAGGTAAGAGGCTAAATACCACAATTGCCATCGACTCTCCTCGTTTTCTAAAAGAGTGTCTACAACAAAACACCGAATGCTTATTATCTGCAGATGTTGCCATTGAGCCACGAGTCGGGTATGCATCTATCTAATTACATTTTTCAATACAATAAAAATTTTCACGAAATAAAATAAACACCATTAACATCACATATCGAAGGATTTGTCAATTTGTCAATTATTAATAACAAAATTTTCTTTAATAAATTGCGCAGTAGTTATTAAACGTAATTTTTTAAAAAATTAGGGGATTAATTTTGTTTTTATTTCATATTACAAACTGGCATAAGTTAGCTGCAATAAACTCGTTTGCGTTTCAAAAGTGTAGAATGTAAGTTTAAAACCCAGATAAAATTCCAAAATAGATAGTTCATTATATTAAAATTACAGTTGGATCACATATTAATAATAAATAAATAATTAACTCCCTGACGCTACAGTCCATGTTGGACCATGGCCGTCTACCTACTGGCACATTCCGAAAATGAGAAGTTTTCTTTTTACTGGGTAGGGCTGTCAGTCTTAAACTCAACGCTCTACAATCATATTAGACAGGGACTTAACAATTTAAAATGGATTTCATCGCTTAATAATATATAATAATAATAATTTCGAAAATAAAATATAGTTTGCAGTAAAAATACAAATTAAAACACTTTGGGTTAGATCAGGGGTGGCCAACCCAAATGATCTTGCGGGCCACTTTGGAAATGCATCATAACTCGGCGGACAGCATATAAAATTATATATCCCCATATTAGATTTCTACTTACTATACATTTTTGGGGTGAAAAATTGAAACATAATGAGTTATTATTTTTGTGTTTATTTCTGTTCATGTAAACATTGATAATATAATAATGATACTAAATGCACTTTGTAAAGAAATATGTAACACTAAAAATTAAATATAAAAAATATATAAATATAAACTGAATAACTGTAAACTCATGCATAAAACAGGCAATATCTGTCATATATACTATCAAGAATATTATTTTCTTCAAGTAATTTTTTTTCCTATAATTTCGGTAGTTAATTTTTGAATATAGTAGGGATGCACACATAATGTATTTTTGTAATTCATTGGTTTCCACAACTTTGAACATTATGAAATAAATGTATTTTGTAAAAGTGTGATAAATCTCAAGGGCCGCAAAAATACTCACGGCGGGTTGGCCACCCTTGGTTTAGATAGAGTACGTCTGAATCTTTTAAACCAATTTACGAATATTCTTAAAAATAGAATAAACAAAAACCCTTTGTTTATTTGATACAAGAAATAAATTAATAATAGAATATGTTTAATGTGTTTTGATACTGATTTTTTTTAAAGGAAATGCTTTTTTTTTACATTTTTTAATACATCATTTTAGTGAGAAGAGACAAAAATTTAGACAATGACTTCCAAGTTTAATAAAAAATTATTAAAAAGTATTTATTAAATTCAGATTATAATTTAAAAATTATTTATTAGAAAAACAATGATTTTTTTTTTGTAAATTTCATAAAATTACAAGATTTAAATTACCAAAGTATTTATTTATTTTCTTCTAGATCCTATCAATACATTAATCAATCAAAAGCAATAAAAATACAAGTATTAATAAAAAAAAAAGGCCGATTGTATTTACTTAGTCTATTTTCCATGACAAAAGTAACTCAAAATCAAAACACTTTATTTTATGCTGCATTTTTCACGTACTTCCAAACTGTAAGAAAATAGTGATATTTTCCCTGTTTCCCAAACTCATATCGTAAAAAAGCTTACTATAAATCAGTGAACATTTTATATATTTGGCAGAGCAATTCTTTCTCAAGTACCTAAACATGGGAAACATTTTAAAAATATTTTTTGAAAAAGTAAAGCAGTAAAATTGAAACTTCGATTTTGATTTACACACATATTTTAGATGTTTAATATAATGTAATTTATCACCTATAAATTGCTCTGAATTGCTTAAAAAAATAATTTTATTACATTGTAACCTAAAAAAAGGAACATTTGTTTTTTTTAACTTAAAATATTAATATTTAAATCATTGCATGTTCAAATAGAAGGGGAGAACAATCGATATTTCTATATTTGTATGCCTATTAAATAAATATGAAAAATCTTAAAAACTTGCTTGAGAAGTATTTAAATATACAAATAAATCTGCAATGAAGAAATCGCTATTATATTAAGAACTTCAGAAAAGTATTTTTAATAAATGACTTAATTACAAAAATTTATAGTAAACTAATAACTTTAACTAATAGTTATACAGCACAAAACAATTAGGAGATTTTGTGAATTCGGTATGAAATAACCATATAATAGACAACTCTTTTAATAAAAGTTATATAGAAGAGGCTAAAAAGAAAAAAATATATAACGTTTATGAAGTTGAGAGTATGTAATTTTTGTCTGTGACGTCGAAAATTACGCGTTTTACATAAGGAGTAACAAGTAATATAATTTTTTTTAAGTATTGGCCATCTATTGGTAGATAGATGCAACTTAAATCTGAAAAAAAACTATAATTAATTAATTAAATTTAATGGAAATGAATTAATATTTGAAAAAACTGTATTAACATCCAGTGTCATCCACTACACGTTCAAAAGAAATGTATTTGAACTTCAGTGGATGGATAAAAAGTATTTTATGAACGATTGAAAATTAAAACAAGATATATATATAGGGAGAGTGTGAGCTAATAGAAGGAATTGAAAAAAACCCGACCAGGATTCTGTAAGAAGAGATTAAAAACAATTGACACGCGTTGAATGTTTGTAAAAGTGACTAAGATGTCTCAGCAAAATGACTTAGATCAGTAGCCTGGAAGGCCATTTAGAGGAAGATCAAACGCAATTCGTTGTAGGAAAGCGTTGGGAGTTTCTCAATGTGTTATTTATATACTATAGAATCGGGTTTTTTTTTTTTTTTTTTTTGAAAATGTAAATATTCGGCGATGGATAGGGGCAATGGCGTACGCATGCAACAACACAAAATGATCACCGGTATTTAAAACTAACGGCCAGAAAAACTGCATTGTGAATGCCACTTTCTTAAAAGACTACTTTCAGAGGGCTACTGGCACTAGAACTCCGACTCAAACGATTCGAAACCAACTCCACCATGTGTATGCTTGTAGACCTATGGCTTGTGTTTCTTTGATACAGATCACTATGATATCAGCAGACGTTGAACATAGGAACATGTCAGATGGGGACGAGAAGTGTGGAGCAACATGATTTCGTCCGCTTTAGTGTAGAACCTAACCAGCGGATTCTCATCTGTAGTGAACCTGGCACACGGAATACTCGTGAATTTGTGCATAACCGATTTGACGAAGTTAAGTATGGTCTAGGCCCGTATTTCTATCAATGGCAGCACCGACCTTCTTATTATCAGGAATGAGGCAGTAACTTCTCAGCAATATAGAGATCAGATCCTCGGTCCTATTGTATCCCTTACGCTGCAGCAATCACTATTGTGCCCGATGTCTACTGTGCCCCTTACGGGCTGAATTCATTCTCATGGAGGATAACACTAGACCACAAAATGCTCAACTGTGTATAATTTCTTTTTAATGTTTAACTAGTGAACAATCTCTTAGAAAAAATTCTAATGGATTGGACAGCATATTCCCCAGACCTGAGCCTAATAGAACATATTTGGGACATTCCAGGGAGAAGGGTTGCTAGTCGCTTATCACCCCCAGAAATAAATCCGGAAGCCTCTTCTACAGGAGGGACAGAGAATACACCAGTCCCTCATTCATCCTATGCCTTGTAGGTGTGCGACATCGAGTTTCGGTCAGGGGAAACCATTCCCCTTTTTGAAACTCTTTTGTATCTGAGAAATAACATTTTTTTCGTTTGATTGTATAATATGCACCAACTGTGCATTTTTTGTTTACCGGAAAATATCGTCAATAAAATTTGATTATTAGAGAGATTTTGCATAAAATTTTTATCGTCCGATATTTTTTTCTTCCTAGCGCGCATGCTCATAGGAATAGCTCAGTAGTGCAGTATTACAGATATGCATGCGCAATAGGTACAATGTTTCCTATGAGCATGCGCACTAGGAAGAAAAATATCGGACGATAAAAAAACATTATGTAAAAACTCTCTATTATTTAATTATTATCCCTTGTTCTTTGCATCTTCTTAACTCATATCTTTTAACACCTATACATAATATATCAGTTACTAAAAACACATCCTTATCCATAGTTTATGTCCAAAATCATAATATCCTCTAATTGTTTTGAGAAGCATTATGTTAATTAAGAGAAAATTTTGAATAAACAATAATTGAACAAAAATACTAAACATTAATATTGAATAATGTGTAGTGGATGATTAAATATCTGGAATGTGAAAAACTGTTTCTTAAGAATTGCTCTTCATACTTCAAGTAGGTATGTTTCACTGGTCAAAATTAATTTCTTTTTTATTCATTTTAAAAAGCTTAATAACTCCTTTCTTCATCTTTCACCCTATAAATTCTTTTCGAATTTCTTAATAAAAATTAAATAAACTGAAATAATAAATTAGAATAGTAAACTTCTTACTTAAATCCGAAACGTCAAAGACGTATTTATTAATGTTTCGTTTATTTAAAGTATACATAATTCCAAAATAATATAAAAATTCTTTTTGAGTTTTATAGAAACTGGCAACTGCATTTGGTTGACTGGACTTTTCTGTCACGAAGATATATATATATATATATATATATATCTCTTCAAAATGATATCATCCGTGAATACCGTGAAATGTGAGTGGATTCCTTTGGTACTGTCTAAGAATTTCTAACTTAATGTTTGAATTAGGAATAAAGCTAATTGGCATCCTGCAAAAGACAACATGCACAAAAGATTTCTGTGACTGGAAATTATTTCTGTTAACTTCCCATTAGTGCACTTTGTTAAAATTAAAACTTAACAAAGAGTGCTAATACGGTTATAAATTACAATTGCGATCTCTTTTCTTTACATTTATGTATTTAAAATAAATCAAATGCCTTGTTATTCTCTTCAAATCCTCCTCCAATGGTTTGGCTTATTTGGTATTTTTGCACACTTTAGACTAATTAGATCGGTATCTACGGATTCCGAACCACTAACAAAACATCCATGTTACTTCCAGGATTCAAATCTGAAGCCTGTGGTACCAAAAGCCAGGGAGCTAGCCAATTGGCCATCAGGCCACTCCCCCTAAGGAAATAATGTTGTGGAACACGCCATGAACCTAGTGTAAACTGTAGAATGTACATAGAAAAGGCTAAATATAGAAAACGGCTATATATATCATCACATATATATATATATATATAGCCTGAAAATTAATTCTATGTCATTGCAGTTATAAAATAAAATAAAATTTTGGGTTAATATACCGATGGTCCTCGTGTTCCATTTATATTTTCACGAACAACCCCCCGACGAGAAATGAATGGTTGGAACTTTCTTCCGGAAGGGAATTTAAAGGCTAATCGTTTGGCATTTGCGAATCATGTAGGAGAAAATTCGGAAAACTTTCATCAGACACTTTAATTTTCAATGCGAGACGCTAATATACATTGTCGCAATTACCATCAAGTATCTTCTACTCTGACTATTGGTACCACAGGCTTCAGGTTCGAATCTTGTAAGTGGCATGGATGTATGTCAGTGGTCCGGAATCCACGTTAAACTGTAGGTTCACATTTAATTAGAATAAAGTGAGCAAAAAATGACAGTAGAACGGCGACAAACCAAATTTAACCAAACCTCTTCTCTGAAATTAGTGCTGGCAATTACACCGTCAGCGAATTCAAAGATTTACTTGAATTCTTATGTACGTTAAATGCGTACGTTATGCCAGACAAGAGTTAGACAATTAAAATATTTGAAATTAAACACAGAATTTGGAGGAATTGGTGCTATTCAAATTGTATACCATAATTGAGTTTCATTTGGGGAAAGGGAGTCGAATTCAATAGTTTGAAGATGACGATATCTATAGATTATATTAGCAACTATACACCAATAAAAACCTTAAAAACCATTTTAAATTTGTATCAAAATAAAATGTTTTTAAAGTTGGTATTTACAGTTTACGGTATAACAATCAAATTTTTATTTTATAAGTTATATAAACATTAAAAACATTTTATGTTTGTATGATATTTTTTTAATATTTAAGTTATTTATTGTAACATATTATAAAACCTCATAAATTATGCACAATTACCATGTTTTGAGTTTCAGAATGTTAGAGTTACGAATACAAGAATTAAATAAAATATTGATAATTTCATATATTTTTTATTTATTTATTATATTAGAAAATATATACTTGTAAAATCTCATACTTTCACATCACATATTATTGTAGACCATATATTAATTAAAACCCAGTATAACCTACCTTATAAAAATGAAATTCAGTGAAGAGTTTCTCAATATCATGACGAATACTTAATCATAACAAATTCATTTCCTACAATATCGTAATATATTACTTATACGGTTTAAGTCAAAGAAAGAAATATTTAAAGCTGAAAAGATCTCATTTGAATATAAAATACATAAAGAACATTATTTATTATTTAAGAGAATTTTATCCAAACCTTATTAAGTCAAAAATCAAACGATAAAGAAATGATTAATGATGATCTGTTCCAGCATTAATGTAAATTTAAATGCTTTTTCCATCATATTTCTCACATCATCATATTAAATTCTAAGCAACTTATTCCTTTTTGAAAATTATCATATTTTAAGAACACTGTTTATAATACAAAAAAAATGGAATAAGAGCTATTGCTTGAAAAATGAAATTCAGGAATGCAACGTTGAAATACGCCAAATTGCATTTGTTGATTGCATTTGTTGAATGGCGTTAGTTAAATGAAAAATTGTTTAAAATATATTTTCGCCGTTGCTTTCAGAATAACTAGACCACTTTAGATAATTAATGTTTACTATCTGTACATGCATTTTATACAGTACATTTCTCCACTATAATTGTGTTAATAATGTAATTATTTTAGTAAATGTGAAATATGTCACTATTTAATTCCTTTTAAAATAAAAAGCAAAAAAATCTGATCTGCTCCAAAGAATGTATGTATATATATATAAACTCCTGTTTGTGAAAATTGCAACACCGTGAAGGAATCGTCATAATTGAATGAAATTTAATACACAGTTGAGTGGTAGTGGTACAAATAAATGATTAAATGTTCAAAGCAAACAAACAATAACAAGAGATCGGAATCAGTATTTTGTGTAGCCACCACGCGCCGCAATAAGTGCTGCTACACGACGTGGCATGGAGTCAAACAAATTTTGAATGTCTGCCTGAGGAAGAGCATTCCATATTGTTTGTATGCGCACCCAAAGTTCGTCTGCAGAAGCAACAGGACGAGGATCATGAGCGAGACGCCGAGCAACGAAATCCCACACATGTTCAATCGGCGACATATTCGGGGAATACGCAGGCCAAGGAAGAAGCTGTACCTGCCGCGTTGCAAAGAAGGATTGAATAGTCCTAGCGATATGAGGGCGGGCATTGTCCTGTTGAAATACAGCGGCTGGCAAGCTTTGAAGGAAGTGAACAGCTTGGGGCTGTAGAACTTCACTGATGTACCGGTTGCTGTTCAGATTGCCCACAATTCTTAGCAATTGAGATCGTCCATGATATGCTATGGCACCCCAGACCATAACTCCGGGTGTTCGTCCACTGTGGCGTTCGATAATGCATTCCGGAAGGTGGCGTTCACCGGCATAGCGTCTGACACGAATGCGGCCATCATGGTACCACAAATTAAAGCGGGATTCGTCAGAAAACACGACATGCTGCCAATCAGCACGCCAGTCTCTATGCTGAGCGGCCCATTGTAGCCGCAGGCGGCGATGGATTAGCGTGAGAGGGATCCTGTATAAAAGAGTCCTTGCGCGCAGTCCACGCTGCAGCAGACGTCTACGAATTGATGAAACACCTGTAGCTATTGACCACTGTGCTGCCAATTGTCTGGAGGAAGCTGTACGGTCCGTCAGCGCCATGCGGACCAGGTGTCTATCATCGCGAGCTGACGTCACATTTCGGGGTCCACTCCCGGATTTCCGAGTTGTTCGACACTCGTCCGTCCACTGCTTCCAAAGACGCATCACTGTGCTGCTGTTACGCTGCACACGAGCGGCTACTACACGATAAGACAATCCAGCTTCACGAAGGCCGATGATTCTCCCCCGTTCAAACTCTGTAAGTTGTTCAAATCTGGCTCTCTTTCGTCGAAGAGGCATAAGTAACGATTGAGCTAACGTTTACCACTAGAAGATAACCACCGATAACCATACACGCCTTGCTACAGCCGTCTATTTATTCGGATCCATTCGCCGTTCAGAGGGCGCTGCTCAGCATACGCATGCGCTACGGATTTGAAATGCTAATCATTTGCATATCATGCGCTAATTTGCATTTCCTGAAAATTTCAGCTCACTCGTGTAAGTCCTTCATGGTGTTGCAATTTTCACAAACATGAGTCTATAACAACAAACTAAAAATTATAACTAATAACAACAAAAATAATAAAAACAAAGCTTTTCTCAGCAATAATAACCTATAGATGTTTCTAAGAATTTTGGAGCTTAAAAACCTTGAATATTTAAAAATAGATTGTAATTGCACATTACATATAGATACACTGTCATAGATTTTTCTTAATTCGCGTGTCCATAAGTTTTCCTTTCTATGAGGTCTTTTATTTGTTAATCTTTTTAAAGTTTGTAATCTTTTATTTGTTTCTTTCTGGTTGACGAATGGTTTCTTTCTAAGGTTGAGAAATGGAGGTTGAGTTATGGTTTCTTTCTAAAGTTGAGGAATGGAGGCAAGGCAATGGTTTCTTTTTAAGGTTGGAGAACATAAGCCTTCTATGAATTTCTATGGGCTTTTTACACTGGATACTCTGTTTGTGAAAGCAATGACAGATATACCAAGTCACCATCAGGAATCGAATCCTTGTTTACTTGCATTATAATTTACATATATAACTACATGCAATGATAACCTACATAACAGCATGCAATGTTATCCTTCGTGTATAAAGGCATGTAATGATAATCTAAATAACTTATGTGACAGCGTGTAATGATAACCTACATCTTTGTAATGATAACTACAGTCTTGAGCTCCTATATAATTGAATAGGGTAACGACATTTCAGATAAAGAAGATGTGGGTTCAATTTCTAACATTTTAACTAAAGTTATATAAAACGGAAGACAAACATACGATTTGACAGCATACGTTATCGTTAGTATGGCTGGGGCATTATTGTCTGACTTATTTAACATGTGAGCTTTGAAGCTCACATATAAACTCGATCTTTTAAAACCACCAGGATGGCATTTTCACTTGTGTGTGTGTGTGCAGAACAGCATCCTTCATTGTGTCTCATTGGCTACGTTGAATCACTTTCGGTCTTAAAATATATGTATAGGGAGAAAAGGTACATAGAAAAGGGGAGTAAATGAAGTTTAGAAAAAACCCCATCTATCTCTTACGAAGTACTACTAGAATTCTATTTACGATTATTATTATGTGTTTATTTGACAGTGAATGCATAGATTAAGTTGTGGCCAGAAATGAAGTATACCGTGATTATACATCAAGTACCTTGATTTAGATTTCCAGATAATTTAAATTCTCTGCAATACCAAATGAGCTGATTGAGTGAGGAGGAATTTTGAATTACGTCATACAACTTTCAGTCGTTAGTCATCCACAGAGTCCTTGTGAGGACACGAATCTATTATTCGTGAGTAACCTTGCAGCATCCTCTGGCCTCTTATAATCAGTTATTTGAAAACTCTTGAGGGGCCATCTGCTCAACACAGCACTTCATAAATTTTTACGATTGCTAATCAATAGTTCTTGGATAGTAAGTGAATAAAAACTGCAATTTGCAATGTAATATTTTTTTATTTAAAAACTAAAAAATCTTTATGAAATTTCTTAAAATTTTTTTTTATCAAAAACTAAAATGGGAAAATCATTAATCTCTTTAGTTTACGAAGTGTATGAAATGTTCCTTGAGGCTGAATATAGCAACTGAATAAATTATGATTGTCACCAAAGAAAGGAATTAAAAGAGGATTTTTCATAATCTGAGGGCAATGTTAAATTATTTTTTAGCTTGACCATTGTAGTTTAACCATTGATCTTCAGAAACACCAATTTTGTATTTCACTTATTATACTGACACTTATAGTTTTCTTCGAAAACCTGAGAGGCAGCATCTGAATCAATTTACATCCTCATTTTCAAATATTTCTTGAGGTACGGTTTTACTGTACTATACTAAGAAAGGACAAAGAAAGTTTTCTATTGTCCTTGTTGAATTCAGCATTCTTAGATCTGAATTAGGGGGAATTACTGTAATTCTAGAATTACGTGGCTAAAACAATCAAATTAAACACTCATAAAAGTTTTAATTATCGTCAGTGTGATTCTTTATGAAACTAGAATTTTATAAAGAATCACAATGACAATAGCTGTCAATATGCATAAATAAGTTACTGCCTTACCATACAAGATATATCACATGCATGTTGAAGATGCCTCTTGATTATAAAGAACTTATGTATAGCACAGCAATATTTACTATTCATAGATAGGATGCAACAAATAATATCAGTAAAAATATCGCATTTTATTTTTATTGTATATAACTCACTGGAAAACAACACACTTTTGAGTAAAGATATATAAAAATTATGTGTATATGCAATGTTTTATACTGTTTAATCTTTTTTCAATGAATATCCCTCATTTAGTTAAATTAGAAAGTGGCAAAATATTTCCTTTTAACAAGACACAAACTATTAGTTATATTTCTTTTATGTTGCTGAATGTTTACGACAAACTCTGTTTAATAGTATTTTCTGGAAACTCTGTAACTTGAGGTACAATGCTCCTTCCAGAGTAAATAAAATAACAGATCCTGTGGTGTGGTCCCAAGATAATATTTTCAACTTGTTTACTGTTATGACAGAATATATTTATCGCATATGGAGCTTTAAAAGTGTTCATTCACAATCATATAAGTACTTATAAACATTAAGAGCTTAATGATTGCCATAGAAGATGAAAATGTAAGAATCCTATAATGTGTGTTTTTAAAGCAACTTTTTTTTTTTTTTTTTAAATTTGCAAAACGAATTAAAAACACTGCCTGCTTTACGTATAGGAAGTATTCAAGTGTCAGCTGTAATATTAGTGAAATAAATTGTTCTCTAGCAAAGTCAAAACAGTGCATAAGAAAATTTTGTAACATTTTGATTGGTAACTCTCCAGAATTTAAACTAATTCATAGATAAAATTACACACATTTCGTTTTTGCAAGCCCTATGTTACATTTGTATGTACCGCAAGCCTTCCACCAACGGGTGATGAAGAGACGGCATTAATTGCTGACAGGACCTTTAGGGGTAATTACCCCACATTTGCACGTTAAACACCAATCTGATTGTGTTAGCATGACGCTTATATGCTTGTCACATTAGCTACCTAGTCTCATCGTTTCTGAAGGAAATGCCTTCCACTAACGCTGTTGGTAGATCAGAAGTTGAGAATTCCTTTCAAGTTGCACATGTTGAACTGTTAACAGTTTTAATGTTATACACATTTCATGTTTTGTTTTTAAGTATTATTTAATGTACATTCCCGATCACATTAAATCCAGAAAAAATTTTTTACCCACATCAAAGAAACGATTTTAAATTCGATGCATAAAAATTATCATGTATTAGAAATTTTATTTGAAGAATTTATTTTGAATTTATCATGATCTTAGTTCCAATTTCAGCTAAGCTAGAGATCTTTTTTTCTTTCCGCTTGAGGCCTATAATCTAACTAGTATTTGTCCAGCTTTGTTAAAGATTATTTTGTATCTATGCTATGAAGATTTCTTTTGTCACGATTGTGATTTTCTTTTTTATTATGCTATCAACATTTTTTGTTTTTGTATCTTATTTCGTTCTTATCTGTCTGTCTAAAGAGATTTCTTGTTTGTTTTTATGTGTCTAAAAGATAAGTTTATTAATAATGGAGAGATCTTTTTATTGTTTTTATGTTGTCCTCGTTTCATAGTTATTTTAAGAATCAAATGGATGTATGGATGGGTCAATGGATGTATAATAAATAAAAATCCGCAATTAATTTAATAATGTTAAATGTTCATGGATGGGGGCCCTGATGGCCGAGTGGCTAGAGCTGTGGCGCTTGGTACCACAGGTTTCGGGTTTTAGTCCCGGCGATGCCATGGCTGCTTGTAGTGTTTCGGAATCCTTTTTAAACCGTAGGTCCCGGTCTCATATGATCGTAGAACGCTGCGGGGCGTAGTGTTACTCTGAGTCCGTAGCTTATGTTCAAGCTATACGCACCTCGTGGGTAGTGCTAAGTGAGTAAGGTCGGTGCGGCGCTTTCCTTAAGGCATAAAAGACAACTGTCTAAGTGTTTTCCAGATGCTTTAGAAAAAAAAATGTTCATGGATATAGCTTGATGGCCGAGTGATTAGCGTTCTGGCACTCGATGCAACAGGGCTCGATTCCCGGAAGTGCCAAGGATGCTTATAGGGGTTCAGAATCCACTTTAAACCGTTTGTCTGAGGTAAAAAGACTGTTGGACGTAGGACTGACAACCCTACCCTGTAAAAAGAAAAGATCTCTTGTCTCGAAATCTGCCAGTAGGCAGACATCCTTGGTCCGCCTTGGGGCTGTTGCGTCAACGAAGAAGAGATGTTCATAGTAAAAACTCCCATCGCATCTCTCAAGTTAAATCACGTTTTTATTGGATTTGTTGCTTGAATTTCCATTTAAAAACATTAAGCTTGAATTGTTGCCAAAGTGTCACGGAATTAATTAGTTACACGAAAAATACAATAAGAATCACATCAGTAAAACTTACATATTAAAGAAATCTTACCATTTAATGAAATGTGGCTTTCTGGAATAATAACGAGTCATGATTTCGTCTTTTTTACAGCTTCTTTTGACCAAACATAATATTTTATTTTATTTCTTGTTTATTTGATAATGGGAGAGAAACGCCTGGTGGATACCGTAATGGACATGCGAAGTTATACGAACTATTTCCAAGCCAAATAATCGAAGTCAAATACAAAGTTTTCTTGTCTACATCAGGAATGAGTATAATAAGTCCGTAAACAGGAAAATTATTCGGTTGAAAAGTTTGCTTTGAAAAAACAAAAAGGGACATTGGGAAACAGGTTTGGTTTGGTTTATTGCTCTAGTCATTTTATGTACACTTTGGGTTAATTATATCAGGACCTACAATTTAACGTGGATTCGAACCAGCGCTAAACAATTGGCATCAGGTCGCATGAATGTCATTTCTGATTTTCGCGACTCGTCATTTCTGATAGCAGTGACTGTAACGTATAACATCGGCGAATTCGAACCTTCGTTGGGTTATTACTGTATACGGTAGGGGAATATCATGTTTTTTTTCTTGTCGGTTATATACATTACATATACAAATTCGAAGATTTATGTGGTGGCGGGACATTGTGTTTCAAACTCCCTTGTGGTATTTTTTTCAGATTTCATTGAATATGGTACTCAAATGTAGCAGTTATTCCCAAAATACCTTCATGAAATGTGTAATGGTAAAAAAAACATCACTATTTCTGTAATATATTATTTTTTATTAAGTATTATTATTTTTTTTTTCACAAAATAAAATTCATGATTTTAAAACTGCAAAATTCAAGCTGAGAAAATTTTTTCGAACAAATATAGTTCTTTTCAAACTAAATAATAAAAAAATAAATTCAGTGCATTCTCACACAACCGAAAGAGAAATATCAAAAAGTGAAACTTTAAAAATATATATATGCCAGTCACAAGAAAAGAAAGGAGTTTAAGTCCAATTTTTTTTATCCAAGAAATGGAAAAATCTTTTCAGAAAATCGATAACTCCACTTACTACGCTGGAAATGCTTCAAAGAAAATTGGCAGGAGGAAAAACAAGGAACTCGTATAAAAATAAAAAATCCTCTCCAGAACTACTCAAATGAATATGAAGCCAGAACTCCTAAAGCTGCCCTTAAAAGCTCGTTTATGTATTTTTCTGTGTAGATTGACTTTTGACCGTTCAATCTCCTGAGCAGATTGAATGATTTTCAGTCACTCAGTCTTGGTGGCAGACTGAAAAATCTATACCACGATAAGGTTAATCGAATAGCAGGAGTAATAGTAATTTCTTATTTTTAGATATCACATACATTCTGATTTTGGTATAGATGGAAGGTGTCAGAATATGTAGACAGTTAGGTTTTATTCATGTGTTAGAAAATTACAATAAGAATGAAGATTAGAACAAAAAATAAATTGTTCTAATGCAGCTGGCAAACACTTACACAGTTGTCTTTGATGTCTTAAGGAAAGCGTTGCACCAACGTTACTCACTTAGCACTACCCAGGAGGTGCGTGTAGCTGGAAGATAAGCTACGGACCCGGAGTAAAAAAATCCCGCAGCGCTCTGCGACCATGTTAGACCTGGACGTAAGGTTTAGAAGACATTCAGAAAGTAGATTCCGAACCACTACACATATGTATTGCACCGCCACGACTAGAACCCGAAACCTATAGTACCGAGTGGCAGAGCGCTAGTCACTCGACCATTCAGACCCCGACTTCATTCAATATGATACTCAAATGTGTAGCAGTTATTCCCAAAATATTTTCATGAATTGTGTAATGGTAAAGAAAACATCAGTATTTCTGTAATATGGTATTTTTTATTAAGTATTATTATTATTATTATTTTTCCTAAAATAAAATGATCATACAACTTCCAAAATTGAGATGAGAGAATTTTTTCGAACAAATATAGTTCTTCTTAAAATAAAATCAGTACATTCGCACCCGACCGAAAGAGAAATATCAAAAAATGAAACTTTAAAATATATATATATGCCAGTCAAAAAATAAAAGAAAGGAAGTTAAGTCCATTTTTTTTATCCAGAAATGGAAAAATCTTTTTAGAAAATCGATAACTCCACTTACTACGTTGAAAATGCATCAACGAAAATTAAAAAAATATTGAAAATTATGTATTTTTCTGTGTAGATTGACTTTTGACCGTTCAATCTCTGGAGCAGATTGAATGATTTTCAGTCACTCAGTCTTGGTGGCAGACTGAAAAATCTATACTACGATAAGGTTAATCGAATAGCAGGAGTGATAGTAATTTCTTATTTTTAGTATCACATACATTCTGAATTTGGTATAGATGGAAAGTGTCAGAAGATTTGAAGGTATTTTTATTCATGTGTTAGAAAATTACCAATAAGATTGAAGATAATTTTCTTTTCTAATACAGCTGGCGAACACTTAGAAATTTATCTTAAGGTAAGCGCTGCACCGACGTTACTCACTTAGCACTACCGAGGAGGTGCGTGTAGCTGGAAAATAAGTTAAGGACGCGGAATAACAATACCTCCGCAACGCTCTACGATCATGTTAGACAGGAACTTAATTTTTAAAGTAGATTCTGAACCACTACAAATAGTCATGGCACCGCCGCGACTCGAACCCAAAACCTGTGGTGCCGAGGGGCGGAGCGCTAGCCCCATTCAGACCCCGAATTAATTGAATATGATACTCAAATGTGTAGCTGTTATTCTCAAAATACTTTCATGAAATGTGTAATGGTAAAGAAAACATCAGTATTTCTGTAATACATTATTTTTTATTACGTATTATTATTACTTTTTTTCATAAAATAAAATTTATGATCTTAAAACTACAAAATTGAAGTTAAGAACATTTTTTCGAACAAATATTGTTCTTTTCAAACTAAAAAAAAATAAATTCAGTGCTTTCTTACACAACCGAAAGAGAAATATCAAAAAGTGAAACTTTAAAATATATATATGCCAGTCAGAAAAAAGAAAGGCATTTAAGTCCATTTTTTTTATCCAAGAAATGGAAAAATCTTTTCAAAAAATCGATAACTCCCCTTGCTACGTTGGAAATTCTTCAGGAAAATTGGCAGGAGGAAAAACAAGGAACTCGTTTAAAAATAGAAAATCCTCTCCAGAGCGACTCAAATGATTATGAATCCAGAACTCCTAAAGCTGCCCTTAAAAGCTCGTTTATATACACTGAAGTGACAAAAGTCATGGGATAGCAATATGCAAATTTTCAGATGGCAGTAGCATCGCGTAGAACAGGTATAAATGCGCAGTGCTTTCGCAGAGTTTTCATTTCTGTTCAAGTTATTCATGTGAAGAGGTTTTGACGTGGTGATGACCGCATGACGGGAATTAACAGACTTTGAACGCGGAATGTTAGTTGGAGTTAGACGCATGGGTCATGCCATTTCGGAAATCGTTAGGGAATTCAACATTCCCAGATCCACTGTGTCAAGAGTGTGCCGAGAGTATGAAATTTCAGGCATAACATCCCACCATGGACAGCGCAGTGGTCGACCGCCTGCACTTAACGACCGAGACCGGCGACGTCTGCAAAGAGTCGTAAATTCTAACAGACAAGCAACACTGCGTCAAATATCCGCAGAAATCAATGTGGGACGTACAAGGGACTTGTCTGTTAGAACTGTGCGGAGAAATTTGGCTTTCTTGGGCTATTCCAGCAGAAGACCGACTCGAGTGCCTTTACTGACAGAACGACATCGCTTGCAGCGACTCTCGTGGGCACGTGAGCATATCGGTTGGTCCCTAGATGAATGGAAAACCGTGGCCTGGTCCGATGAGTCACGATTTCAGTTGGTAAGAGCTGATGGTAGGGTTCGAGTGTGGCGCAGACCCACGAAGCCATGGACCCAAACTGTCAGCAAGGCACTGTTCAAGCTGGTGGTGGCTCCGTAATGGTGTGGGCTGTTTTTTCATGGCATGGACTTGGTCCTCTGGTGCGACTGGACTGAACATTGACTGGAAATGCTTATGTTAAGCTACTTGGAGATCACTTGCAGCCATTCATGGACTTCATGTACCCAAACAACGATGGGATTTTTATGGATGACAATGCGCCATGTCACCGGGCTACAACTGTTCGCGATTGGTTTGAAGAACATTCTGGACAATTCCAACGAATGATCTGGCCACCTAGATCGCTCGACATGAATCCCATCGAGCATTTATGGGACATCATCGAGAGGTCTGTTCGTGCCCAAAATCCTGCACCATCAACGCTTTCACAATTATGGACGTCTATCGAGACAGCATGGCTCAATATTCCTGCAGAAGACTTCCAACGACTTGTTGAGTCCATGCTACGTCGAGTTGCTGCACTTCGCCGGGCGAAAGGAGGGCCGACACGATATTAAGAGGTATCCCATGACTTTTGTCACTTCAGTGTACTTTTCTGTGTAGATTGACTTTTGACCGTTCAATCTCCCGAGCAGATTGAATGATTTTCAGTCACTCAGTTTTCGTGGCAGACTGAAAAATCTATACCACGATAAGGTTAATCGAACAGCAGGAGTAATAGTAATTTCTTATTTTTAGGTATCACATACATTCTGACCACGGTATAGATGGAGGATGTCAAAATATTTAAAGTTGTTTTAGGTATTCCTATTGATATTTTAGAAAATTACCAATAAGAATGAATATTTTTAAATGTCCCAAAATTCTTTACAAATTGATTCCAATTTATGTACAAGAGCTGGTAATCAGCATGTCAGAATTATTTACTAACACCGCTACTTACTTAAAATTTCCCATGTTTAAGTGTTCGCATGAAACGGAAAAAACTGAGAAAGTCCTAATAGGCAGTCTGACTCACGATGTGAGACTATTTATAGATGTTGTCACAATTGTCATCAAGTCTCGTCATTTCTGATAGCAGTGACCATCTTCGAATTCGAACCATCGTTCGGTTATTAATGTATACAGTAGTGGGATATCATGGTTTTTTTTTCTTGTCGGTTGTATACATTACATTTACATATTCGAAGATTCATGTGGTGGGGGGCATTATGTCTCAAACTGACTTGTGGAATTTTTTCAGATTTCTTTGAATATGATACTCAAATGAGTAGTAGTTTTTCCCAAAACACCCACATAAAATATGTCATGATAAAGAAAATTTCTTTATTATACACAGTATTTCTTTAATATATTATTTTTTATTAAGTATTATTATTTTTTTTTCATAAAATAAAATTCATAATCTTAAAACTACAAAATTGAAGCTGAGAACATTTTTTCGAACAAATATAGTTCTTTTCAAACTAAAAAAAAAAAAAATAAATAAATTCAGTGCATTCTCACTCAACCGAAAGAGAAATATCAAAAAGTGAAACTTTAAAATATATATATGCCAGTCACAAAAGAAGAAAGGAGTTTAAGTTCATTTCTTTTTATCCAAGAAATGGAAAAATCTTTTCAGAAAATCGATAACTCCACTTACTACGCTGGAAATGCTTCAACGAAAATTGGCAGGAGGAAAAACAAGGAACTCGTATAAAAATAGAAAATCCTCTCCAAAGCTACTCGAATGATTATGAAGCCAAAACTCCTAAAGCTGTCCTTAAAAACTCGTTTATGTATTTTTCTGTGTAGATTGACTTTTGACCGTTAAATCTCCCGAGCAGATTGAATGATTTTCAGCCACCCAGTCTTCGTGGCAGACTGAAAAATCTATACCACGATAACGTTAATCGAATAGCAGGAGTAATAGTAATTTCTTATTTTTAGGTATCACATACGACTTTGTATAGATGAATGGGGTGTCAGAATATTTAAAGTTGTTTTAGATATTTTTATTGATGCGTTAGGAAATTATCAATAAGAATGAAAATAATTAAGGATAATTTAATAATAATTCTTAGAAAATCGATTCTCATTTATATACCACAAGTAGAACTAGTAATAAACACGTCAGAATTATATACTAACGTAGCTAGAGTCACTCAGAAACGCTTATTTACTTTTAGTGTGACCTTGAAATATAACCCTTCTTATACCTCCTTACTTTACTTTTAGTGTGACCTTGAAATATAAATCCTCTTATACCTCCTTACCATCTAATCCCATCCCCAGTTATCTTTCAGAACTTTGATGGATGACCAAAAGCCAATTCTGTTTGGAGCGATAATTCCTATACTAAAAGAAACCATTTTTGAAAGTGATCGTGACCGACCGTCGTGGATCATACATTCAAATGTGAACGCAACTTAAGAAAGCTTAATTTGAAACTGAAGTGCGAATGTACGAAATTTTCCCGTATCTCTGGAGCGTCTAGTCACAGTAAATGTGTAGATTGGAAAGTTGCTCCATTAGATTTAAAAATGTGAAAACAGGAAAAAAAAAACTCTGTAAAAGTACATCCCACAACATCTAGACCAAGCCCATGAATCTGTGGTCTGATGGAAAAAGGGAAGGGGCGGGGGGCAGCTTCTGTTGTGATGGAGTATTCGTAGGTAGAATTCTGACTTGGCTCCGTGTCGCTGAAGAAGGCTTGAAATGCCTACCGGGAGGACTCTTAGGGGGAACTACCCCGTATTTGTGTATCGTATGGGAGTAAAACGGAAAAACTACCACCAGGTAGTCCGACTGAACAGGAAAGAGGCTGAACATGACAAACGTCATTGAGTACCTCGTGTTTTGAAACAGTGTTTACAACAAAAACCGCCAGCTGATTGAACCTGCGCCCTAATGCTCACCTACGAAGCACGTTGACACTGATCCATGAGTCGGGTTTATTACATCATTCAATAAATTATGAATCATCTTTGTAAATACTTAATACCAGTTTCACATACCAGGTGCTATTTATTACAAATTTCTCGGATAAATATTAAATACTAATTCTGCGTAAAAGTTACTATCAATCCCCAATTTTTTGGATAATGTCAGATTCTCATGACAGCAATAAATTATTCTCCATTTTTAATCATAACTGATGTTTCCGCATTAATCTAATCAGTGTTTACAAATAATGCTCTTCATAGCGTCTTATAACATTGATCGACGTGATACTCAGCGAACAGAAAAGTAATTTCATGGTCTAGTGGATGGATTCCCCCAGACCAAATTCCAAAGACTCAAGGGCGCGGATGAAAATTTGTAAAAATTCTATTGGCTTAATTCAATCTGTAGTAAAGTGGATAATCATGTTGAACAATAACGAAGTTACATGATTTGGTTACGTTATTTTTGATTTTTTTAAAAGCACTTTTTTTCCTATTGATTGATGCCTTTAACATTTATGAGATTTTTCACAATTTTTTTTTTCCTTTGCAATATTTTTGAAGTAATATTTATTTTTTCAACTGCTGCCATGTATTTTTTTAAAGTTTTCTCCTGAAATTTTCTACAGTTTGCAATTAAGCAACAACGCTCTATTGTTGGTAATTTGTTTTTTTTTTTTTAAAAAAATATTTGCTTGTTTTTTTTTAAAGATAATACTTAAATACTTTTGGTGAAATACAGAGTCAATTTACTTGCGTTGTACATCTAAAAGAACATATTCTTCTTCAGTGGCGCAACAGCCCTGTGGTGGGCCAAGACCGTTCTGCATGCTGGAAGAAAGAAAGGAGATGGTTTCTTTTTACGGGGTAGGGTTGTCAGTCTTACGCCCAAAGCTCTACAGTCATATTAGACAAGGGGCCTGATGGCCGAGTGGCCAGCGCTCGGTACCACAGGTTTCGGATTCGAATCCCAGAGGTTTGGATGTCTGTAGTGGCTCGTAATCCACTTTAAGCTGTAGGTACCTGTCTCATATGACAGCAGAACGTCACATAGCCCAATCAGACTTCTCACGCACATCATTCCCACACTTAAAGGGGCATCTCAGCTGTAGGCACAGTGAGGTGGTGTAGTAGTAGTAGTCATATTAGACAGGGATCTACAGTTTAAAGTGGACCAAACAGCCCAGATTCAAACACCATGGCGCCGAACGCCAGTCACTAGGCCATCAGGCCCCACAAGAATGCAAGTGCATTAGTTATAATATGGTATCATATTAGTTGGAGTTATTAATTATATATCATATTATTTAAAACATATAACCTTCTTTCATATGATAAGATATAATTAAAAAAGGAAAAATTAGAACTTTTTCGTAAATTTTAATGTCATATTAGATTAAGAAAAATTAATTAATCTATCGGAAAACAATTTAAATTTCTAAATGTTAAGGTTTTTAAATTACAATAAATACACAAAAAATACTCATATATAATTGTTACTTTATATAATGAGCAATTACAGCCTTTATTTATTAAAAATAATAAATAAATAAAAACTGTTTGTAATTTTTGAATACATAAATACATAATATAAATTATATTAATACATCGAATATACATACAATTGAATACATCGAATATACATACAATTGAATACATTCAATATACATACAATTGAATACATCTAATATACATACAATTGAATACATCCAATATACATACAATTGAATACATCCAATATACATACAATTGAATACATCCAATATAAGTTATATGATTAATTATAAAAATTTCTATCTCACTGTCCCACAGGTTTCGGATTTACATCTCTACGGGCCTGATGGCCGAGTGACTGGTACTCTCTGCCACAGGTTTCAAATTCGAATCCCGGGGGTGCCATGAATATTTGTAGTGAATCGGAATCCACTTTAAACCATAGGTCCCGGTATAAGTCCCACTATAGAGCGACTATAGAGCGTTTAGTATAGAGTTGACAACACTCCCCCTTAAAAAGTAAACATATCCTGTCTGTAAATCTGCCAGTAGGCAGACGGCCTTGGCCTACCTTGGAAGCTGTTGCGCCAGTGAAGAAGATATTGGTATCGAATTTTCCTTTTCAGTATTTATATGATTAATTATAAAAATTTCTGTCTCACTGTGCCGCAGGTTTCGGATTTGAGTCAAGACGATGCCACGAATGTTTGTAATGTTCTGAATCCACTTTAAAACGTAGATTCCGGTCTAATATGACTGTAGGGTGCAGGACTGATTCAGTAAAAAGGAAAAACTCCTCTGTTTCGGAATCTGCCGTTAGCAGAAGGCCATGGTCCAACATGGACTGTAGTGCTGATGACTTAGTTAGTTCTTATATCTCTAAACTATTCCTTTCAATAATAAGATTTTGAAAAAAAATACAAACATTTGTTTTTATTTCTTATCCCATATCCCTCTTAGTCGACAGCAACATTTAGATCAAGTCCATATACCCGTCTGTTCTCATGGATGAAGGGAAAGGAGCAGCTTTTATTGTGAGGGAGCACCCCCTAGGTAGAAGTCTGACTTGGCTCCGTGACGTTGAAGAAGGAGGGGAGTGCCTTCCGGGAGGACTTTTAGAGGGAACTACTATGCATTTGCGTAGCGTATGCGAAGAAATCCGGAAAACTCCCAGTAGGTAGTTCGACTCATGAAGTAAGATGCTGAACAATACAAATGCTATTGAGGCTCCTCGTTTTTGAAACAGTGTTTAACAACAATGCCACCAACGGATTGAACCTCCTCCCTAATGCTCACCAGCGGCGCACGAGTTGGGCAAGTTATGACTTTATATATCTAACTATTCCTTTCAATATTATGGTTTTGAAAAAATGATATCAAATGCAAAAGCGATAAATCCATTCAGATCAATAGAAACATTTAATTTTAAGTTTTAGTGAACACCATTAAAATGGGTTTTTATTCTAAACTTTGGTTTTTAATTTTTCTCCAATAAAAATTATCAAAGTTAAAATCACAGTACGATATTCACAAAATTCAACACCAAGTATTACCTGATAAATATTTAATAAACGTTACATTATTGCAACAGAATTCTTAGTCAGTTCCCCCTATTTTTCGAAAGAGATGTGTTCCAGTAGGAGTAAATAAATAAAAAAAAATAGTTGCAGACATTTCATTCTTTAACGTGCAACACAACATATAGCGGATCAATGCGTATAAAAATATGAAATGTCTGCCGTAGAGACTAACATCATTATTGAAGGACCAGTCAGGTATAATCAATTCTTTGTCAGAACCAGATGTTTCTGACATTGCGAAAACGTTAAAGCAAGCTATAAGAATCTTGTATGGAATTAAAGTTTATGGATGTCGGTAGGTTACAAAAGCTCTAAAATAAGGTTTTTGTATGAGGAAAAAAAATACCAGAATTTGATTTTTACAGTGTGAGCAATAGAAGGCAAACAGGATATTATCAAAGTTCAGAGTTTTGCACATTGGAGGTAAATTGTTAAATTATACTTTAAATAGGATTGCTTTGTATATTTAATTTATATAGAATCTGAAATTTTACGTTCATTTTAAAATTAACTTAAAAAAAGAAACTTTATACAGATAGGACAGTTGTATGAGTGTCTTTGTAACTTAAAAATATAATAAATATATCTTTTTTTTTTAAATATGATTTAATATTTTTTTTAAATCGAAAATGTTTATTTTCTGAGTAAAAAGAAGTAGTGAAAACAACACTCTTAATTGAATAAAAATTGGAATTTTCATAACATTATCAATGTTTATAACATTTTATTATAACAACGTCATTCTTTTACAGCAATATGGTATATAACAGCATAAATATTTTATAATAATGAGTCCTAATTATAATATTAATATTAGTATTTTAAAACCTTTTCATTAGTTAAAAGGTAATTTTTATAATAATATTATTATAAAAATCTCATTATTATAAAACATTTACAGTGTTATAACAATGTGTTCTTATAACATTGTTTATGTTACAATGTTATGTTGCAGAAATGTTTATGTTACAATAAGTTACAACAATGTTAGCAATGTTTATGCTACAATAGATTACAACAATGTTAGCAATGTTTATGTTACAATGTTATGTTGCAACAATGTTTATGTTAAATATGTTACAACAATGTTAATTATAAAACATTAACAACAATGTTTTATGTTCAAGCGTTTTTAAATGTTTTATAATAATGAGATCTTATAACAATATAAATTTTTTATAATAATGAGTTATATGACAATATGTGCATATAAGAATAAATTAAAATATTAACTTTACGTAAATTATTGAACTGTTTCCTTAAGACTTTTACATTATGATATTGGGCGAAGGAGTATCATATCTATTATTTATACACAATGAAAAATTATTTCATCTCTATTTCATTTTATTTTAAAATTACTTTAGATATAGATATACAAAAACATAATATTATTCTTCGGATAAAAATGTTAAGCCATATATTATGAAATTAATTGCCTAGTACAAAAACTATGAGTAAACTGAATTCATAAATAAGAGCATCTTGAGTCCTTATGATGCACATCGTTTTTTTTTTCTTTCTAATGCAGCTGGAAAACACTTAGACAGCTTGGTCTTGGATGCCTTAAGGCAAGCGCTGCACAGACGTACTCACTTTGCATTAATTACCCAGGGGGCGCGTGTAACTTGAAGATAAGCCACGGACGCGGAGTAACAATGCCCCCGCAACGTTCAACGATCATATTAGACCGGGACCTACAGTTTAAAGTGGATTCCGAACCACTACAAACATCCATGGCACCGCCGGGACTCGAACCCGAAACCTGTGGTACCGAGCGCTAGCCACTCGGCCATTTAGGCTCTATGATGCGCATTGTACTCTTATACACTTTTATATTATGGCTCAGATATGAAATAAGGAAAACATTGAAATTGGCGACTATCTCAAATTTTATTTGGCGATATTTGAAGAAAAAAAGGGATCGTCCGGATATTTTAGAAATAATATCGACTACACGGAGAAATTTCTGTCACCAAAATTAGTATATTAATACTATTACATTATATCTATATTTTTTAAATAATACTGCGGAAACACTTGATATTTTAAGTAATACTTTGTTTCATTGATGTATTATAAGTTTATCCAAACTTATACATAGTGATACACTCAATCTAATTAACATAATTATAGTTATTAAAGAATATAATAATAATAATCATAAATAAATGTAAGAAAATAAAAAATTGTTTAAGCTTAATTCAATATTTTAAAACGACTTCCTGTGCAGTAAACTATATGAGGAATTTTTTAAAAATTTAAAAAATATTAAACGAAATAACGTATGGAAAAAAAAGTATTACCAATATAAATGACATGTATGTGTCTCGAATTTAAAGGAAATATCAATAAGAAAAAACATCGAAGTTGATCAAGAATTTTTTTAAACATATTAAGTTTGTTTCATTAACAAAATGAAAGTGTACTGAAAATATCCCACTATGAAAAAAACTGTTTTATTTTTTCATTCAAAAATATTATTATATCATAAATAGATTCTTTAAATGATAATTTTCTTTGAAAATATTCAGCTTCCGTTTGCCTTTTAACTGAAATTTCATTTTATTCAATTCTTTCTATTAGTTCACACTCTCCCTATATATATCTTGTTCAAATTTTTAACCGTTCATAAAATACTTTTTATTCATCCATTGAAGTTCAAATACATTTTTTTTAACTTGCGGTGGATGACATTTGATAATAATACAGTTTTTTCAAATATTAATTCATTAATTCAATTTAATTAATTACTTTTAATTTTTTTTATTTAAGTTGCATATACCCACCAATAGATAGCGCCAGATAAACTTAAAAAAATGAATGAAAATTATTTATAAAGGACTTTCTGCAATATAGTGGAAAAAAGTTAACTTGACTTTAAAACAAGTAATATAAAAAAAAAAAAATTAAAGTACAATTAGTTTCAATCTGATGTAAGATTTATAATATTTCAGTGCATTTATAATTTTGTTCCAATAGCATATCAATGGGACGAAACTATGATCTTCAACTATTATAAACAGAAACTGTACGAAGAAATTTATATTCTTCCCCAACAGATAAATCACGTATTAACACTTCCATAACCAAACCGAACTCAACTCCCCACTCAATGCATCTTGACTGCGACTAAGCTATCACCTCCTCGATGCTAATTTTAACACTTCCTATTACACCCCCTTTTCTTGGTCGTTAATCACCCGAATGGGAGGAGTGTCCGGCCATCATCCCCTGCTGCCGGACTCAAGTATTCGCGAGCCTAATGAAATCGCTGACCTACATTTCTCGTTGCTGGACAGACAGATTAGCTGCCAGACGACGATGGGATTGTCTCTTTTTATGCCTGGTCACTTTTATCCGGGACCCTCCACTTCCAATGGGTGAGTGGACTATCCGGCAATAGAGCGAAGGAGGAGGGCTTAATGTTTGTGTCCTTTGGGGGACGATTCATAGAAGAGTGATTCGGTTTTATTTCTGCTTTATTCGTTGGGGGTAAATAAAAGTGGTTTTTTTTTCCAGTCATGTATTTTTGAATAGCATTATTCAAAAAATATTAAGCAATAAATATGTCAATATATCGATCAATGTAGAGCACAAGTTCTAAACTTGTGAGATTGGTTCTAGGCAGTGGTTCCCAAACTGGGGTCCACGGTCCTCAAAAAGAGCGGAGAGGTTTTGCTTGTCCCTCTATGGTCATTTTATGCACACTTTGGGCTAATTATAACGGGAAAAACAGTTATAATTAGCCTAACCCCTAACAAACATCCCTGCCACCATCAGGATTTGAACCTGAATCTTGCAGTCCCAAAGGCCAGAGCGCTAGCCAATTGGCCATCAGGCCACGAGTAGGGAGGTATTACTTAGTTCAAATTTGGAGTTCTCATAGTTGCCACGCCCCAATTTTTTTCTTGGTAAGATTTTCTGATGATGTTGATTGTACTTGGAATGCTATATTATCTTAATTAATAAACCTACTTAATTGAGACGATTAATTAATTTAATTTCTGTAGTGTTATCATTTTAATAGCAAAAACTGATGTTAAAATTGCAGTAATTATTATTTGCAGAATGTTGCAACGATGACTCTAAAAGTGTTTAACGACTACCTTTGAGTGTGAGACAGCTTTTTCCAGTAAATTTGCTTTGAATGACAAAATTCACCTGAAATGGATAAATGACATGAGATTTGCAATGGCAAAAAAAAAAAAAAAAAAAAAAAAAGCTAAACATTGATCTGTTTCAGGCAAAGTAGATATATCCTTACCATTGATATTTGAATTTATATTTTAAGAGTAAGATTTGCCATTTGACAAAAACTGTTTTATTGACACTTAGTCCGTGGGAATATTAAGTTAATGTAAGTATATAAAGGTTCCAAGAGCGTCAATTGTTTTAAGAGACCAATAATCAAGTGATCTTAAAACAGTTTGAAAAAACTTATTTAGAATGTCTGTGAGTTGGGAAGAGAAAAAAAAATTGAAATTTTTATTTTCACTGACCTAATAAATCATATGAACTTTTTAATCATATTAATCATAATAACATGAATGTTTATGATGAATTATGGCATAAAGTTGCATTTGTGGTAACCTATATAAATATCAGCTTTTTAGCTAATTTTGTGGTAAGCATAAAAATTTTAAGATAAATAATTGCATAATTCGCATAATTGGAAACTTTGCAAATGTGAAGCAACCTGTGCTTCATGAAGTACTCAAAAAATAATATGCATTTGAATCGATCCATGCCATGATTTGAAAGTAGAAATAAATTGGAGGAAAAGAGCAGATATAAGCTGAATTTGGATATAATATTTCGTGCATGTGTGAGAGAAATGAATTACGAATGAACAATTGAAAACGGTTTTATTTATTTGGTAAATAAAATTGTATTTTTCCATCTCGTATTTTGAATAAATATATTGATGTATGATTATGTATTTAAAATTAGTTTTTATATGTACTATTTATAGAAAATAAAACGTTGTTGATATAAAAAAAGTTTATTTCTGCAAAAGAAATAAAAAGATTCATGTAGAAATTTTACTTTAAAGTATTCGGTTAGTTAGAAAGTTGTGTCTTTTTGTTCCAATTGAAATAGTCCTTATTTCATTGCTATTTGCACTATTTAGACAATTTTGGTATTACTCGAAAGCTGATTTCAACGTTTTGATTTTTGATATTACAGGTGTTTTTTAATCATTGAGAAATAGGGGTATATGATAGATAAAAAAACTTCATTTAGGCTGTATGCTTTATAAATTCCAACTTGGTCATAATGTTCATAAACATTTGTGTTTCGTTTTTTGGAAAATCTAAAATTAAAGTGCATACTGTCCAAAGATGGTTTAAAACATTCAGGTGGGATGACTTGAAGCTTCGTAATGAACCTCGCACCGGAAGATCAAAGGAGCTTAATGAACAGGTTCTAAGAGTTTTATTGACTAATGAACCACTATTGAACAAGACTGGCTTTATCTACAAATGCTTTCGTTGATTTTCCCGTGAATTAAGAGAAATAAATATGGCAGATAGAATTTTTGTTGATTCTTCGCTGCTTTTTCAACGATAACATAAGGCATTCTTAGGTTATTGGAGACAAAGTGAATTGGTGGATTGTAGTGTATTGTATATGACAATGTAGTGTGGAAAAGAGCCACGATAATGGCAGGAAGTAGACCTCCTATCCTTGCAAAGGCCAATTTGCACCAAAAAAGCTAATGCTTTGTATTTGGTGGAAATTGTTGCAACCAGATGAAGCTGCCTGTAAAACTATATTGTGATAAGATAACCGACTGGATACAAAAATGCATGAACTTCGTCCAGCACTGTATAATCGAAAAGGTGTTGTCTTCCAACAGAGCAATGTCAGGCCTCACGTGGATTTAAGGACGAAGATTATCCAGGCTCTTGGTTATGAAGCTCTATCACATCCATCATACTTACCTGTCACCATCTGACTGCCACTTGTTCCCCTTGATGAAGAATTTTCTTAAAGGAAAAAAATTTCGAAATTTTCAGGATATTCAGAAGGCAAGGGTAAATTTCCTGGCCTCAAAAGATAAGATCTTTTATACATCCTGCATAAATGACTTTTTTGACTTTTGGAGGAAGGTCATTATTCCACTAATTAATGCCACTTATGAATTTAACTATGAAAAATTTAAATTTCCTCAAAAATCGTCATAACTTTCTTAACAACCTTATTGTTATTTTTCAGAAAATACCACTAATCATTAAAAAATTTTGTAACATTATTGTATAAATAAAGATATACCAGAAAAATTATTATAAATGAGGAGTAAAAAAGAAAAAAAAGAATCTTCGAGTTATTCAACTCGTTATTTATAAATAAGTGATTCAGATCAATTTTGAAACACATTTCTGTGAATCACAAAAATAATGTAACGTTTTACAATTTTGTATATAAAAAAAATTTTAACCATTCACTCAGCATTATTAATAAAAAATAAAATGCTATCTGCAATAATATAAGGAAGGAAGGAAGTAATAAGTAATCAGGAAGTAGAGGAAAAATATATGGAATATTCAGACGTTCGATAATTAAATATGTCTGCTTTATCAATGAAATAAAATTCGCAGAAGAGTAAATGTTAATATTTTTATCATGATCATACAATAATGACTGTTTATTTTAAGCATGGGTTAAATGAAAATATTTTCTGTCACTATGCTGTTTAAATGATATCATACGTACAAAAATAAAAACTTAATGGCTTCAATATATGAAAAAAGCTATTTGACAATCTTGAGCAAAAAATAAGAAATTTTTATTAATCTATTTTTATTGATTAATCTATTTTATTTAATCTATTTTTATTTGTAGTTTTTGTATTGTTGGGAAGTGATTCTGAGAATGGTGATAAAGATTATATTTGTTTAATGGTTATGGTAAACAAAAGAGTTTTTTTTTTCATCAGTGCATTTTGACAAATATTATTCATAATAATTAAAACATCATTCTAACCAATATAAGAATAATCCTATGAAATAATATTGATTCAAAAATAAGAAAGAGCATAATAAAAGTTACATCTGGATTTAATGTTTATGTAATTGGGTCTTGAACCGCAGAAATCGATTCAAATTATTTGTACTTTATGCATGTGTTATTATTTTTAATTTATGTATTTTTTTCTATGTATTTCAGATAACATTATTCGTAAAAATTAAAAGTTATACATATAAGTATAATGATACAAAGAGTATTTAGGCGTAATATTTGAGTCACTGAGGCGTGATTCACAAAAAGTAATTTACATTTTTTAATTTTATGTTTCTCATGATAAATAAAATTGTCTTTTACCATTATGTGTTTTGAATAACACCATCGATAAAAATAAACGTCGAGCTTATTATTATACTTATCGAGCAATCCAGCAAATAAAATAAGAATATAAGAGGGAATTATCTCTTTAGAATTATTATTTAGCAATTCATCATATAATTTCACGACTGACTTACTTGCTCACCGATTTAAAGACGATTATATTTTTTTTATACATAACTATATTTAAGATAGGAAGATTATATTAATTTATATGATTATATTCCTTTAAAACTTAAGAGTGTTTTTTTTAAGAAAATTGTATTCTAGAAGCATTTCTACGCTAGTACTTTCTTTAATCTGTAATTATCCAGGTCATTATTGTTACAAAATATTTCTTATCATTAAGGTACACGAACACCTTCGAAGGAATTTTTTGGAAATTATTGAAATTTTTTATCTTTTTACACATTTTTGGATTGAATGTGTCTAAAAAATTATGATTCCACATAAAAAAAATTTCATTATTATTTTTTTTTAATTTTTATATGCTAAAAAAAAATCTTTTTTTTTTTAAATTTTTATATGGGTAAAAATGGCCAAAAATTGATACTGTTACAAAACATAACTAAATATGAAATCAATATTTTTTAAATTTCTAAGTTTGTATTTGTTTGTACTAACATTCTACAGGGAATAGACCTCTGGCAAATTTATATCTTTATTATTTATTACTTTGTATTAATTTAAATGTTGTCGACACAAATTTCTTCCAAAATTTGCATGTAATTCCATTTCCATAAATTCCATGACTGTGGATGATTTTTCCTCACTCATTTCATACAAGAAATTGTAAATCTTTCCATGAATTTCTACACCATCATTCCACTTTTTCACACTGCTAATTAACAGAAACCTTGGCAGCCAACTCAGATACACGTATACAACCGATGGTAGTTGGTCAACCAATCACTAATTTAATGGCCATATTATAAAAAGAAGTCCACAAAGTTATTTCACCTGACTCGATTTCTATATAAAACAATGCACTCTGACAAATAAATTTTCTTCAATCCTATATCTTATTGACTCTAAATAGAGGGTATTCTGTCTATCCATGTTATTGGCATACGTCGTTAGATATGTCTTTGATTTGGATCCAGTCATCCAACGAACAGAAATAGCATGCCTTATAATATCCTGAGGGTATTTATTCTTAGATAAAATTATTTTGAGTTTTAATGTTTCTTTCCTTTCGTTTTTCATAAGTATTTCTTTTGGTTTTACTAAAACTTGGCATTTTACAACATTTCCTGGACAGCATGTCTCATACGCTGTTTTTGTCTATTTTTATAAATGTTTGTGTTCGTTTTTGATCTGCCAATGAAGTTCTTACCGTTCATCCTTTTGATATTTGTGTTTGTCTACTGATGGTTTCGTTACTGCAACTTTTATGTACTTCGGATTTTGAACAATAATTTCCTTCATTTTTTTCCCCCCTTTTTTTTTGAGAGATCTGAATTTGAGTCACTACAAAGTTTTTGTATGTATTGCGAATGCTATGATGATTTTGTTATACAATTTGTATGCGTGTTTTGTGTGTCTGTATATGTGCTTGTGTTGTGTGGGTATGTATGTGTTTCAAAAAACCTTTGCATATTGTAATATAATGCAAAACAAATTATGAATTTTTCTTTATAGAATATAAAAAGATTAAGGGGTATGACAATTATTCCAGTTTTTTAATCCATAAATAAAATTATGAATTTGTATTTTTATTGATTTTGTTATTTATTTATTTATTCTCTTGATAGATTTCAAATTGTTTTAAATATTTTTTTCAATATAAGTTCATATTTTGTTTGTTAATTATATGCTCATATTTAGTATACCTTTTACTCTTTACTTGATCATATCTCCTTTTATAAATTTTGTACCAAATGCTAAAAAAATATTTACTTAATTAATTTTTAATAATTAAAAAAATAACATTTTTCTATTATTAATCGTCTAAAAAAAATCTGCCTTCAAACTACAAGACCTGAACATTTACATGGCTTTGCACACATTTTTTTAAACTATTCGTTTCTAAATAATTCAGTTGGACGTAAGGAAAAAAATACTTCCTTTATCTAAAGTTTTCTATAAAATAAAATTTTTTTTAAGAAACAAAACTCTTTTGGGCTGAACTGAATAAAAGAAATAAAAAAAATATTTTTTTCAGCACCGTAACTAAAAAAAAAAAAAAAAAAAAAGGCTCAAGGTTAAACTTTTCTGCCGTTCTGAAAAAAGGGTACGTTAATTTAATTTTTTATTCTAATATGTTTGTTTCATTTGTAAAAAGAACTGTTTTGTTTATATTCAAATGACAGCTACATTTATGTCCCGGCCATTTCAGCATGCCATTAATCAATAAGTGTAAAAGGGTTTATAAGGAAAAGCATGAAAATAAGGAAATAAAAAAAATAATTTATATTCTTTTTGTACAAATATTTTAAATAAGGGTATCGATATTATCACATCTCATAAATCTTTAACGTATTACTTTTTTAAGAATTTTACTTTGTCATGTTACGTAAGACATTAATATATAAATTGATAAATTCTCAAGCAATAATATTCTTTTTTGAAATCAGACAACAAATAAATTTTTCCTCCTATATTTCCATAAATCTTGTGAATTAAAAATAAACGTTCTTTATTTTTTTTAAAAAAATCATTACTTAATTTTTTTTTTATCCAAAAGAGTTTTACCCTTAAAATTATGGGTGTTTTTTCGAGAGTACTTTTTCATTTCCTTAAACAATTTTTTGTTCTTGACAATCTTCAACGTTTCTTCTTGGTTAATTTTTTAAATTTCTTTCATGAGCTATTCTATTGGTTTATTTAAATTTCTTTCAGGAGCTAATAATTAAATAACGTAATATTTTTTCTGGCCTGACGCGTAGCTCAGTGGTAATTTGCGCCACTGGTGAGCGTTTGGGTAGCAGTTCAATCAGCTGGCAGCATTGTTGTAAACACTGTTTCAAAAACGAGTAGACTCGATGGCATTTGTGATGTTTAGCACCTTGCCTCATGAGTCAGATTGTCTGGTGGGCGTTTTCCAGCTTTTCTTCCATACAATATACAAATGCAGGGTTGTTCCCCCTAAAAGTCCTCCCGGAAGGCACTGCCCTCATTCTTCAGCGACTCGGAGTCTACCAGACTTTTACCTTCTACCTCTTTCATTGTTTTCGCATTCATGTTCAAGCTCATTTCCTTACCACATGAGCATGGAAACCTCATAGATTCGTCACCTAATCTACTCATTTTTAATGTAGTATCTGAAATGCACGCTGCTATTAAGTACGAAATTTAAATTTTTTAAAAACTAAATCAATAAAATATTCATAATATCTTTTAAAAATTAATTTAAATTTCATTAATTATTAACATTAGTTAATTAATTTTGGAATAGTAGGACTAATTGTTTTTGACTAATTTGGATCAATTTCCTCGAATAACAATCTCAAAAACTGATAATAAATTTAATTTAAAATAGTTTTATAAACATACCGCACAAATTTCAAGTACAAATTTTAATTTGAAAAGAACAGTTTCAATTTATGTCGAATAAAGATTTCACTGACTGATATTATATTTAATTTAAAATTAATTTTATGAAGAAGCTGTAATAATTTTTAAGACTAAACTTATTTTGATATCAACAATTTTACTTTAAACAGAATAAAAATTTAAATAACTTTTGAATTCAGTTTATTATTTTGTAAATATATTGTATTAATTTTTATTTGGAAAAAATTTATTTTGATAATAACTTAAATTTGTTCTGAATTAAAATTTCACTGACTGATATTTCATGTAATTTTATATAGAAAATTTTTTTGCAAAAAAAAATAAATAAATAACACTGACTGATTAATGTATTCAATTATTCTTTAAGACGAAATGTATTTCAATAATAATGGTTCAGACAAATATCGAATAATATTTGCAAGAACTGCTATTGAATTATTTAAAAAAATATTTTTATTAAAAGACTGAGTCTTATTGCGTAACCTATTTTGATTGAAACAATTTTAAATTATAACAATGAAAATTTCCTGCAGCAAGTGTTTAAATCAATTTAATACTGAACGTAAAATTTCTAAACTTAACTAGTTAAAATAAATGAACTTACAACAATTATGAGAAACCAAATTAAAGTGGAATATTTTCGAACGTAATATTTGATATAATTTCCAGTGCATGTTCTCCCGTAATTGGATGATAATGAAACATAATTTAACTTACCAAATAAATCGACGAGGTTTGACGGTCAGATGGATTAAATACAACTAACCAACTCCGGAATGAGTAGAATTCTAGATATTTGCTTTTCTCAATTTATGAGTAGGGTGCATTTAATAATAATTGTGAATCACTAAATTTAGTCAATGGTATTATTTTAATCCCCATATATGGGTCTCGTAATTTAATATCGGTAGCATACATAAATTGAAATCAGATTTCTTTAGATATTTCATGTATTTAGTGTGAATCGAAAAAAGATGTACTAAATTCGTTATAATATAATATATTATTTAATTAATTATAAATAATATAATATATTATAGTATAGAATTTAAAAAGTTTGTTATAATAGAAATTCGTTTCTGAAACTCTATTCATTCAAGTTTCATTTTTTAAAATTCTTTCAAAATTTCATTTATTTACTCATTTTAAAAATTTATTCATTTATTCATTTTAAAAATTCATTCAAATTTCACTCATTTATTCATTTTAAAAATTCTTTCATTGAAAATCCAGATTTTATTTTTAACTTGATAATAATCTCATCACGAGTTAAAAATAAAGTATGGATTTTGAAATGGATGAATTTTTAAAATGAATAAATGAAAAGCATTTAAATGATTTCTTAAAAAGAGCAAATGAATTAATTATAAAAATCAATAAATCAATGAAATTTCAAAGAATAAAAAAATGAAATGAATAAATTTAATGAATGAATAATTTTTTAAAATCAATAAGTGAAAGAAATTTGAATGAATTTTTAAATAATTAAATGAATGAAATTTAAATGAATTTCCTAAGTTGGAGGACAACATTTTGAAATCTTAGAATAAAAAAATTTTTTAAAAAAACTAGAATTTTATTTTAATTATTTTAATGATTCACATAATAAATTATGTTCTCAAAATTTATATTTAATTTTCTTTTTTTATGTTTCAATAACTGAACTAATTTACTTAAATAAAATTGACCAGTCGTATGGAAATCGCATTAGAATTTCTTGATGGAAGAATCCGAAACTCCCATGTATTGGGATTGGCAATTTGATTCATTCAACCTCATGAACATTTACTTATATCTAGTATGAAATATACAAAATAATTTTCTTTGTCTTAAGTATGGAAATGGGAAAAACTATATCATATGTTTCAAAATGAGAAAAAAATATATTATGGATTATTAGTTAGGTGTAAATAATTTAAATTAAACCATTTAAATTTCAATCAGATTATAATTTTTATGCATTTATGACAGAATTATTAAATATTTAAATCATTATTCTATACATTATTAGATTTAAAGATAATCTCATAATAGTCACAATCAATTTCATTCACAAATAGGTACAATGTACAATTTCCAGATTTGAATCCGCCCCAGGTATTTATTGCAGTCATTGACACAGACAATTAAGTGCTCAAATCAAGTGACAGTAATTTGCTCAGTGGGAGTTTACTAGGTTTTCTCCCAAATGAACAAATATTAATAAAAATTCAATGATTATCTATAAATTATAAGAGCTAAATTTGTATAATGTTAATCATTATTTCAAAATTCATTTAACCCTATGAAATCATTTATATATTCTTTTATAATTTATTTATATTATTCTAAAATAAAATGAACTTTTTTTTTTAATTTAAAAAATAGAAAATGTTATAATTAGTTTTACTTTTGAACAGTTTTTCTATGCACAGTTTAATTTAAGATAATTTTTAGATAAATAATTGTATTCGATATTAATCATTATATTTTTTTCTGTTTTTATTAAATATCCAATTTGCAATATTACATTGAATAATTTAATTATCTATTTCAGTTATTTTATAATCCAATTTCTCGCATTTAACTAACTTTTGATTCTTTTAAATTTGTTTTTAATGCGTACTTCAATTAAAGCGAAGATTAAAGAGTCTTTAAAACAAACTTTTCAAAACTATTACTTCAAAATATTCACGAATGTATGTCTTTCAAAATACCAAAGGTGGGAAGTGTGAATCGAAGTCAGGAGCATGAGTTGGGAATTGGAGCATTTTTGAAAGGAATCGCTATAAAAATCCAATTCCCTTCCGGATGAAAAATCCAATTCATTCTTTTATAAAATGATATTTATTTTCCACAAATTCTTGGAATTAATGGTGAAATTAAATGTTATGGAGGTAATTCAATTGTAACAAGTAATACAGGGAATGGTTGGGAAATGTGAGTCGAAGTCAGGTCAGGGACATGAATTGAGTATTGAGTATTTTAAAAAAGAATCGGGAATGTATATGAAATATATAATTTATATATACATTATATATGAAATATATAATGTAATTTATGAAGAAAGTATAAAAATCCCATATCCAACTCTTTTATAAAATAATATTTATTTTCTGCAAATGCTTGAATTAAAAATAAACATTAACTGTTACGGAGGGAATTGAATTGCAACAAGTAATGCAATTGAATCAAAGACAGTTACTACCTTAGTAGAAAACTAAGTATGAGTTCAGACTTTCATAGGCCAACGACAAAAATTTAATAAATGTATCACTCGGGAAAAACATTTCCACTATCATCGAATAGAAAGAGAAAAAAAAAACCGTAATATTAAGTAAAGGTTCCAACAATTTAATACAGTAACAATTTTTTATCTAAACATATTCACAGATTGAACTGTTTTAAGCTAATGCATTTTTAACTGAAGGTACTTTTTTCGATCAGTACTGTTAATTAATTACTTTTTCTAAACAGACACATCTAGTTTTAGCAAGATTATTAATGCCATCCACCTTATTTGGGTGTCGTTAATGGCCTTAAAGTAAAATTTAAAATATAAACAGTTTTAAAAAGTTCACGAAAAGCATTTAACAAATAATTCAGTTAGAAAAAAATTATTTCTCAACAATTCTAAAAGGGAAAAAAACAGCAAAGAAAAGGTTACAACAATTTCATTCAGTAAAATTTTTTTATCTATACATATTCACTGATTTAACTGCTTTGGGTTGATACATTTTTAGCTGAAGATACATTTTTCATTCAGTACGGTTCATTAACTACATCTTTTTATATAGGTATATCTAATTTTAGCAAGACGTAAACTGTATGGTTTATTAATGTGGTGTTTTTAATGGTCTTAAACTAAAATTAAAAAAAAAATAATAATAAACAGATTTAAAGAGTTCACTACAAGCATTGTAACTAAACCAGTTCGAAAAAAAATTCTTACTCAACGATTCTAAAGGAGGAAAAAACAGCAAATAAAAGGTACCAACAATTTAATTCAGTGACAATTTTTTATCGGAACATATTCACTGATTGGACTGTTTTAAGCTGATACATTTTTAACTGAATATACTTTTTTTCGATCAGTACTGTTCATTACATACTTTTTTATACAGACACATATCATTTTAGCAAGATGTACACTGTATCGTTTATTAATGCGATATTTTTATTGGCTATAAACAAAAATTTAAAAAATAAACAGTTTTAAAGAATTCACGACAAGCATTTTAACAAATAAATCAGTTATAACAAAATTCTTTCTCAACGATTTTAATAGGAAAAGAAACAGTAATTCCAACAATTTTTTTCATGACAATTTTTTAAACATATTAGCTGATTGATCTGTTTTAGATTGATACATTTTTAACAGAAGATATTTCTTTTCATTCAGTACTGTTCATTACATACTTTTCTCAAAGACACATCTAATTTTAGCAAGATTTTGTACCTACCCCTTATTTGGGTGTTTTTAATGGCCTTAAACAAAAATTAAAAATAAATAAACAATTTAAAAAGTCCACGACAAGCATTTTAACAAATAAATCAGTTGAAAAAAATTCTAAAAGGGGTAAAAAAACAGCAAAGAAAAGGTACCAACAATTTAATTCAGTAACATTTTTTTATTGAAACATATTTACTGATTGAACTGGGTTTTTTTACATACTTTTAACTGAACATTTTTAACATGAAGATCCTTTTTTTCATTTAATATTGTTCATTACTTACTTTTTTTATAGGCACATCTAATTTTAGTAAAATTTGGTGGTTAATTTTAGTAAAATTTAATGGTCTTAAACTAAGCTTTAAAAAATAAACAGTTTTAAAGAGACAAGCATTTTAACAAATAAACCAGTTGGAAAAAAATTCTTACTCAACGATTCTAAAGGAGAAAAAAAACAGCAAAGAAAAGGTTCCAACAATTTAATTCAGTAACAAGTTTTTATCTAAACATATTCAATGATTGAACTGTTTTAAGCTGATACATTTTTAAATGAAGATACTTTTTTCAATCAGTATTGTTCATTACATACTTTTTTGTTTATATACAGACATGTCTAATTTTAGCAAGATGCACACTATATCGTTTATTAATGTGGTTGTTTTAAATGGCCTTAAACAAAAATTTAAAAAGTAAACAGTTTAAAAGAGCTCACAACAAGCATTTTAACAAATAAATCAGTTAGAAAAAAATTCTTACTCAACGAGTCTAAGGAGAAAAAACAACAAAGGACTCATCAAATATAAAGAAAAAAAATCATAATATGAAGTAAAGGTTCCAACAATTTAATTCAACAATATTTTTTATATAAATACATTCACTGTTTGAACTGTTTTAGGCTGATATGTTTTTAACTGAAGATAGTTTTTCCGATCAGTACTGTTCATTAACTACTTATTTTTATACAGACATATCTCATTTTAGCAAGATGTACAATATATCGTTTATTAATGCCATCCTCCTTATTTGGGCGTTTTTAATAGTCTTAAAGTAAAATTAAAAAATAAACGGTTTTAAAAAGACCGCAACAAACATTTAACAAATAAACCAGTTAGAAAAAAAAATCTTACTCAACGATTCTAAAAGGAAAAAACAGCAAATAAAAGGTTCCAACAGTTTAAAAAAAGAAGCAATCCCAGTGAACCTTCAGCCATCCGGTAATGATTACAAACAAGCTTTAAACGAATTATTCCAACATGTACGAGCAAAGAATCCTTTCTACGGAAAATGAATAAATCTTTTCGCAAACATTAACTCCCCGAGCTTCGTTTTTAATAACACCCCTTGCATCATTTCGCTTGCAATTTTTATCATTGCTGGGCCTTTGTCCTATGTAGATTAGCGTGTCTCCGTGGGGTTGGCACGATGCCAAAGAATACAGTGCACTAACAACTGCGCTTGCGAAGAGCGATAGCTCATTTCGCTTGCATATTAAACGATAGTTGGACGGATGGTGTCTTGCGGTGGTTAAGCAGGGAGGGGGTGGAAAGAATAAAAAAAAAGAAAAATTTTTGTCGAAGCTTTTTGTTCGGAAGTTTTCATCCTGTGGGATTTTGTGATAAAAAAAAATTCGTTCTTTTTCATTATTAATGATTCTAGCACCTTCAGAGAATCTATTGTTGTTTCTTATATCTCACTTAATATGCCATAAGGGCTACACCGACGTTACTCATTTAGCTCTACTCAGGCGGAACGTGTAGCTTGAAGATATGCTACGGACGCGAGTGACACTACCCCCAAAATTTAACTCCCTTAGTTGGATTCAAACCACCAACCTTTCGGTTAGTTTCCTTTCGGTTTCGCGCCAATTGTCGGTTGATGGCTAATTGTCTAGAGCTCTAGCCATTGGTGCTACAGGTTTGAGGTTCGAATCATGGCGGAGGCATGGATATTTGTTAGTGGTACGAAATCCTCGTTAAACTATAGGTAAGTGTAAAAGTAGCCCAAAGTGTGCACAAAATGACTGGTTAGTGGCAAACTAAACTAAATTATCTCACTTGGTAGACATCTACACCAGGCTCACAAACCTGTGTGAACTAATGGCTGAAAAGGAAGGGGGCAGCTTCTATTGTGTTGGAGCACCCGTAGGTAGAAGTCTGACTTGTCACCGTGACGCCCTACAATCATATGAGACCCGGACCTATTGCTTAAAGTGGATTCCGAATAGCTACAGACATCCATGGCACCGCCGGCACTAGTACCGAAACCTGTGGCACCGAGTGCCAAACAAAACCTTGAGGAATCGCAACATTGTCATTATAATTTCTCAGACAAGACAGGATCCATCAGATAACTGAGTTATGTTTATTTTATGTTTTGTGTTCATTTAACCATACTAAAAGAAATAATTTTTGAAAGGGATCACGACAGTGACACTATTATTCTTAAATTGTAAACTTCTGAATTGTTCATGAAAATCAGATTCATAATAATAATTAAAAGAAAAAGGTTTTGCATAAATCTATCAACTAATTTTAAAAAAAATATAAGTAATTTTCTCAACTTTTAAATTTTTACTCACAAGTTTTGAATATACGTATATACAAAAGTAAAATGATTATCTTTTAAGAAAGAATATGATAATCTTATTACGAAATTTTACATTAAAACTGTAATATTTATACATCTTGATGATACTATTAGATTGTTTGTACAAAATATTCATTTAATTATTTGTATTTAATGTGGTTTAATGAAAAAAAATTAAAGGATAGAATTTCTGTCACTTCAAGAGGGCCCTCTGTGGCGTTCATGGTCAGTAGGCCTCGAGACTCTCACCCGAGAAGAAGTACAGCGTAACCGACGTTGCCCCTGAGAAACGTTTAATACGGCGCAATCACTCACTTCTGTTGAGAAACATAAACGTTCCCAATCTCTCATCCGGTGAGAAAATATATATTTCACGCAATCTGCATATAAGTTGGCCTATAGACTCTCACCCGGAGAGGAAGTATAATTCGTACATCCAATGTGTACCTAAGTATCTTTATTTTTGGCTTAGTCGTGAAAGGATATATATATATATATATATGCTTGTAAATAAAGCTGTGTGTTCTCAAACCTGTGTCTCAATCCAACCACATCCTGTTACAATCCAGCTGCACAACCCACAATACTACAGAAAAAGATAAAATTGCTGATGACATAATTAAGGAAAAAAATAATATTAGCTTTTATAATTATTGAATTTTAATAAAATCAAACATTATATTTTAAACATTAACATTTTTAATTACTTAATTGTATGTATAAAAAATAATATATTTAATGAAATATTTTTGTTAGATTTCAAGTTTTGTGAATTAGTCATTTTTTAAATAGAAAATTTATTTAAATATCAATGTCTGATTATTTCACTAATAGCCTGTAAAAGTTTTTCATTATCTTTTTTTTTATTATTATTAGTTTTCTGATCTTGTCGCAAATGACCGCCATATTATTCAACATGCCAAAATCACAAATGATTATAAGAGATTTATAGCTAAATTGTGAAGAAAATCAAATTAAGGCGATTAGAAATAGGGTCGCTAAGTGCATAATCATTCCATTAATTGATTTATTATAGAATAACAAAAACTTTGTTTCTTTCTTTATTGCACAAATTCCGAATTAATTGCTGCAATTAAAGCACTTATACCTCCACTTCGATTAAGTCAGATATTGAAAGCCATTTAGAATATAAACATCTTTTATTATGTATTTAACTTTGTTTTTGTAGCATTACTTTTTTTTAACTTAATGTTCCGAAAGTGTTATTTATTATTATTATTATTATTTTTTTTTTTTTTTACTTTTTCACATAGAAAAACATAAAAACAATCATTATTTATTATTTTTTTGTTATGATTAGGAAATTTTATATATAATGGATAAATCTATTAAAAATACTCGATAAAAATTGCAATTAAATATGAAATATTTTTTATTTATATTGATAATAGATATTTAAATTTTAAATATTATTTGTTGATAATAGATATTATTTATGATGGCAATACGTATTATTCATATCAAAAAAATTATTATTCAATTATTATTATTATTAATATCATTATGTTGTATTATGTATTGTTTGATATTTAGAAAATACTTAGCTTTAAAGAAAAAAAAATGACATTGCAATTACAATAAAATGAATAGCGTTTTAAAATAAATAAATTGAGATTGAGATATTAATAAGATATTGAGATTGAGATATATAATGATATTGAGGTTTTATTACTGTTTACTGTATTTCTTTGTTTCTACAAAAAAGTAAAACACTATAAGCTTTTGTTGTAAACATTTGTTAATTTTATCTAAATTTAATTCATAATAGCTTTTCTTAAGTTCCACCATACATTGCTTATTGGAGGATTCACTGATTTTTCTTTTTTTAGATGTTAAACTTTTTATACGAGGGTCGAAACAGTAAAACAGTAAATTGGGCAACTTTTTTTTTTTTGTTTTGTTTTGTTTTGTTCTAGAAGTGAGTGGGTTGTTTAATTCATTTTGTGCGCGTCAGAATAATAATATCGTCACTTCTGTTTACATTGATAGAGAGGGAAGACTCAGATCCGTCAGACATCAGAACAATAATCGCTCTAATTATCAATTATTTGTATTGTTTTAGTTTGCTTCACAATTTAATTCAAAACATCGATGATAGCAGTTGATTTGAATCTAAAAATAGAGGATAGTAAAGATCTAGAGAGGTGGTTCTCAAAGGGTGCGCCAGGGTGTACTGGTGCGGCCTGTGGTACATTAAGGGAAAAGTATACGCCCAAATATAAAAATAATAGTAGTTTACTCTTTTTCTTGGCAGTTTTTCTTTTCAAAAATAGCTTTCATTACACACTACTAATCTTTCTGTTTGCTTTTTTTTTCTTTCTTCACACAAAAAGTAGCCAAAGAAGATTGTTTAAAGATATGAAGTTTATTCAATTTCTTCATATTGAAACATTTGTTCGAAATTCATTTTATTAATGGAGAAAATTTGAAAAAAAAAACCATTTTAATAATGAATTTAATATAATATTTATATCAATTAAAAAATTGCTTTAAAATTTTTGTAAGTTAACGTTTTAAATTTACGAAAATTTCTTTATTCGCTTTATGCAGCTTAGATAAAATGGATTTTGTTATATTGATAATAACTTTTATCTGCTTTACATTTCCTGCTCAATGAAAGTATTGTTTAAGAAATATTTGTATAATAATGCAAAATATAGATGCTGTCTAACAAGCCGTCCTTTTGTGCGACATGGATAACTCTGAATCTGCTACATATCTTCCGTTATAGTAGAGAATAAGTCAGATAAAATACCAAGTATTCGAAAAACAAATGATCTTATTAATCATAAAAGAGGTCATTTGTGTGCAGAAAAGCATTAGAACGAGAAATATATATATATATATATATATAACATAAAAAAGGTTATATCCAAGCTCATGTAAAATATCTGCAAAGTTCAGCAAGAGAAACAACGTTTTACTGAATAAGAAAGTCAGGTATTCTAACCTAGACGCAACAAAAACATCAGAAAAGTCTGCGACGTCTCTGAACAACACGTTGGCTGGGAAGAAGAAAAACGAAATTGAATCAAAAAGTAAATGGCTATTGGAAAACATTCAGTTACGCCCCAAAAACATAAAGCAAAGTTCTACCGATTTTGTATGACATAGAATTGTTTTCGTGAGGACTGCGTATCAAAATCGACATTTCACAAGAAATGGTTACTTCAATAAACTATATCCTAAAAGTGTTATATTAGTAGAAATTCAGAAATAGTTCATATTATTTTGATTAACTTGAGTTTATGATACTAAAATTTAATTCCTTCAGCAATAAATTTCATATATTTTTTAAATTAAAAATCATTCAGTTTAAAATAAAAAACACCAATTCAATAAGCTAAGTATATAAGAAAAAACATGTTTTGATGTCCAACGCACTCAATGAATTTCACTAATGCTGGACATTTTATAATTCTAAAAGTATTATATTAGTAAGAATTCAGAAATAGTTCACTATATATTCAATAACTTGAGTATATGATACCAAAATTTAATTCCTTCCGAAATAAATTTCATATTTTTTTGTTAAAAATTATTCAGTTTAAAAAAAAAAAAACATCAATTAAATAAGCTAAAAATATTTTTAAAAAATGTTTGGATGTCCAACACAGTAAAATGAATTCCACTAATGCTGGACATTTTAAAATCCTAAAAATGTTATATTAGTAGAAATTCAAAAATAGTCCATTTATCTTGATTAACTTGAGTATATGAATCTAAAATTTAATTCCTTTGGCGACTAATTTCATATTTTTTTTTAAATTAAAAACCATTACATTTAAAAAAACATCAATTCAATAAGCTAAAAATATAAGAAAATTAAAAAAAAAACATCTTTTGACTTCCAACTCAGTCAATGAATTCTACTAATGTTGGGCATTTTAAAATTCTAAAATTGTTATATTAGTAGAAATTCTAAAATAGTTCATATTATCTTGAATACCTTGAGTATGTTATACTATAACTTAATTCTTTTAAAAATAAATTATATATTTTTTAAATTAAAAAGGCCATTCGGTTTAAAGAAACATCAATTTAATAAGCTAAGAATATAAGAAAAATTAAAAAAAAATTTTTTTGACGTTCAAACGCAGTCAATGAATTTTACTAATGCTGAGCATCTTAAAATCTTAAAAGTGTTACATTAATAGAAATTCAGAAAAGGTCCACTTTATCTTGATTAACTTGAGTTTTATGATGCTAAAATTTAATTATTTCAGTGATAAATTTCATATTTTTTTAATTAAAAAAACATTTAGCTTAGAAAACATCAATTCAATAAGCAAAAAATATAAGTAAAATTAAAAGTAAAAAAATGTTTTGTTACGTCCAATGCAGTCAATGAATTTCACTAATGCTGGACATTTTACCGTGGGAAATATACCCCTACAATGGCAGATAAGTAGTAGATTCAGGGGTGCATAATGCACAGTTTACGTCATTTCACCCCCCCCTTTTGCCACCGACCCACAATGAGTCATCCGGGCCCCTCCTGCTATTCACTGGCCCCCGTTGCAGATGACTAATGGTATATTATAAATAGAAACATGTACAATATTCAAAGCATATCAGTTCTTTAAATGTATCGAGTTTGTGTTACACAATTTTTGTTATAATACCTTGAAGATTTTTGAACACTATTTTTTTAAAGAAGTTACCGATACAGTTTAGCATCGAAATAATTATAAATAAATATTATGATTTAGAATAAAATATTATCCATAGCCATATATAACCCTATAACAGCCCATGTATACCAATATATCCTATATCCTATATATCCGTGCCCATGTATAACAGGATAACTGCCCATATATACCTATATATCTATGTATCCGTGTATATCTTATATATACGTAGCCATATATAAGTTGATAATTGCCCATATATACCTATATATCCATGCCTATCCTATATCCTATATATCCGTGCCCATGTATAACCCGATAACTGTAATACGCTCGTGGACCTCATATATACCTATATATCTATATATCCGCGCTCAAATATACCCCCAATAACCCGAGTTATTTGTCTTAGTTTTTACAAAATTGAACAATAATTATTTTTTCTAAAGATTTAAATTATTTTAGACAGATTTATTTAATTTTTAAACTTAAGATTGGAATGTCTTGGTATATAGTGCATTTATGCCAGTGGCTGTTATATTAAATTAGTAGGCCAGATATTCCTTCCATTGATTTTAAGAAGGTGGAGCAGAGAATGCAAACATATAGATGTCACCATTTGTCAATGTATTGATTTTACATAGAGTGGTAACATGTAAATGCAGTAAAAAAGGACCTCATGATATGCCCTACTAAAACGCAGAAGATGTCATATATTTGTAGTTGAAGAGGACAATGATTTCAGGTCAGAAAGCCTAGCATCGTAAAATGGTATTTAAAGCAATTAAACTCAAATTTACTTATAAAGTTAAATACATTTAAAACATTTTGAAACAATACGCTGTTTTGACGCAGTCAACGTAGGCGCAATGTATTTTAGAAATATAATAATTATTATTTAATTTAGGAATACTGTTTATGAAGAATAAATTATAAAATATAGCATAATTTTTAGGTTTTCTTATTCTATATTTTGGAAGAGTGGCCGAGTGGCTAGCACTCTGGCCCTCGGTACCACAGGTTTCGGGTTCGATTACCGGCGGTGCCATGGATGTTTTTAAAAAAAACAACCATGATCCAAACATCAACGGATCGTTGAGCGTTGCGGGGGCATTGTTACTCCGCGTCCGTGGCTTATCCTCAAGTTACACGCGCCCTCTTGGTAATGCAAAGTGAGTAACGTCTGTGCAGTGCTTGCCTTAAGGTATCCAAGACTAAGCTGTCTAAGTGTTTGCCAGCTGCATTAGAAAAAAAAAATATTTTGGAAGAGAAATCCCAGGCAAAACATAAAGATTTTTATAACTACAAAAATTTGAAGTAATGAAAATTGTTGCCTCATGGATAGCTCCACGTTCATAGTGGAAGTCAGCGCCCGATAATGTAAACATCCTGTCTGCGTGGGCGTCAGCTGACTGGAGGGAGAAATAAATATAACACCAGCAGTGTTCGTTTGGTTTTGAAATAAAAGGGACGTGTTTTTCACATTCCACTTTTTTGTGCTTTGTGTTTATTCTAAGACCATACAAACATTTTCAGAATATTTAAAGTTATTGATGTTTATCAGATAATGGAAGGGTTACATATAAAAATCTCTTAAAATATTCAAAAACATTCAAACTGTTCACCTAGATAAGCAAATAAGTTTCCTTATTTTTTAATAAAATTGTAGTATAAGATAAATATAGTGAGAGATCGAATAAACTTGCAGATGATTGTTAAATAATAATAATAATAATAAAACTTCCTAAGCTATTAAAGACAAACTGTTATTTTGCGAAATTGTTTTAAAATAAATATTGAATCACATTAAATCTATATAATATTTGAAATTGTATTCTTGTAGTATTCAGTTTTTGATTAATACTAAATAAATATATCATGAAAATATCTAAAAAAATGTATTTAATCAGAAAATATATTAAAGCTCAATTATATCTCAAATGGAATTAAAGATTGTTATAGTTTATTCGCTAAAGTATTAGAAATTGTAGAAGTACTTCTACTACAATATGTATTATAAAATGTTTTGCATACAATTGGTAAATAATTCAGAGAAATAAATTTTTAAAAGATTTATGCAAAATTAAAGTTGTTCTAGATGTAGATAATATTTATTAACTACAAAATTTAACATTCCATTTACTGTATAATTAAAAACTTTCAGAATACTTCAATTTTAAAGACAAGTTTAGAAAATCATTCAGCTAATAAATGAATTCATAATTCAGAAGCTGAATATGTTTTGAAAGTAATTAATCGAATTATAAAATAAATAAATAGTAATAAAATGAAATTAGTAAAAGTTAAAAAAATTTTCTCTCTTTTCCATTAGCCATTATACTTTTTTAGCATAAGTTTCCGTCGAAAATCTTAAGCTATTGTTAAGTATGTTTATTACAACACATTCAAAGAATTTGAATATTTAAATGAAATAATTTTATCTCAAAGTACTTTTATTTAAAGTAAATATTTATTAACATATTTTCTCATTTAAAACTTTGAAATACATTTTTAAAGTTATTTGTTAAATTCTTAACAGATAAATTTATCAGATGAAATTTTATTTAAATATTTCTAAAACATTGCTACAAAATACAATTTAAAAAAAAATGTTTTTAAATGTAAATAAGGGTTAATTAATCTTTAAATATTGCACATTTTCATAAAAAAAAAAAAAAAAAAAAAAAAAAAAAAAAAACTTATTTTAACAATCGAATTTGAATAGATTCATCAATTCAGTTCGTAGTGTGGTAAGTTTATTAATTAGTTTAAGATACTTTTTTAAAAAAAACCTAAAAGGCATTCATCTTCTTGAAAAAATATTTAATTCATTTATACATTTAATTATTAAAGTAAATTGAAATATTAAAATAAATTAATATATTAAATTAAATTACTTAAATGTATAAAAAATTTGACGGAATGGGCATAGAATCCACAAATTGGTCATTATTAAACTGCTCAATTATGATATCAAATATAGCTATAAATGAAATAAAAATATGAAACTAGCATAAAATTTTGCTTTTTGATATTAATTTCTATAATTCATTTGCTAATTTAGGCTTTGTCCTTTTAAAGGTTGTGTGACAGTGTAAAATATTGGTGTGTTCTAAGAATTGTCAGAATAAAAATTTCACGTATAAACGATTCGACTTATTTCGTCCACAAAATAAGTTGTGGCTTTTTTCGGAGCAGATAATTTTTTATTATTGTTTTCAAATGCTATTTAGATTTTTAACAAATAAAAATTTGTATTTACCTGTCAGAATAAGTTTTTATTTTAGGGGCAGATTTAGATTTAGGATTTCACCATATAAAAGAATTGAGGATTTTACCATATAAAAAATTTAGAATTTTACCATATAAAAGAATTGACTGTTTCACAATATAAAAGAATTGTGGAGAATTGATTTCACCATATAAAAGAATTGAGAATTTTACGATATAATAGAATTGGGGATTTCTCCATATAAAAGAATTGAGTATTTCACTATATAAAAGAATTGAGAATTTTATGATATAAAAAATTGAGTATTTCACCATATAAAAGAATTTAGAATTTTACAATATAAAAGAACTGAGGATTTCACCATATAAAAGAATTTAGAATTTCACCATATAAAAGAACTGAGGATTTCACCATATAACAAGTAATAAAAAAAAAATTAAGTCAATTCCTACTCTTTTTTTCACTATTGGCAGAAAGTCCTTTATAAAAATTTTCATTCCTTTTTTTAAGTTTATCTGGCGCTATCTATTGGTAGATATATGCAACTTAAATCTAAAAAAAAAATAAAATTAATTAATTAAATTTAATTAATGAATTAATATTTGAAAAAGCTGCATTAACATCAGAGTGTCCTCCACTACAAGTTCAAAAAAATGTATTTGAACTTGAGTGGATGAATAAAAAGTATTTTATGAACGACTGAAAATTTGAACAAGATATATATAGGGAGAGTATGAGCTAATAAAAGGAATTGAATAAAAAAGAATTGAGGATTTCACCATATAAAATTTGCACAATTTGTGTGGCCATTTACACAAAACGTTGTAAGAAAGTAAATTAAGATGAAATGGTGAAATAAATAAAACACTAAAAAAAGGTAATTTAGAATTCTATTTCCGGTAAGGGGGAAGAAAATAAGCGAATTATTATTTAAAACACAATCGCATTAATTACAATCCCCGCCCTTCCTGTAAAATGAAAACAACCCCACGGACGCAAAATGCGAATACAATTTGTCTAAAGAAAAAGTATTTATCTGCCTAAAGAAAATATATCTTGCCATCAGGCTGCAGAAAAAGTACCCTAATTTATATTTTCAATTTTTCATTAATAATAATAATTTATATTTATAAATAATAATTTATATAAATATATCTTGTTGTCTGGCTGAAGAAAAAGTACTCTAAATTAATATTTTCACTATTGTGAATTTATACAATTTATAACTATTATGTATACTATATATATATATATATATATACATATATATTACTATTTATTATTATTATTATGTCAATATTTATAAATTCATTGTTGTAAAATATTTATAAAAAATTTATATTTGATATAATTTCAATTAAAGATTGCCCATCGATTTTATATTTTAAGCCATAAAAATTTTACACTATTTTATAACTGAAATTATTAATTGTTACATCATTTTAGATAATGAATAATCCAAATTTGGCTAAAGAAAAAGTATTTACCTGGATAAAGAAAACATATCATGCCATTTGGCTGAAGAAAAAGTAGTCCAATTTATATTTTGTCATTTTCATTATTGTGAAATATTTATAAAAACATTTATATTTAGTATAATTTTAATTAAAGATTTTTACAAACCGTAATAATTTTTCATTGTTTAATGATTAAAATTTATCTCCAAATTATTATGTGGAATTATGTTTTACTAACTCACATAAATGTATCATTTAGACAAAGATAATAATCGCTGGTATGATAAAATTAAGCAAAATTATTTGTTAATATGCCAATTTTTTAAAATTATTATGTTTACTATATCATGTTGTTTAATTCCGAATTCCGAAATCCAAATTCCGAATAATGAAACAAAATTATTAAAAAAGGGGAAAAAAATCAAAGAATAACTTACATTTTATTCTGATATATCCTTTATTGGATGATACCGTATCCATTCTTATCAAATGAATGAAGAAAACAAAAAGAACAACATCAGAAAACCACAGAAAAATTTAACCTTTTTCTTCTGTACTAAACTAACGTTCTAAAATTAAAAAGTTACATTTTTCCATGCGAATTCAAATGACGGTTGCCACAAAACTATAACTATGTCAAAAGCTTTAAAAACAAACATTTGATCGACATTTTCGCCGTAAACTAACATTCTAAAAATAAAAAATAACAATTTTTCGCGCAAATTCAAATAACGGTTGTTATAAAATCTCAATTATTTCAACAACATTAAAAAGGAAATAATTATTTGATTATTATTAATCAAATATATATATTATTAATAAATTTAAAAATTGTTTTTCATGTGTTTTGTATCTTTTTTTCGTTAAAATCGCTTTCATTTGTTTGTTTCGTATTTTCATGAGTGGCAGCATCATAAAATTTTTTTATTTTCTGTATCATATACTGTAAACGTACGTTTTAAGAACAGTCTTGGAATAATCAATAATGCATCGGAATAAATATTTAAAAGAATATATATTTATGTTATTTATTTACAGTAACTAAACAATTGTGCAAATAACTAACAAAGTAGAAGTAAATAGTCAGTATGCTGTTCGGAAAAGAACTTAAGAATTCTTCTAGAGTATTGTAACCCTAAAGAAATTGGCGGAACATTGGCGAAATATTCCGGGTTGCAAGATTGGCGACTCCTCAGAGGTACAGTATTTTATATTCCAACCTTAAAATTTTTAATTGTTATATCATTTTAATAATGAATAATTCAATTTGGCTAAATGTGAATCCAATTTGGTTAAAGAAAAGGTATTTACCATGCTAAAAAAAACATATATTGCCATCTGGTTCAACAAAAAGTATCTTAAATTAGTATTTTCACATTTTCATTATTGTGAAATATTTGTAAAAAAATTTACATTTGATATCATTTCAGTTAGACTTCTCATCCATTTTACATTTCAAAAAAAAAAATTAAATTTTTTTAATAATTAAAATTTTTAATTGTTACATCATTTTAAATAATGGATAATCCAATTTAGCTTAATTCGAATGCAAATTGGCTAAAGAAAAATATTTATATTGCCGACTGGCTGAAGAAAAAGTACCCTAAAATTTATATTTTCGCATTTTCATTATTGTGAAATATTGATAAAAAATTTATATTTTACATAATTTCAATTAAAGATAGCACCTCGATTTTATATTTTAAATCCTAAAAATTTGGCATTGCTTTATAATTGAAAGTTTTAATTTTTACATCATTTTAGAATAATCCAATTTGGCTAAATGCGAATCCAATTTGGCAAAAGAAAAAGCGTTAGAAATTTATATTTTCATATTTTCATTATTGTGAAATATTGATAAAAAATTATAATTGTTATAATTGCAATTAAAATTTGCACATATATTTTACATTTCAAAACATAAAACTTTTGCATTGTTTTATAATTAGAATTTTTAATTGTTACATAATTTTAAATAATGAATTTATGAACTGATTTATTAAAAAACAATGATGCTAATCAAAAAGTTTCCTTTTTTAAAAAAAATAATACATTTTATTTAACGAAATCATCGAGCAAAAGTTTTGAAACTCCTTCTTTAGGGAAAAAAACCCTCAACGAATAGTTTACCTAAACTATTGGTTTTTGTAAATCAATCAATTAAAACACGATTAAATCTTACTCTTCCGAAACTAAGGCTCTAATCAATCAGCATCATTTCAATAAATACATTTGAATTTTTTTTAAATGATTTATAAAGAAAGTATCATATTTCAATATATTTTTTTTTGCAAACTATAATCGAATATCAAAATGTTTCCTTTTTAGTATTTTTTAATGTTTAAGAAACACTAGTGAAAAATTAGTTGAAACTTGTTTGTAAAACTCCTTAAATTACATAGTTCGCAAAACGATCGAAAATGGCTTTTTCTAGATCTTAAAGTCAACTTTCCGTTACGTAAGGGAAAAGGCCAGAATCCCATGCCTATGCTGTGTAGGGTACATTATATCCACAGGTCAGAAAGTACTATTAGTTAATTAAATACAATTAAATATTTTTCTTCTAAAACTAATATTCTAATAATTAACATTCAATTAGCATCCTCATCATAAAAAATTCAATTCTAAAAACAGATTCCCATTAGTTCAAGATAGTATCAAAGTTCAAATATTTTTAGAATTGTAATTTAATTTTTAAATGTTTCCTATGAATATTTTAGAAACACCAGTGAAAAACGTAATTGAAAATGTTCATAAAATTATACGAATTCTATAGCTCCATAAAGACAGGTTTTTTTCCATTTAAAAAATAACTTCTTTGGGTATAGAAACTTGATTAGTCATCATGAAACTAGCAAAAAACAGGAGTCTCATATTTGTGCTGTAATAGATATTAAATCCATATGTTATCGATGTTTTAAGTCTTATCGATTGAATTATTTATGGGGTTTTATAAGTCAATCAAAGCTCGATTATATCTCTCGCATATAAAACCACGATTCTCATAACCACTAGCTTTTCTTCTTCTTTAAACGATTTTTTTTAAATGCTCAATTAAAATAATACCATGTTTTTACCACCAGAGAAAAGAAAAGTATATAGTATATAGCATATTTATATTGTATATAGTATATTTGTGCTGTGATGGTTATTAAATCCATATGTTATCAATCTTTTAAGTCCTATCGATTGAGTTCCTTATGGGTTTTTGTAAGTCAATTAAAGTGGGTTAAGATTACTCGGAAAAACTAAACTTATAGACAATGACCACAATAAGCTTAGAAACGAGGGAAGATGGAAGAACCAAAATATCCAATACCTATATTGTGCTGGATGCATTAAATTCATAGGCCGGAATGTCCTATCGATTTAATTTCAAAATGAGATCCAATGTAATTATTTGTCCTCTAACAGAACCTTGACATCTTACAGTTCTTCCTAGAAAATTTCACTTGGAGTAGCACGTAAATATAATTCACACATCGTGGATCTCATGGAAAATCATCAATTTAGTTAATTTTGCAAAAGAAAATATACAATTTCTTTAAAACCCTAGAAATCTTTATCTCTAAAATATTAACTCTATCAGCTCCTAGTTCTTCACTTTAAACAATAACATTTTATACATCATAGATTGAAAACTCTCATAACATTTGTATGCAATACCATATACCATACTTGTGGCCTCAGGGATAAATAGCTACACGTGCACAGTCAAAAAAAAAAATCTAAGTGGAAGTCAGCCCCCGATAATGTAAACAAAACATCCTGTCTGTGTGGAATGAGTTGGAAGGAGAAATAAATGTGGCACCGGCAGTGTGCGTTTGGTTTTGGAATAAATGAAACGTTTGTGTTTTACAGTCAAATAGTGTTATGTTGTTTTTATTATTAGACCATACAATATTTATAATCAATATTTATTCTCTCTACAATGTATACCTTTCGTTTCAATTTTGCTTACGTGTGTTATATGTAAAACGTTGTATGCTATATGTATTTTTCTTTCTTTAGATTCAATGTACTCTTGTAATTCCATAATGAGAAATTTTTTCAATAAAATGTTATAAATCATTTTTATCACCCTCATTTTTTTTTACTTTATGCGCTGTATAGTCCCTGGTATGGAGGTTTGGGGTGGATTAAAGTAAAGTAAACTACCAAATCATTCAAAGTGCACTGTAGATAGGACTGGATCTGCTAAATATCTGCCATTATACCTGTGAATCTGTAATTTGACTTCTTTAATAAGGTAAATCCATATAGTGGAATGTTCTCTGATTTGCAATTTAGAAGCGCCCAATTTTAAATCTGAACTAAATTTATCGCGACTAAACTGGGCATGGACACCATGCACGATACATGGTAGGCTGAAATCGTTTTACTGGACTCGAAGATTATGGTGCAAACCCCAAAAGGCCTCTTTTTGCAGGTGTTTATGAGTGAAAGTAGTGTTGCATTTGAAGTATGTTTGTTCTCACCATCTGTCTCACCCCTTTATGCCTAACAAAAGGCTTTTCCTGTTTACCAATTTATCGTGTAATTTCAGAAGAGAAAATTCATTAAATTACTTACACGTACTCTTCCAATTCACATTAGTTGTTGAGTTTGGATCTAAGTCCTCCGCCACTAAAATCATAGAGATTTAGCAGATTCAGTATTATCCAACTTACACCAGCTGCACGGTAGAGACTGCTATATTGCACCCACACTGTACTTCACACCAGCACAATTATGCGTCTTATACACTGTACCGAAAATTTCCTGCTATACTGCACCCACACTATACTACTGCCATTTTGAACGAGTATCCCCAAGGATGACATGTAGTGAGTTCACATCCTCTTTCCTACCTTCTCGAGCCAATGATTGGACATTTCTTTACAACTGTACACCTTATACACTGTACCGAAAAGATCCTGCTATACTGCACCCACACTGTACTACTGCCATTTTGAACGAGTATCTCCAAGAGTGACATGTAGTGAATTTACATCCGCTTTCCCGCCTCCTCGGGCCAAAAAAATGACATTCCGGCATTACAGATTTATCTTACCCATCTCCGGTATAGACATAAAAGCTTTCGGTTCAAGTATCCCTTGTCGAATTTTAAATCAAACACGCTTTGTTCAGAAACCAGCCAGACCATACCTGCCCATTTATATTCATATACAACAACAAAAATTAGAAATACAAATAAATAAATAAACCAAGTTGCAGAATAAAATTCAGTTATTTAAATCACGTCTGGCTTCGAATATCATCACTGAAGCATGTTATTAAATTAAAAGGAGGAGTATAATCGATTTGTTTGTTTTTTTAATAGAAAAGCAAATAACACAGAATTTTTATCGATTATTTCACTCATTTTGTATGAAGAATGATATGGAGAGGAATTCTTCATCTTATTGGTTGGTCTTAACAACAAAAAAAAACTTATTTATTCTTTATTCTTAAATGTTTTCAGGCTAATTATTTTGGGACTCCTTGAATAAGTGATGTTTTAATCAATAATTCCTTTTACCAAAACAGATAATATCGATAAGCCTCAGTATTTGCTTTTTTTTTTCTCTTTCAGTATATTTGAAATTAAATAACAGTTATATAAATTACTTACACTAAAACATTATATTCAAACAAAATTTATTACCTCCCTTATGTAAAAGAAAATATTAAATTAAGGTATCTGACTACATTTAAAAACAGTTTACTAAAAATGCTCATAATAGTGACTTTTTAAATCTTAATTTATAGTTATTTATAATTCAATAATTAATTTAATTTAATTATAGTTATTTTAAATTAAAAATTTTTGAAAAGTTATTTATTGAATTTTAATTTATAGTTATTTAAAATTTAAGCAATAACTTTAAAAATTTTAAGAAAAATATTTAATAATATTAATAATATAAAAATATTAACTATCGTGAGTCCAAAAGTTGAAAATTAGTATGTTTTCAAAAATTTCTCATTTTAAATATAAATATATATACATCAATAATATATATATAACATTGATTTGATATCCATGTGACTTCTAAATTTTAAGTGTATATATATATATATATATTGCATGTATAAAAATAATTTGTTTATATACAGCATTTTAATCTAGGTATCTTAATTAATTAATATAATAGCATTCAGAATATATGTAAAAATATTGGTTAACAACGGTTAGTTTTTTGATAAACTTTCTATATCTATCGTATAGAATTTTTAATTTGGAAATACGATAGTTGAAATTATTTTAATCAGACACTTTAGTATTAAATAAAGACCTTTAAATTCGACCAGATCTTGAAAAAATTCAATATTTCTTCTTTGCTTTGATAATTTAAAAAAAAATTTACTCCTTACTTTCGAAAACCATGGAATATTATTAAAAGCGGGAAAAAAGCTTTAAGTCAAATGAATTTTTAAAAATAAATTAATTAAAAATTCAATTTTTTTTTCAACTTAAATAACTATTGTTAAATTGTATCATTTCTTTTATTTTCACATCCAATTAATAATCTTTTTGTTTAATTAAAACCTTTCTGAATAAAAATAAAACAATTATCCTAAAGCATCTTTCAACGTTCCTTAAATTTGTACTATTCAGATAAAAAAATATTTTTGTTTACGTTGTTTTACGTTTTTGAAAGACGAAAAGTCAACAATGTTTATAAAAATATTCAATGTAATGTGCTTGTTAATAAAATTGTGAACCTACAAAGTATTTCGATTAAATAAAAAAATTATTTGATTATTTATAAAAATATTTTTTAATATGTTTAACTGTTTGTGAAGAACTATTTTTCACATGAATCATGCCTAGATATTATTAAAATTAATTATTTATATTAATATATAATTCATTAATAATTTAATACTACATGGTGCATTAGTATTAATAAATTATCATTAATTAAAAGTATATTTGGAAATGGATTTTTTTGTTTTAGATTTAATTAGTGATTAATTTTTAAAAAAAATAAAAAAAATATGTAGAATCATAAAATTTAAAAAATAATTTCAAAATTAATGCTTACATTCAACAAAGGGTTTAGCTTTTTAAGATGAAATTATATTCTTTGAAGCTTAATTAATTTATGTCAAACTACATTTTAAAATATGTATTATAATTTTTTTTTTTTTTGAAAAAGAAAATACAAGAATATTTATTATATTATAAATATTAATTGAAATATTTAAAAATTTTTATTAAATTATTTCTATCTTTAGTGATTGATTATATTTGTAATATATATTTATCAGTATTAATTTTTTCCTACCGCAAACTAAAACTGCAGAAATGGATTAAGAAATTTAAAAAATCGGCTTTAATAAAAACCTTATTATAGCTTTAAACAATAAAACAATGTATTAGAAATTTTCTGAAGTAGCTCAATATCATTAATTGAATAGTTGTTATTAATATTTTTTTTATAAAAGTGAAATTTTCATTTATAAATAATTTTAAATTTTGAGTAAAAAAGAGAAAATTTTAATTTGAGAGAATTTTTTTGCTGCATTATTTACTATTATAATGGATTTATAAAATTTAAATAGTTATAATTGATAATTTTCGGATTACAAACATAAAACATGAAATCATAAATCATCAATAAATAGGATTTAAATTTTTTTTAAAAAAGTTGAAGAGTTCATGTTAGATTTTAACTGCACAATTTAAACTTACATCTTTGTAAAGTGAGTAAAATAAATCACAGCTAATAAAAATGGAAAATTTCAAATCCTGAAAAAACTAACTTTTCCGACTTTAAAAACTAAAATAAGAATTTTTAATGATGTGTTTTACTTCTTAAAATGTTCTTTATTTATAAATGATCAAAACATCTTATGAATTAAATTTATTTAAATGGGATTTTTTATCTAAATAATTCTAATAATTTTAATCTTTAAAGGGGAACAAATAATCATGGCTAACAAATGATAAAAGTTTCAGCTATCGAAAACTAACTTTTAAAACTTTTAAAGCTGATCATCGAGATAGAAAACTCGCATTGTACATAGCTTCTTTTTATTACACGTGTATGAAGCTTCTATTACTGCCTATGTGAATGATATATAATGCTATATATGTAAATGACCTTCTATTACTACATGAGTAAATAACTTCTATCGCTACATGTGTAAATCATTCATACCTTTGCAGGGCGATCTTCGTAATCCCTTGTCATTCCCATGACAGGAATCTTCATGTGCGCCCCTAAAAGTGACACATAGAAAGACAGGGGCGGTCCCACAAAAGACACCAGGGCCGCTGGCGGGGGCTGCTGTCTCTTCAGGGCATTGCACAGGTTGACCAGGAGGGAGTTTGTGGCCCTGGGGGAGAAAAAGGGGGTGGCCAGCAAGGTCACATCCCTCTCGAACAGCCCATTGTCCGAGTCGCTGACCGCCTTGCGTAGGGCCCGCGACAGGGCACTACCTCCCTTAGGGTCCCCTTCCTGGGGAAAAACGGCAATCAGGTGTAAAGGAAGAGCATTCACTGACTTGAGGCAAAGTATCCACAGAAATAGAACCAGGGGGGGCATGGTGACCTTGAGGGGTCAGGGGTCACCAGGGGGGCAGACCCCCACGGGATGATGGGGCATCAATGCCCTGATAAATAAAGAAGCGTTCCTCCTCTGTCGTCGTCTGCTCGCATCATCCCTGGCATCACTCTCATCGTCAGAAGGTTGAATGAGTGTGATGAGAAGGGGGTTGGCCGGACAACGGAAACGCCGATCGCAGCGCCACCACGCGGACCACGGATTCGGGACGGTGGAGAGAGAATAATGTTTGCTCACAAAGTTTTTTTTTTTTCTTTTTCCCCTCTGAGCACTTCTGGAGAGTTCAGAAAAAGTTTGTAGCTGTTTGTTGTTGGTGTGGGAAGCAAATTAAGATTCGGATCAAATTGTTTTAACTTAAACAAGAGGAAGATTAATTGTTTTTCCGAAAGAGAAATAATTGTAAGGATTGTACAAAAAAGAAAACATTGAGTAATAGTTTTTTTTTTTTTTAAATTCAGTATTCTTCAAACATTTTTTTTTTTTTATAAATAACGATGAAAATATAAATCTTTATAGAATTTGTAAAAATAATTTTGTATATACTTTAAATATTTTTGCATTTATATTTAAAAAATTTTTTTAATCATTGAAAGTTTAATCAATGAAAACACTTACTTGATTAATAAAAATTTCTAAGCTTTTTAAATTTTTTTCAGTCTTTACTATTAAATTATTTATTTTCAGATAAAAATTTATGGATAAATTTTATTCGTAATTTACTTTTTAAAAATTATATTTTTTTTACAATCTATATTACATTTCTATTATAAAGCTTTGTATTAATGATATATTTTTACTATATATATTTAAATGTAATTAATTTATTGTGAATGTAGATCCGATATATATATTTAGAAGATAAATATTATTGCATTTATTACACTTTAGGTATTTCTTCAAGCTTAAGTTAATATATGAAGGAAAAAAAAAGTAAATTTATATTTTTATTTCTAACCCTAAACAGTATTCATTCTTTATTGTTTACATGATACTTATTAATTTACTCAGTAAAATGTGTTTTTTAAAGGATTTTTATTTTATTTTGCGTATTTATATATTTAAATGTAATGAATTTATTGCAAGAATTTTAATTCCGATATACAAGTATACATTTAGAAGATAAATATTATTACATTTATTACACTTTAGGTATTTCTTCAAGCTTAAGTTAATATATAAAGATAAAAGTAAAGATAATTTTTTGTTTCTAAGCCTATGCAGTATTCATTCTTTATTGTTTACACGATACTTATTAATTTACTCAGTAAAATGTGTTTTTTAAAGGATTTTTATTTTATTTTGCGTATTTATATATTTAAATGTAATGAATTTATTGCAAGAATTTTAATTCCGATATACAAGTATACATTTAGAAGATAAATATTATTACATTTATTACACTTTAGGTATTTCTTCAAGCTTAAGTTAATATGTAAAGATAATTTTTTGTTTCTAAGCCTATGCAGTATTCATTCATTATTGTTTACGCGATACTCATTAATTTACAGTAAAATGTGTTTTTTGTGTAAATTTTCATTTGTTTTTGCGTTTACACCTATTTAATGTGAGGATTTTATTACCCTCATTTTAATCCGATACATATGTAGAAAAATGTTATTACATTTATAATACTTTAGATGCATTTTCAAGATTAAGTTAATAGATGAAGAGTTTTTTGTTTCTAAGCGTAAACAGTATTCATTCATTTGTTTACACGATACTTACTAATTCACCCAATATAATGTGTTTTTTAAAGAATTTTTGTTTTATTTTGCGTATTCATATATTTCCATGTAATGAATTTATTGCGAGCCTTTTAAATCCGACATACGAGTATATATTTTAAATTACATTTATTACACTTTACATATATCTTCAAGTTTAAGTTAATATATGAAGATAAATGAAAAGATAATTTGATTTTAAGTATAAACAGTATTCATTCATTATTATTCACGATACTTATTTATTAACCCAATATAATGTGCATTTCAAAGAATTTTTATTTTATTTTGCTTATTCACATAAAATATTAAAATTAATATTAGATTATTAATAATAACTTAAATTAATAATATAATTTATAATTAAATTGCAATAATAATAATTATTATTATTTTTTCACAATGCAAGAAAATAAAAGGTTGTTTAGAAGAAAAATAATTTTTACTGATATAATTTTAAATGTTCGTTTAAATAATAATGCAACATTTTAAGAAGACCAGAGTATTTTTAGGAAGATTTTATTTAAGAAAAAGGCTGCACATGACTTTTATCCAACAAAGCAGACTTGCTAATTCCTCAACCTTGAGAATTTTTAATTTATTTCTATATAAAGTACAGTAGTTTCCCAAATTAATCGAACTTTGTATTTTTCTTTGTACTTCTTGCATCTTTTTCCATTTTAAAAATATAATTATAACAGTATCACTTTTGGATAATATTGGATTTTCTATGACTTCGCTATATCAGCTACAAATGTAGAAAAACAAAAGATTAAAGTTTACTAAAAATATCTCAGTCCAAAAATATTTTTCAATATAAGATTCAACCTTAAAAATAGTGCTAATATATAAAGATAGCGTTACAATCATGATAGAACTTCCTTTAAAAAATATTTTTCATAACACATAAAACACAAACTTTTATGTAGTATCTTGTATATTTTCTGGAGTTAATGATCCTGAATATTTCAATATGTATCATTGTTGGAACTTCTCAAATAATCCCATAAAAATACTCGAAACTTTAGTGACACTGAACATTTTTCAGTCGTTGAAATATTTTGTTCTCCTCTGTTTTCTGCAAGTTCTAAAAATAGCGGTGATACATTATTCACACTATTCCTTTGAGATACTGAGTGACTCCATTTCGAACCATTATTTAGAGCGTCTTTACGCCTTTCATCGACGCTGCAATTTTGTTTCTTTTCAGTTTTTTCCCTTTTCCTAAAATATTTCATTCTCGTGTATTTTGATACCATCTACTTTAAATGTATCGTTTATCTTCAAAAAGAAAATGGCGAAATGTTTCGAAACCAGTGTGATATGTTTTGAATGGATTTTTTTAACTTTTACATCAATGGAATCGAGTTTCATTTTAATTAATGAGTTTGTTTTCAATGGAAGTCATTAGTTACATTCATAGCAAAATAAAAGGCTCCGAATTTATATTTATCTTTTATTTTCTAACGTATATATATATGTATATATATACAGTAGAACCTCTGTAAGTCGAACTTCAAGGCACACGCCAAATAATTCGAGTTATAGAGTTTTCGACTTATGGAGGATTTCGACTTACGCGGATTTTGTAAGGAAATATGCGACTTGTAGAGGTTTAGATTCTTATTTATAATTTATTTTGAGTTAGAGAAGTAAAATAAATAAAAATTCAAGTTACAGAGGTAATAAACATGTTTATTTGTTAGAGTTCAAATGAAATCAATAGCAATAATAAGAATTATAATAAGTATATTTCATAAAATTGTTTATTGTACTTACTGTATACTCATACAGTTATAAGAGACCATGCGTTCATTGTCGGCAAATACTTAAAATCGTAACTTATTTTTCTTCGAGCTATAGAGGTAATTAGTTTCAAACGATCGAGCAGTAAAGGTTGTAAAATCAAACATTGCTAATGTTCGAGATACAGAGGTCCAATTTTTTTTTTCGAGTTACGGAGGGAAAATATATACCAAAATGGCTTATGGGGATTGACTAATTATTTGACATATAGAGGGTTGAAATTTCGTAATGGAGGTTTTGGGGCTTGAAGGAAAGGGAAAAAATCTTTTTTTTGAGTTTTGGAGGTTTCCGTCTTATCGAGGATAGACTTAAAGAGGTTCTACTGTATATGTATTATCAACATCAATGGCGCAATAGCCCCCTGGTAGCCCAAGGCCGTCGAAATATGTGATGTTTTTCTTTTTACTGAGTAGGGCTGTCAGCTATACATCCAACGCTCTACACTCATATTTGACCGGTAAATACGGTATAAAGTATATTCCGAACCCCGAATATATATATATATATATAATTTTAAGGAAAACTGTCTAATGAGTTAAGGACAGTTGATTAAATAACTTATATATATATGATATCGTAACGAAGCTCTTACGCCAATGGCTGAAGTGGTCGAGATAAATTAGTAGACCGGAAAGACCGTCTTTCCGGTCTACTAATTAGGCTCAACAAGGTAGATAGAGGAATGAGAAATTGACAGATACAACCCATTAAGGAGTTCGTTATAAAGTATAGAAAAAAAAGCGTGATGTATCGTCTCTGCTTATACTAGACCTATAACGACTTCAATAAGAGGGCCACTTTCAGGTTCATAGGAACACATTGGATTGCTACCACATAACTGTAACACATGCAAATTTAGTAAAAAATAAACAAAAGTTTACCAAAATATCTCAGCCCAAAAATGTTTTTCAATATAAGAATCAACCTTAAAAATACAGCTAATATTTCGTTAAAATTATGATAGAATTTCCTCTCAAAAATCTTTTTCACAACACATAAAACAGAAACTTTTATGTATTTTGTATACTTTCTGGGAGTTAATGATCCTGAATATTTCAATATGTATCATTTCTAAAACTTCCTAAATAATCCTATAAAAATACTCGAAACTTCAGCAACACTAAACATTTTTATGCCGTTGAAACGTTTTGTTCTCCACTGCTTTCTGCAAGTTCTAAAAATAGCGGTGATACATTATTCACTTCTATTCCTTTGAGATACTAAGTGACTCCATTTCGAACCTTTATTTAGAGCGTCTTTACGCCTTTCAAAGACGCAGCCATTTTGCTTCTTTTCAGTTTTTCCCCCCTCCTCCTAAAATATTTCATTCCTCTGTATTTTGATAACATCTACTTTAAATGTGCCGTTTATCTTTTGAAAAGAAGGCGAAATATTTCAGAACCCGTGTGACATATTTTGTGTGGAGTTTTTAACTTTTAGATCAATGGCATCGAGTTTAAATTTAATTAATCAGTTTGTTTCCAATGGAAATCATTAGTTACATTCATAATCAAGTAAATGACTTCGAATTTTTATTTAACTATTATTTCCTAAATTTTATATATATATATATATATATATATATATATATATATATATATATAGTATATATATATATATATATATATATATATATATATATATATATAGTATATATATATATATATATATATATATATATATAGTATATATATATATCATTTTAAGAAAAATGGACTAATAGATTAGGAACACTTAATTAAGCAATATTTGTTTTTTTCTAATAATGCTGGCAATACAGAGACAGTTAATCTTTATACCATAAGCAAGGGTTGCACCGACGTTACTCATTTAGCACTACTCAAGAGGGCATGTGTAGATTGAAGATATGCTACGGACGCGAGTAACACTACTCCCACAACGCTCTACGATCAAATTAGACTGGTACTTACTTTTTAAAGTGGATTCCGAACCACTACAAACATTCATAGCACCGCTGTTACTCGAACAAGTAACCTGTGGTACCGAGAGTCCGATGGCCATCGGCCATCAGGCCACCTAAATAACATGTATAAATGATATCAAAACGATGCCCTTACGCCAATGTCAGAAGTGGTCATGATAAATCTGTAGACCTGAAAGTCCTTCTATTGGGCTCAACAAGATAGGGAGGAGAATGAGAATTTCTCATATATAATCCATTAAATAGTTCGTTCTAAATTATAGTAGGAAAATATGGGCGATGTAACGTCTCGGCTTATACTAGACCTATATCGACATCAAGAAAAGGGAAACTTTCAGGTTCATAGGAACACTTTGGATTGCTACCACTTAGCTGTATCAGCTGCAAAGTTAGTAAAAAATTGACAAAAGTTGACTAAAAATATCTCAGCCCAAAAATATTTTTCAATATAAGAATCGATCCTAAAAATAGAGCTAATATTTAGTTAACATCATGATAGAACTTCTTTTCAAAAATCTTTTTCATAACACATAAAACATAAACTTTTATGTAGTATTTTGTATACTTTCTGGAGTTAATGATCCTGAATATTTCAATGTGTATCATTATTGGAACTTCCCAAATAATCCCATAAAAATACTCGAAACTTCAGTAACACTAAACATTTTTCTGTCGCTGAAATATTTTGTTTCCCACTGTTTTCTGCAAATTCTAAAAATAGCGGTGACGCCTTACATCGATGCAGCCATTTTGTTTCTTTTCAATTTTTCCCCCCTCCTAAAATATTTCATTCTTGTGTATTTTGAATCCATTTACTTAAATTCTATCGTTTATCATTTAAAAAGAAAATGGTGAAAGGTTTCGAAACCAGTGTGACATTTTTGAATTGATTTTTTAAGTTTTAGATCAATGGTATCATTTTAATTAATCAATTTGTTTTCAATGGAATTCCTTAGTTATATTCACAATGAAATAAACGGCTTCGAATTTATATACTTTCCGTTTTCTAAATTATATCTATATCTATATATATATATATATAGATAGATATAGATATAGATATAGATATAGATATATGCAGGGTAATTATAATTAAAGTCCCTTTTCAAAATGAGTCACTCGTTTCAACTCGTCACAATGAGTTCAAATTAGAATTGCACATCCATGATGAAAGAGGAAACGGTATGTCATCAAAAAAAGTTCCAAAGTGTATTTATAGATGGCGCTGTAAGCGCATAAAGAATGTGATTTTGGCTGTCAGTGATAATTTGAAACGAAATTACACCGTATTTGGCTTGAGTTGCACATTAAACCAACTGTAGTATTCAATGTGCTTGATTGTTTCCGTTTTTTGACGGAAAAACTGACTTTCAATGTCACTTAACAGTTGTAACGCCGTTAATGGACAGCACATCCACCACGGCAAGGTCATACCAAATTGGATGGGAAAAAAAATCGGTGAAATTTGTTTTGGAACTTTTTTGATGCCATACCATTTCCCCCTTCTTCAAGTAACTTCAATTCAAACTTGAACTCATTGTGACAAGTGGTTAATTTTTTACTGCATTTTGAAAGGGGAACTGTATATATAACCACTCTGTATATTATTATAATGTCATTTGTCCATTGTCCTTATTTATATATATATACAAAATTAAGGAAAATAAATTAATGAATTAAGGACGCTTGATTAAATAACGTGTAAATGATATCGAAACGAAGCTCTTACGCCAGTCCCAGAAGTGAACATGATAAATCTGTAGACTGAAAAATCCTTCTATTGGGCTCAACAAGATAGGGAGAGGAATGAAACTTTCCCAGATAAAACCCATTAAAGAGTTCGTTCTAAAGTGTAGAAGAAAAAAAAAAGTGATGTTACATCTCGACTTAACTAAATCTATAACGGCTTCAAGAAGAGGCTCCTTTCAGGTTCATAAGAACACTTTCGATTTCTACCACTTAGCTGCATCAGCTGCAAATGTAGAAAAAAATAGAAAAAGGTTTACTAAATATATCTCAGTCCAAAAATATTTCTCAATATAAGCATGAACCTTAAAAATGGAGCTACTATTTCGTTAAAATCATGATGGAACTTCCTTCCAAAAATCTTTTTCGTTACACATAAAAGACAAACTTTTATGTATTTTGTATACTTTCTAGAATTAATGATCCTGAATATTTCAATATGTATCATTTCTGAAGCTTCTCAAATAAACCCATAAAAATACTCGAAACTTTAGTAACACTAAACATTCTTTCTGTCGTTGAATTATTTTGTTCTCCACTGTTTTCTGCAAGTTCTAAAAATAGCGGTGATACATTATTCACTCTATTCCTTTGAGATACTGAGTGACTCCATTTCGAACCTTTATTTAGAACGTCTTTACGCCTTTTCAAAGACGCAGCCATTTTGCTTCTTTTCAGTTTTTTCCCTTCTCCTAAAATATTTCATTCGTGTGTGTTTGATACCATATACTTTAAATGTATCGTTTGTCTTTAAAAGAGAAAATGGCGAAATGCTTCGAAACTCGTGTGACATATTTTGAATGGTTTTTTTTAAACTTTTAGATCGATGGAATTGAGTTTCATTTTAATTAATCAGTTTGTTTTCAATGGAAATCATTAATGGCATTCAAAATCAAATAAACGGCTTTGAATTTATATTTATTTCTTATTTTCTAAATTATATATATATATATATATATATATATATATATATATATTTTTAAAAAGTGGACTTGATTAAACAACGTGTATTTTTTTCTAATGCAGCTGGCAATAGAGAGACGGTTAATCTTTATGCCATAAACAAGGGTTGCACCGACGTTACTCATTTAGCACTACTATAGAGGGCACGTGTAGCTTGAAGATATGCTACGGACGAGATTAACACTACCATCACAACGCTCTACGATCAAATTAGACAGAGACCTAAGGTTAAAGTGAATTCCGAACCACTACAAACATCCATGGCACCACCGGGACTCGAACCCGAAATCTGTTTTACCGAAAGTCAGATGGCTATATGGCCCTACCCGGACATCAGATCCCTTAAAAAAACATGTATAAAAGATATCCAAACGAAGCTCTTACGCCAATGCCAGAAGTGGTCATGATAAATTTGTAGACCGGAAAGCCCTTCTATTGGGCTTAACAAGGTAGGGAGGGAAATGAGAATTTCCCAGATACAACCCATTAAGGAGTTCGTTCTAAATTATAATAGAAAAATATGGGGGATATAACGTCTGAGCCTATACTAAACCTATACCGGCTTCTAGAAGAGGACCACTTTCAGGTTCATAGGAACACTTTGGACTGCGACCACTTGTATCAGCTCCAAATTTAGTAAAAAATAGACAAAAGTTTCCTAAAAATATCTCAGTCCAAAAAATATTTTTCAATATAAGAATCGACTTTAAAAATAGAACTAATATTGCATTAAAATCATGACAGAACTTCCTCACCAAAATCTTTTTCACAATACATAAAACACAAACCTTTATGTATAATATTTTGTATACTTTCTGAAATTAATGATCCTGAATATTGCAATATGTATCATTTCTGAAGCTTCTCAAATAAGCCCATAAAAATACTCGAAACTTCAGTAACACTAAACATTTTTCTGTCGTTGAATTATTTTGTTCTCCACTGTTTTCTGCAAATTCTAAAAATAGCGGTGATACATTATTCACTCTATTTCTTTGAGATACTGAGAGACTCCATTTCGAACCTTTATTTAGAGCATCTTTACGTCTTTCATCGACGCTGCTATTTTGTTTCTTTTCAGTTTTTTTTTCCTCTCATAAAATATTTCATTCCTCTGTATTTTGATACCATCTACTTTAAATGTATCGTTTATCTTTATGGCGAAATGTTTCGAAACCCGTGTGATATATTTTGAATGGATTTTTTAACTTTTATGTCAATGGAATTGAGTTTCATTTTAATTAATCAGTTTGTTTTCAATGGAAATCATTAGCTACATTCCTTATCAAATAAATGGCTTCGAATATATATATTTTCTATTTTCTAAATTATAATGTAGGTGATTATAATTAAAGTCCCTTATTAAAAAGGCTGTAAAAAAAGAACCACTAATCACAATAAGTTCAAATTTGAACTGTAGATACTTGAAGAATAAGGAAACGATACGTCATCAAAAAAATTTCAAAAATTTATTAATAGATGGCACTATAAGCGACATAAAGAAAGTAAATTTGGCTGTCAGTGACATTTTGAATCGAAATTACAAAATATTGAGCATGAGTTGCAGATTAAACCCACTGTAGTGTTTAATCTGCAACTCATGCTCAATATTTTGTAATTATTAAACTCAGGTTTTAGATTAAACCCACTGTAGTGTTTAATATGCTTGATTGTTTCGTTTTTTTTTATGGAAAAAGGACTTCCAATTCATTCAGCAGTTGTGACGCGGTTAGTGAAAAGCCCATCCGTCACGGCAAGGTCATAGCAAATTGAATTGGAAAAATATAAAACTATATATTGGACTTTATATAAAATCACTCTGTTTATTATTATAATGTCCTTAATTTGTTAATCCATTATCCTTAATTATATATATAAATATATATATATATATATATATATAATTATATTTATATACATAGTAATATAATGTAATACAATAAATATTATTATAATGTCCTTAATACGTTACTCCATTATCCTTAAGGATAATATATATATATATATATATATATATATATATACAAAATTGAGGAAAAGGGATTAATGAATTAAGGACACGATTAAATAACATTTATAAGTGATGTCGAAACGAATCTCTTGCGCCCATGCCAAAAGTGGTCATGATAAATTTATAGACCGAAATATTCGTCTATTGTGCTCGACAAGATAGGGAGGGGAATGAGAATTTCCCAGATACAACCCATTAAGGAGTTCGTTCTAAAGTATAGAAAAAGAAATATGGGTGCTGTAACGTCTCGACTTATACTGGGCCTATAACGACTTCAAGAAGAGAGTCACTTTCAGGTTCATGAGAGCACTTTAATTTTTACTAATATATATATATACAGAACTCTATTTACAAATTATGATTTAGAAAAAAAATTAAAGATATCAATTGATTTACAACTGTAGTTCACTTAAAGGACGGATATTTTCAGAGTTCTCAAGTCTACGGCAATTCCATTTCACCAGATCTGCAGCAGACCTCAAGTATAACACGGTGTGATAATCACTTTAAGAAAAAAATCCTCCCTTTAAGAAAATCCGTCAAAAGGGCAGGAGGGGGGGAAGTCAAATTCCTGAATTCTCATTGGAGTCGACACTTTATCAACCCATGATATATCCTCAATCACGATGAAACAACTCATAGCGTAGTCCATATTCCATCTGTAATTATTTCGACCTGTGATGGTAGAACAGACAGTTGCAAATTTCATGAGGTCTCATTATCCATGACACTGAATATCTGCTATGAGATTTGAGTGACAGGTTGTTTTCGTTAACACAATATAACTACAACAACACTGCTTATCTGCGGAATGATAGGTTGTGAATTTTTTGAGTGATAGGTCGTTATTATGTACTTGCTAAAGAATGTACATTCGTCTCTCCTGGAAACAAAATGCAACAATTTTCTCGTAGCTACATTGCTAACCAGGAGGCCTTTTTTGTTCGACCTTTGGTAACATTTAATTTGCTACATATCTACTGTTTTAGCACAAATAATTAGCGCATTTGAAAACAACAACTTACTAAAATAATTCTTAATGGATAGTCGTTAGTACCACTTTCACATAAATTTTCATTTTAATAAAAACAAATATTTTAAATATTTATATAGTTTTGGCTGATGCAATTGATATGTATAGAAAAAAAACCAATAATATTTTTCTTACTGTTTTAAATAAAAGTAATTATTTAATAAAGCACTTAAAATATAATGGGACTATATTCTGTAATAATTTACAGGATTTTTATTTTACATAAAAGACTAACATTTTAACTTAGTTGTATTTTATTTTGAAACCGCTTTACAGATTAATTTTATTTGCATATTAGTCGAGTATAAAATGAAAAATAAGTTGAAATATATTAATATACTCAAATAACAAATACTACTTTTTTTTTAAAATATATATATTAATAAAATTGAATTATTTAGATACAGGAATAAAAAAAAAACTGAAATATTTTAAATGTAATTAGAAATGATAAATTTAAAAAATAGGGTGAATTGTTAGAATAAAAAACAAAGTACAGAAACTATAAGCTTTTATGTATGAAAAAATTTACGTTTTCATAAATTATATAATTACTAATTTAATTTTATAAATTATGTTATTATTTTTTTAATTTTTAAAATTTTTTATTGCGATCAATATAAATTTTTTTGCCAAAAGTATTTCTAGTTAATCATGAATTATCTCAAAACTACAGTGTTAGTTAATTTTTTTAAATAAAAAAAATGCCAATCAATATAATACAAATTAATTAACCTATAACAAAAATAAAGCAAATCTTTCAATTAAATTCTTTCATGTTTAAAACATGAGGATCCTGTTCTATGGTTTATAAGAGAAAAAAAATATTAAAAACATTTCAGGAGTTTTTATAATAAATTTTTTTTTACATGTTAATTTTTTTATTTCAATATTTAGTCGTTTTTTTACACTAGAAATAAAATCCAAATTTTATGCTCCAAAAAATTAATTTATTATTATTTTTTTTATGTATGGGAGATATTTTTTTTTTTTGATACAGTGAATAACAGATAAAATTACATTTAACCTTACATTTCCGCATCATAAGTACAGCTGCGAATAACAGTTCTTTTTAGTTGATGTCCCAGTATAGCGAAATTATTTCTTGTGTTTCCCTACTTTAATTTCAGTGATGGCAGTACCATGATACGACAATTTTAACAGGTGCACACTTAAAAAATGTACATTAGTAAATCGAATCCTTTCTTGTGTTCCCTTATGTTAGTTCCATTGATGATAGTATTAAGATGCAGATAATTTTAAATAATTTTTTTTGTGTGTTCCCTTACTTTAGTTTAATTCAGGACTGTGATTCAGACACTTTTGAATTAGTTTTTGTGGGTTCCCTTACTTTAGTTTAATTCATGACAGTACTATGATGCAGACAATTTTGAATCATTTTTTTGTGTATTCCCTCATTTTAGTTTAATTCATGACTGTGATTCAGACACTTTTGAATTAGTTTTTGTGTATTCCCTTAATTTAGTTTAATTCATGACAGTACTATGATGCAGACGATTTTGAATCATTTTTTTGTATTCCCGTACTTTTGTGCCAGTGATGACAGTACTATGGTCCAGACAATGTTGATAGTACACGCTTAGATAATATATATTAATAAAGCGAATCATTTCTTGTACTCCCCTACATCATTTCCAGTGATGACAACACTATGTTGCAGATAATTTCGATAGGTGCATGCTGAAATAATGTTCATTAGTAAAGCGAGTCATTTATTGTGTTCCCGTACTTTTGTGCCAGTAATGATAGTACTATGACGCAGTACTAGAACAGTAGTTCTTTAGCTAAGTTCCCTGATTATCTAAAGAACTTCATAGGGATTACTTAAAAGAAATTTTGGTCTGTTTGCTATTGTTTCCACCATTTTGTTTTCCTAGTTCAGATTTTTCTTTTATAAACGATACTTATACTGGCAGTACTTTGATCTTAATTAGTAGGCTTAGTTAATCTAGTTTTAAATTGATTAATTAATTTAATTTTTGTAGCATTTTTACTTCATCCGTTAAACCAGTAATATACTATTTAAAACATGTTTTTAATTTTTATTTTATGCTATGTTTAATTTATAATTTTACCACATAAAATTAATGAATTCATTAAGACGATAAGATTTATTATATTCTGAATGAATGTCAAGAACATGTCAAAAAGTGTTTTATTAGTAATAGCCGTATTAATTGTGGTTAATTAAAATTTTTGTAGTTAATTTTATTTTTTAAACATATATTGAATCATCAAAAATACTTTAGCGACCTCTAAGCAAGAGATCCTAAAAAGTTTTGAGAATCATTGGAATAAATGAATGTTTAAAAAATCATTAGTTAATACTGCTATATTTTTTATAATTTTCAGTAACTATTTACATTTTTTCTTTTAATATTTTTTTATTCAAACAATTTTTATAAAGAATAAACTATTTTTTCATTGTATCACATATTTATGCACTATTACATCAAAACTTTTTATTATTAAATGTTAATGGTTTACAATATTATTATCCATTTTTTTTCCAGTAAAACAAGCTGGATAGGCATCTAAAATATTTTATCCAAACTTTTATTTTATGAAAAAAATTATAAAACAACTTAATATTTTTTTAATGATTACAAATGTTTTTAAATTTAAAATCCAGTATAGTGGAATATTAAGAAATTATTCAACCAATTTTAAAAAAAATCCGAAAGTAAGCTTCAAAATAAATAAAGTCAGCTTTATTTATTTACTTCTGTTTGAAAAACCAAATATTTTTCTTTTTTTTTTTCACAAGAAAAATTTATAACAACAATAAGGAATTTCTCTTAACATTTTCTAATCGAATAAAAATAAAAATAAAAATCTACTCAATAAATAAAGAATACAGTTTCGTTTAATATTTTTTTTTTTTCGAAAAAAAGTTTTTTTCCTAATTTTTCCTGTTTTTTTTTTTTTTTTCTCACGAAATGCTTATAAATTAAGATAACATGTATCCCTATTCAATTTTTGATGGTTGATAAATTGAATAGCAATACAAATAAAAAAATAACATTTAAGAAAGAATATGAACTTCAAGTTGATTAAACTGTCACTGAAACTTAATGAAAAAATGACTGTTTTAGTGGTTTAAACCACATAATAAAACCCCAAATTTTTATCAACGAATATTCAGGCAAATTTGTGTTACCAATCTTTTTCCCGCATTTATTCCCTTTGAGGGAAAAAAATTCCTTGAGGTATCGACTTGAGCATTCCAAAAAAATCCCTCCTCTCATTTTTTCGTGCCTTTGAAATGTCAAAAGAGTGAAAAATCCCTCGGTAAAAAGGGATTACTGAGTTCATCCACCGCAGTCATTCGGCGTCTTGAAAACCACTGGACCCGAGACTGCGGTAACTCTTCTCAACTTCTCAACGAATCTGAGAGAAACTTCCACTGACTTCTAAAACCACGGTTTTTTTTTTTTTTTTTTTCTTTTTAAAATATCTTTTTTTTTTTTTATCAAAGGAAGAAAAAAAGAGATACTTTGGTATGTAGTGCTCGCAATAAATTCTTGTGCTGAGTTTAAATTGTTAGTTTTAATTAAAACGTTGTCCTTTTAAAAAAGTAGTGGTGAATATAATTTTTTAATTGGTTTCATTGATGTTAGGCATGATTTAATACCTATTACTCGTTATTTAATTAATATTACTCATATTTTAATATTATTACTTTTGGGCTGGAGCATTTTGGTGAAACATGCTTCGAAACCCGTCAAATAATGTTTAACCGCAAATGTTAATATGATTTTGTAGATTTTTTCCCACTGGAAGAGTTGTAGCATTTAGTTCCCAGGTGAGAGGAATATATATTCTTTAATAAGTACATAATAACAATCTATCACACAAATTTGGCAGAAGATAAGCAGTGTTGTGGATATTTATATTACATGCAATTAGTGTTTAGTACTAATGAGAACAACCTGTCACTCAAATCTGATAGCAGATAATCAGTGTCCTGGATAATCATATACCATGAAATTAGAAACTATCGACATTCACAGGTCGAAATAATTACAGACGGGATACGGATTATGTGATGAGTTAATGCATCGGTATTGGTGACAGACCACGAGTTGAGAAATATCTACTCCAATAAAAAGTGAGTTATGCTGCCCTTTTGACGGATTTTCTTAAAGGAAGGTTTTTAGAGGTGAGAATTCTGCGACGATTCGACAAGAAGTGTTGTCTTTTTCTCTGAAGTGACTGAACAGGCCGGAGTTTCCGCTTGTTTTCAAAGAGAGCCCCTTGTGGTTTCGTGTATCACGGCGTGTAGCAATTAAGATCTGCCGCAGACCTGCTGAAGTAGATTCGTCGTTGACTTCAGAACTCTGACATCTCTGTCCATGGAGTGATCTCCACTTGTAAATCTATTGATATCTCTAATTTTCTTACTTTTTTTTTTGTAAATCATAATTTGTAAATAGAGTTCTGTATCTATCTAAATCTATCTATCTATCTATATATATCTATATAGATAGATAGATAGATAGATATAATTATAAATTTTAAATTTATATATATATAATTTTAAAATGCACGACAATGTCTCCCTGTTTTTCTGAAACAGTTTATAGAGAATAAAGAAGCCATTCAAGAGGAGCACTCGGTATCAATATTCTTCTCCTCGCCTCTTCATGACCAAATAAAAAACTTTCTCGTTTATTGATTTATCAAACACATCCCCATTATTATAGCACTCAACCATGTAACATCTTGGAGTTTACTAAATTTATATATATATATATATATATATATATAACTGTAAATAAAAATTAAAGTGTTCCCATGAACATGAAAGTGGTCCTCTTCTTGAAGCCGTTATAAATCTAGTAAATTCCGAGGTGGTTGAGTGCTATAATAATGGGGATGTGTTTGATAAATCAATAAACGAGAAAGTTTTTTATTTGGTCTTAAAGAGGTGAGGAGAAGAATATTGATACCGAGAGCTCCTCTTGAATGGCTTCTCTATTCTCTATAAACTGTTTCAGAAAAACAGAGAGACATTGTCGTGCATTTAGAACACTGAATTTTTTTCATATTTGGCATCATTTTGGCAGACAGTTTTGGGTAAAAAAAAATACTCGGCATTGATAAAAATCATTATTAGTAATAAAAAGGATATTTATCATTTCATTCACTTTATATATACCACTATTCTCCACTTAGAAAGGCTCACTTCTGAAAGGGAGAGGGAAGAAGTCATTGCTCTCTTTTCCCCACGGGGAAAAAAGAGAAAGGAAAGGAAAAGATGTTAGATTGGGGGAGATACTACAAAGGTATTTGGGCAGACGCGAGGTGGATTTCAACTGAGATAGATGTCCAGTTCTCCAATAAGTACCTGAAAGAAATAAGAACGTCAATTGAGGAGTAGATCACTTAAGCTTCGTGTAATATTGTGTGGAGACTTCATTAAGTGCTCAATTAAATACTGTGAGGAACGATCAATGTGGTTCATCATACAAAAACCTGTAAATAAAGAGACAATAATAGCAGTAATAAACAAAACCTACTACTACTACTAATAATAATAATAATTATTATTATTATTAGCAGTAGTAGTTGTAGTGTTAATAATAATAATAATAAATAATTCATAATAATAAACAAAACCTGGCGGTAATTATTTGTGGAAACACAATACAAACACCATATGATGCGATTAGTAATCAAATTTTAACTAAATAAATAAATGAAATAAAAAAAATTAAAGAATAAAAAACAAGTGAATCTAAAAACTGTGATGAAAACTACTAATTTCTTGAGAACAAACTGTACATTTCATAAGCATTATTAAAAACATTGAAAAATATTTGAATGACATTTTATATCTGTTATTATTCATGTTATAAAGATATAGATAAATTTTTTGAACTAAATTATTTAATTTTTCGTTCCAAGTATACTGCATGATAAATTATTAATTCTTATTCCATTAATGCTCATTTCCTTTAATGCTTTTTAAATAAAAGCATTTTTATAAAAAGAATTTCTTAAATAACTTTTATTTTCTCATTCATTTAGCTTCAGAGATAATTTTAATTTTTATTTATATTAATGAACTCGAATTGATTTCAAATCACTCGAATCTAATCAATCGAATCGAATTGAATTGGTCGGAATCTTTTGAAAATATTTTTATCAACATATTAGCTGGTATTTATGAAATTTCTATAATACCCTATCAAGAGAATAATAGGAAAATTAATTTTTTTTTACTATTTTTCCTCTTTTATTTTGGCATCTGAAGAAATAAATTATTGACATTTGAATTAATATAACTTTCTGTTATTACAACCTCCATTTTTATAGAAACTGTAATAACTTTTCATTCAAAGCATGGGTGACTAAATGTCTACTTTTTTCTAGCAGTATTTAAAGAAATATTCTTTTGAGGTCAAATCTGAAGAAAAATAATAGTCTCTGGCGATGCATAAAATATACTAGCGACTCAACGGTAGTTATTAAGCAATAAATTTCATTAATATGTAATGATATGATACCCGTACAAGAAATGCAAATATGAAAAATTATCAAAGACATTAAATGTTCCTTTCAGAATTTTTCTTTTAAATTATTTAATAAATCAATCATTAATATATGAAATATTTAGGATAATAGAAATATATATGTGAATAGAAATAAATATATTTACATATGTATTATTAAAAAGAACACAAATTCATTTAATTCATCAGTTTTTAATGTTTTTTATAAAAATAGAATCGTAAAAATAAATATATTACAATTTTAATAAATATAGGAATCATTGTTCTGAATACATCTGATATCATGAATTATAAGTAAGATGTAAATAATTAGAAATATTACTAAAAACCTTTAGACCCTAATTTTGGGGCCTGTTGGTCGACTGTCTAGCGCTCTGGTGTGAGGGTAAAACCATACCGGTACTGAGGGTAAAACTTTAAACCGTAGGTCCCAGTCTAATATGACTGTAGAGCGTTGGACGTGGGGTTGACAAACCCTGTCCCATAAAATAAAACATCTGCTCTTTCAAAATCTGCCAGTATGCAGATGGCCTTGGCCCATCATGGGAATGTTACGCCAATGAAGAAGATTACCCTTTTCCTCATATTTAATATTGTTCTTTTTGATTTTTCCTTTTAAAACATCGTAGTTTCGTTTAATAAAAATTAAGAAAAAAAATATTGTACTCGATAGATGAATGTTATTTTTAGACTTAATAACTTAATCTATTTCAGAATAAAAATAAGTTGTCTTACTTTTTGGACACAGTAGTATACTTATTTATTACTACTGTGTCCAAAAAGTAAGACAACTTTTCAATTTAAATTTCCCGGGCGTATGGTATTTCAATTTTTTTTTTCTTTTTTAGGTTGTTGACACTGTCCTTGATATCTGTGTGAAATTTTACGTCAAAATATTCATTAGTGTTTGAGTTATGTTTGGTTTGAGAGATGCTAAAGCTGATTCCTGCGATTTTTGAAATGTCTGTATTAATTGAGCAAAGAACTCGCATTAAATTATGTTTTCGGAAACGTATAGAATGTTGCAGAAGGCATTCGGTGAGCATTCCTATAACGGAAAGAATTATTTAGAAGTGGTATGAACAGTTCAAAGAAGCCAGAGAGTGCGTTGAAGACGAAGAAATCTGTGGCCGACCCTCAACCTCAACCATCGAAATTCATGTCCAAAAAATTAAAGATTTGGTGCTTGCAAACCGTCGATTTGAAATTAGAGACTTTACTGAGGATGTTAGAATTTCAAAAGGATCGATCAATTCCATTTTGGGCCTGAAACGCATCAAATCTCGATTGGTACGAAGAACACTGAATATGCCAGCTCACACTGCATTGATTCTTTACTTTTTCGCCAAAAATGAAATTCATATCGTTCCAATACCACCGTATTCACACCGTACGACTTTTGGATGTCCCCTGAACTCAAAAGATCACTCCGGGGACACCGTTTTGAGTCGATTGAAGATATTCAACGTGAATTGAAGCACGCTTTGAGGAACAATCCTGTCGATGACTTTTTAGCATGTATTGGAAAAAAAGTTGGCATAAATGCATTGTGTCCGGAGGGGATTACTTTGGAGGCGATGAAATAAATTCGGAAGTATAAATAAAGAGTTTTTGAAAAAAAATAATTGGTCTTACTTTTTGGGATTTTGGAGCGTGCGAAAAGCAATTCAAAAGATATTTCAACATATGCCTCATTTTAGGTGAATTTTATTAGCAGAAACATTTTCACCACCTAAAATTTCCACAAAAAATTTCTCCTCCTTAAAAAACATTTTTCGCTATCCCAGTTGAAGACCCCTGCATTCTTCGAAGGCTGGTAAATAAACAGGAGTCTCTGAGGACCTCTGATATCCGGACGTAGTCGATGACTGGATCAAAAACCCAATTCAGAGCAACCCCTTGAATTTTATATGGTGGAACCGACTAACTGTTATTGTGCTCATCCAAAATCTCCTACTGCTTAGGAGGACGTAATGCTGTCCATGAGATCACAAGAAACAACAGTAACAGGAATCTTAATTAATTAATAAAAACTTCAAACGAATGCTTCTCATTCTTTTTTAAATAATTATTTTTTCAAATTAATTAGTTCTCAATAATACAAAATAAATCTCCATTCAATTTGACTTGCTATTCTGTTACACGTCATCAGTCAAGTTAATTAATTACAGGAATTTCTAAACAAGCCGCGTTTCTTTTTCGTGCTTAATGTTATCGTTTCAATCAATAATTCTAATTGCCGTGCAGAAACCAGCAAAATTCGTAAAATCGATTCGTAAAATGAATTACGGCTGCGGGTCGCCTTCGCACTCAATGTCGTCCAATTCTGGGATTCTTTCTCTTCCTTCATCATTAGGGACGTGATGTCGGTGGAGCAGAGCTCACGCGGTTCTTTTCTATTGTAGCATTCGTGTAAATCGAATCAATGAGTTTCATTGTAATGAGAGAAAAGTCACTCAGAAGTTACTTTAAGAAAGATTAAAGCCCTTGTGTAGCCCATTTCCAAATTATAGCTATCGTATTTGTTAATCATTTCAACCCAAGCGACTTTACAATGGGTTTGGTGCAGAAATGAATCTTGAGCTTCTTGAGAAATTGGAGTAGAATTAGGTTTTCAACATTTATTTTTTGACATTCGAGAAAATGATTTTTCGAGATGGTTTTTGTAAAATAAAACATGTAGTAAAAAACATGTCTCGTAATTAAATTACAAACCGGAATAAAAATACTTTTATAATACAGCCAAAAGAACAGAAATTATCGATAATATATATTTTTAGATTTTTATATTCGTAGTAATATAACGTTATCTTTAAACTTAATTTATTTAAAAATAAAAACAAGTCCGTATATGCTTGACCATACTCCCGCAGTAATGCATAAAAATTATTATATCTATATAATGTATATATCGAAACATTTAAATATATGAAAATATGTTTGTGCAATCAGCGCCATCTATAAAACTGAATCGGCAATCCCCGAGTCGAGACAGAGTTGGGTATGTATGAAAAAAGAGAGGTAGTTTGGCGAGACCATCCTCGAGTATGATGGCGGCAAAAAAAATGAGAAAATTTTAGTCCACATGTTGATTATATACATATATGAGTTTTTTTGAACGTCATTTTCTTCTAAACAGGTGTCTCTGGGTGATCTCTGAAATCTGGACTTAGACCTTTATAGTTTGACTGACTGGATCCAAATCCCAATTCAGATGCAACCCCTTGAATGTTCTAGGGTAGAATCGGGTAAAAATATAGATTCAAGAGAAAACTAGTCAAACTTATGTGAAAACAAGAGAGCATTGTACTCATCCAAAATCACTATTGCTGAGGAAGACATAATGTTATCCATGAGATCACAAGAAACAACAGTAACAGGAATCTTGATTAATTAATAAAAACTTCAAACGAATGCTTCTCATTCTTTTTTAAATAATTATTTTTTCAAATTAATTAGTTCTCAATAATACAAAATAAATCTCCATTCAATTTGACTTACTATTCTGTTACACGTCATCAGTCGAGTTAATTAATTACATGCATTTCTAAACAAGCCGTGTTTCTTTTTCGTGCTTAATGTTATCGTTTCAATCAATAATTCTAATTGCCGTGCAGAAACCAGCAAAATTCGTAAAATCGGTTCGTGAAATAAATTGCAGCTGCGGGTTCGCCTTCGCACTCAATGCTATCCAATTCTGGGATTCTTTTTCTTCCTTCATCATTAGGGACGTGATGTCTGTGGGGAAGAGATCTCGTGATTCTTTCGTATTGCAGCATTCGTGTAAATCGAATCAACGCATTTCATTATAATGAGAGAAAAGGCACTTGGAAGTTTCTTTAAGAAAGGTTAAAACCCTTGTGTAACTTAACTAGCACAGTTCCAAATCATACCTATCGTATTTGTTACTCATTTCAACCCAAGCGTCTTCACAATGGCTTGGTGTAAAAATAAATCTTGAGCTTCTTGAGAAATTGCAGTAGAATTAGGTTTTCATCATTTAGTTTTTGGCATTCGTGAAAAAGGCACTTGACATTTTTTTGTCATTCGAGATTGTTCATGTAATATAAAACAATCAATATTAGTTTTATTCTACTTTTTATTATATATGTTATTGCTATATTATGTTATGTGTATTATGTTATGTGTGTTATGTTATGTGTGTTATGTTATCTTACGTCTATATATGTTGTATTATGTCTTATATTCATTGTTATCAAAATAATCTTTCATTTTGTTACGGATTAGTTTATATAAGAATAACAATATATGACACAACTTTAAATTCTCAAAAAAAAAATTCAGCATTATATTATTAACTCTGGGTTGTAGCAGTCTCGTAGGAGGCGAATTAGATTTATTAACAGAGGGTACATCTTTGAAACAATACTATTAGCAATAAAATAATTTAAATTCTATAATGGTTCAGCGTTAACATATTGCTGTGTCCAAAAAGTCAGACCAATTTTCAATTTAAAATTCCCGGGGCTTATGGAATTTCAATTTTGTTTCTCTTTTTTAGCTTGCTGGCACTGTCCTTGATGTCTGTGTGAAATTTGATGTCACAATATTCATTAGTGTTTGAGTTACGCTTGACTTTGTGAGACGCTAAAACAGATTACGGCGATTTTTGAAATGTCTGAATTAATTGAGCAATCCTTTATCGGAAAGAAATTTTTTGAAGTGGTATAAACAGTTCAAAATGGCAGAGAACGCGTTGAAGACGAAGAGCCCTCTGGTCGACCCTCAACCTCAATCGACAAAGCTCACGTCCAAAAAATTAAAGATTTGGTGCTTGCAAACCATCGATTTACATTTAGAGACCTTTCTGATGATGTTAGGATTTCAAAAGGACCAGTCAATTAAATTTTGGGCATCAAACGCGTCACCGAAAGCACTGAATGCGCCAACTTACACTGCATTGATTCTTCATTACCATTTCGCCAAAAATTAAAACCCATATCGTTCCACAACCAGCGTATTCACACCGTGCGACTTCTGGCTATTCCCAAAAATCAAAAGACCACTCTGGGGACACCTTTATGAGCCGATTGAAGAGATTCAACATGAATCCCCTCACGCTTTGAAGGCCATCCTTGCCGATAACTTTTTATCGTGCATTGAGAATTGGAAGAAAAAGTTTGCATAAGTGCATTGTGTCCGGAGCGGAGTACTTTGCAGGCGATGAAATATATTTGAAAGAATAAATAAGGAGAATTTGAAAAAAAGATAAGCCTTACTTTTTGGACACAGTAGTATCCTTCACTTTTTGTGAATTGGGTTAGCAGAAAAATTGCCCCACCTAAAATTTCCACGAAAAATGTCTCCTCCTTACAAAACATTTTGCGCTATCCCATATGAAGACCCGTGCTTAACAATATGAGGTTTTTCATGCACATCATTTTCTTTGCAAATATACAGGTGCCTGTCTGAGGACCTCTGATATCTGGACGCAGTCGATGACTGGATCAAAATCCCAATTCAGATGCAATCCCTTGAATTTTATGTGGTGGAACCGACTAAAAATATAGCGTCAATGTCAAACTTAAGTCAAAACAAAACGGTTATTGTGCTCGTCCAAAATCTCCTAGAGCTTGGGAAGACATAATGTTATCCATGAGATTAGAAGAAACAGCATTAATAAGAATCTTGATTAACGAATAAAAATTTCAAAAGAATGCTTCTCATTCTTTCTGAAATAATAATTTTTCAAATTAATTAGTTCTCAATAATACAAAATAAATCTCTATTCAATTTGACTTACGGTTCTGTTACACGTCATCAGCCAAGTTAATTAATTACGGGAATTTCTAAACAAGCCGTGTTTCTTTTTCATGCCTAATGTTCTCACTCCAATCAATAATTCTAATTGCTGAGCAGCAACTCCCAAAATTCGTAAAATCGGTTCGTAAAATAAATTGCGGCTGCGGGTCGCCTTCGCACTCAATGTCATCCAAATCTGGGATTCTTTCTCTTCCTTCATCATTAGGGACGTGATGTCGGTCGGCCAGAGCTCTCGCTGTTCTTTCGTATTGTAGTATTCATGTAGTAAATCGAATCAGTGCGTTTCATTGTAATGAGAGAAAAATCACTAAGAAATTTCTTTAAGAAAGATTAAAGCCCTTGTGTAACTTAATTAGCACATTTCCGAATTATAGCTATCATATTTGTCAATTATTTCAACCCAAGCGTCTTTACAATGACTTGGTAGGTGGTGTAGAAATAAATCTTGCGCTTCTTGAGAAATTGGAATACAATATTTATTTTTTGACATTTGAGAAAATGTTTTTTTTTTTTTTTTTTTTTTTTTTTTTTTTTTTGAGATTGTTCATATAAAAGATGCAATATCAATTTCATATAATTAAGTCATAAACTGAGATAAAAATGTTTAGAATACAGTTAAAGAGCACAAACACAGCGCATATATTTTATGATTCATTAAAAATATAACTCCATATAAAACTTAAGTTACTTAAGAATAAAAATAAATTCGTAAGCGCACAAAAATGCATAGAAATAGGATATATATATATATATATATATGCCCATCTGTAAAAGCGCTACGGGGAATCCCTAAGGCTAAGTACAGTTGTGTGTGTGTGGGTAAAAACAGAGAGTAGTGTGACGAAACCATCCTCGAGTGTGATGGCAGTCAAAATAAAGGAAAAAAATATTTGTTTTAAATTCGTGTGAAAGAGCTATCGAACAATATAATCTCTCTCTCTCCCTCTCTCTCTCTCTCTCTATATATATACACACTGAAGTGACAAAAGTCATGGGATACCTTTTAATATCGTGTCGGCCCTCCTTTCGCCCGGCGAAGTGCAGCAACTCGACGTGGCATGGACTCAACAAGTCGTTGGAAGTCTTCTGCCGGAATATTGAGCCATGCTGTCTCGATAGACGTCCATAATTGTGAAAGCTTTGATGGTGCAGGATTTTGGGCACGAACAGACCTCTCGATGATGTCCCATAAATGCTCGATGGGATTCATGTCGGGCGATCTAGGTGGCCAGATCATTCGTTGGAATTGTCCAGTATGTTCTTCAAACCAATCGCGAACAGTTGTGGCCCGGTGACATGGCGCATTGTCATCCATAAAAATCTCATCGTTGTTTGGGTACATGAAGTCCATGAATGGCTGCAAGTGATCTCCAAGTAGCTGAACATAAGCATTTACAGTCAATGTTCGGTCCAGTCGCACCAGAGGACCAAGTCCATGCCATGAAAAAACAGCCCACACCATTACGGAGCCACCACCAGCTTGAACAGTGCCTTGCTGACAGTTTGGGTTCATGGCTTCGTCGGGTCTGCGCCACACTCGAACCCTACCATCAGCTCTTACCAACTGAAATCGTGACTCATCGGACCAGGCCACGGTTTTCCATTCATCTAGGGACCAACCGATATGCTCACGTGCCCACGAGAGTCGACATCGCTGCAAGCGATGTCGTTCTGTCAGTAAAGGCACTCGAGTCGGTCTTCTGCTGGAATAGCCCAAGAAAGCCAAATTTCTCCGCACAGTTCTAACAGACAAGTCCCTTGTACGTCCCACATTGATTTCTGCGGTTATTTGACGCAGTGTTGCTTGTCTGTTAGAATTTACGACTCTTTGCAGACGTCGCCGGTGTCGGTCGTTAAGTGCAGGCGGTCGACCACTGCGCTGTCCATGGTGGGATGTTATGCCTGAAATTTCATACTCTCGGCACACTCTTGACACAGTGGATCTGGGAATGTTGAATTCCGTAACGATTTCCGAAATGGCATGACCCATGCGTCTAGCTCCAACTAACATTCCGCGTTCAAAGTCTGTTAATTCCCGTCGTGCGGTCATCATCACGTCAAAAGCTCTTCACATGAATAACTTGAACAGAAATGAAAGCTCTGCAACAGCACTGCGCATTTATACCTGTTCTACGCGATGTTACTGCCATCTGAAAATTTGCATATTGCTATCCCATGACTTTTGTCACTTCAGTGTATATATACATACAGAGAGAGAGAAAAACTACCGGATAAGGATTCTCCTTATTTATATTACTAATTGAAATTTGTAACCATGTCCTCTTGCACACTGCAAAAGCATCCTCTGTGGCTTTCAGGAGAGATAGTTAGTAGGCCTCGACACTCTCACCTGAGAGGAAGAACTAAGCAATTTGTGCTCCCGCTGAGAAATGTTCAGTTTACAGTCACTCATCCCTGGAAATATATTTAACGCAACCCTCGTATTTGTTGGCCTTCATACTCTCATCCGGAGAGGATCAGGCTTTCGGTTTAGAAGCGGTATCCTTCCACGATTCTATAATTATCTGTCTTTAAATGTGTTACATATTGATGTTTTAATTGTACGTGTGTGATATTTGTGCGAGTGTCAATAAAGCTGTGAGTTCTCCAACCTGTGCCTCCAGAAGAAGGAGAATTTATATGAAATCATATATTTGATCATTCTTATAGGCGATTGATAATGGCTTAACACTTTCAAGTTTTGTATGCTGAAATTTATAACACGCAAATTGTACTTTGATTTTAATCGAAATAAATATTACTTATAATTAAATTTAATAAGCCACATAAATACTTATATAAAATAATAATAATGTTTCCTCCATCATGTTGACAGGAAACAGTATTTGCTAATATGTAAATTGTACCTAATTATTTTAACTAAGAAACGAATAAACTAAAACATTAAACATACTACAAGATCTGTCTCCATCTAACATCTTTAAATAAATATTAAAAAAAAAAAAAAAACGCTCGACTTTCTTGATTAGAAAACTTTTCTCAAAATGTATAAAACGTTCTACTATTACGTTTATGTACTATTTGCTTTTTTTATTGAAAAATAGTAAAATAAAAATTCTTATTTTGTAATTTTTAATTAAAGACTGGGTTTTTTTTCCTGAAGTGCACTAGAATTTTTTTTCAAGAAAAACATCGTTTCGCTTCAAAGAACAGCTCTTGTCACTTGGTCAAACTTTTTTTTTCTGCGGTTTTTGACGAGTTTCTTTAAAGCCGTAGTAATTAACTGTGTAAGATAAAAAGTAAAAACACGTAAAATGCACTTTCAACGGAATTTACGTTATTTACATATACTTTTTTTTTCCTTCTAAATGTTTCATGTTTTGTGATAAAATTCTTATTATTGCACTTAGAAAATAATGTGCCCTGAATCATGTTAAAAAGTGAATAATGAATTAGAAGCAACCTTAAAACATTTTCAATGTTATTTTCGATTTCAGCATTTAATATATTTGTAGTTATCCACTTAAATCAGCATTTATGTATATTTATCATCTTTAATATATTTAAGTTTTCACCAAAAACAATATTTAATCTTTTTCTATTATTCTTTGATACATATTTATTCCATAACTAAAGGTCATACTTATTATATTATTTAATTTTTTTTTTTTTTTTTTTGAATTTACATTTCAAATAAATCAATATTTACAGTAATTGTTTTTACAAATGATGAAATCAATGACGATAACATATCTGTTTGGTAGAAGTTTCCGAAGTTATCTGTCATACAACACGCAAGTTATATTTTTTATGAATACAAAAATCTTAAAATATATGCTCTATAATTTCTGTTTTTATGGCTGTGTTATAAAAGTATTTTTTATCCCGGTCTATGATTTAATTATACGAAACTAATATTGCATGTTTTATAGTATATAAACAATCTCAAAAATACTTTTTCACGAATGCCAAAAACTAAATGATGAAAACCTAATTCTACTCCAATTTCTCAAGAAGTGCAAGATTTATTTCTACACCAAACCATTTCTACACCAAACCACCAGATTTATTTCACCAGATTTATTTCACCACCAAACCACCAGATTTATTTCACCACCAAACCAATGTAAAGACGCGTGGGTTGAAATGATTAACAAATACGACAGCTATAATTTGAAAATGTGCTAGTTAAGTTACACAAGTGCTTTAATCTTCCTCAAAGAAACTTCCAAGTGACTTTTCTCTCATTATAATGAAACGCATTGATTCGGTTGACACGAATGCTACAATACGTAAGAACCGCCAGAGCTCTGCCTCACCGACATCCGGTCCCTAATGATCAAGGAAGAGAAAGAATTGGATGACATTAGGTGCGAAGGCGACCCGCAGCCGCAATTCATTTTACGAATTTTGCTGGTTTCTGCTCAGCAATTAGAATTATTGATTGAAGTGAGAACGTTAAACATGAAAAAGAAACACCGGGTTGTTTAGAAATTCATGTAACTAATTAACTTGACTGATGACGTGTAACAGAATCACAAGTCAAATTGAATGTAGCTTTATTTTGTATTATTGAGAACTAATTAATTTGAAAAATTGTTATTTAAAAAAGAATGAGAAACATTCGTTTGAAGTTTTTATTAATTAATCAAGGTTCTTGTTAATGTTGTTTCTTGTGATCTCGTGGATAGCATTATGTCATAACAAGCCTTAAGAGATTTTGAATGAGTTTTCTCTTGAATCTATATTTTTACCCGATTCTACCCCAGAAAATTCAAGGAATTATTTCTGAATTGGGATTTGGATTCAGTCAGTCATAAAGATCTACGTCCAGATTTGAGAGATCGCCCAGAGGCACCTGTTTATTTGCCAGTCATAGAAGAAAATGATGTCCAAAACAAAACTCAAATATATGTATATATATACAAAATCAAGATGTGGATTAAAATTATCTCATTTTTTTCGGACGCCATCATACTCGAGCATGGTCTCGCCACACTACCTCTCTGTTTTCACACACCCAACTCTGATTTGACTCGGTCTGGCCGTTGAACCAAAGGCTTCAGATTCGAATCCTGGCGGTGGCACGGATCTTTGTTGGTGCTTCGGAATACACGTTAAACTGTAGGTCCCGGTCTATTTAGCCTAAAGTGTGCACAAGATGACCGTAGAGCGACAAACTAAAGCAAAGCTTCGACTAGGTGATTCCTCATAGTGCTTTTAAAGATGGCCTTGATTGCACCAACATATTTTTATGTATTTATATGCTTCCATATATGCGTGTATATATAAATATAAAAATTTATGCATTATTGTGCGCGTATGGTCAGGTATATACGGATTTATTTTTATTTTATGGCGTTATATTTTTATAAATATAAAAATCATAACATGTATGAACTATATTTGTGTTCTTTTGGCTGTATTATGAAAGTATTTTTATTCCGGTTTTTTTATTTAATTATGTAACATGTTTTTTTTCATTGCGTGTTTTATATTACAAGAACCATCTCGAAAACACATTTTCTCGAATGTCAAAAAATGAATGCTGAAAATCTAATTCTACTCCAATTTCTCAAGAAGCACGAGATCAATTTCTGCACTAAACCAATGTAAAGACGCGTGGGTTGAAATGATTAACAAATACGATAGCTATAATGTGAAAATGTGCTAGTTAAGTTACACAAGTGCTTTAATCTTCCTCAAAGAAACTTCTAAGTGACTTTTCTCTCATTACAATGAAACGCACTGATTCGATTTACTACATGAATACTACAATACGAAAGAACAGCGAGAGCTCTGGCCGACCGACATCACGTCCCTAATGATGAAAGAAGAGAAAGAATCCCAGAATTCGATGACATTGAGTGCGAAAGCGACCCGCAGCCGCAATTAATTTTACGTAACGATTTTACGAATTTTGCTGGTTTCTGCACAGCAATTAGAGTTATTGATTGGAGTGAGAACATTAGGCATGAAAAAGAAACAACGGTTTGTTTAGAAATTCATACAATTAATTAACTTGACTCATGATGTGTAACAGAATAGCAAGTCGAATTGAATAAAGATTTATTTTGTATTATTGAGAACTAATTAATTTGAACAAATATTATTTCGAAAAGAATGAGAAGCATTCGTTTGAGGTTTTTATTAATTAATCAAGATTCCTGTTACTGTTGTTTCTTGTGATCTCATGGATAATATTGTGTCTTCCCAAACCGTAAGAGAATTTGGATGAATACAATACCCTCTTGTTTTAATTTCACTTTGATTAGTTTTCTCTTGAATCTATATTTTTACCAGGTTCCACCATGGAACATTCAAGGTATTTCGTCTGAATTGGGATTTGGATCCACTCTGTAAAACCATAGTGGACTACATCAAGATTTCAGAGCTATCTCAGTTGGGATTTTGATGTCAATCAAAATATGATGTATACATCCAGATTTCCGAGATATCTAAATAGGGATTTGGATCCAATCAGTCAATCCATAATAGACTATATCCAGATTTCAGTGGTATCTGAATTAAGATTTGGATCTAGTAAGTCAAACCATAATGGACTATGTCCAGATTTCATAAGTCCTCCAGAGGCACCTGATTTCATATTTCATCCGTATTTGCACCTGCTTATTCGAAACAAAAGATATCCAAAAGTACCTTATGTTGTAAGCGCGGGATGGGTTTTCATTTGGTATAGTTCAAAATGTTTTGTAGATGTTAAATTTTCGGTTGAATTGCTTTTTGGGCGCTCAGAAATCCGTCTGTACTTAGGTACCCAAAACAATTTAAAAACAGTTTAATAGCGTTAAAGATGAATTCTAACTGAATTCCTGCAATTCAGTTTGAATTCACCTTTGATTCATTCAAGGAATTCAACTTTGATTCATAACAATGCTATGCAAACAAAATTTGGGTAGTATAAAAAAGTAAAGAATATGTCTATTTATCTATTCATATCCATACATTATATACATGTATGAATATAGAATATCTATCGAAATATATATATATATATATATGTATATATATATATATACACTATGCTTTATAGCTCAATTTGCTTTCTAGAGTATTTTAATTAATATAAAAGTCAGGAGTTTAAAGTTAAACAAATTGAAAAGCCAAAGCTTTGATTATTAATAACAGAGAATATTAATTAAATAGATGATACTGATATATAATAGAAAATATTTATTAAGTTATGATAAATCTATGTAATTTATTGTATTTATTACTTCTTCTAAAAGTCTAATTCTATTCCATTAATCAATCTGAAATATTTATTTTTGTCTTGTATTTTCTTTAATATATATAGCAAATATGGTGAAAAATAAAACAAAGATATCAAGAATGGTAGTTTATCATCATAAATAATTTGTCTAATTTATATCCCTAACCTCCTCAGGAGACCTTTATTTACGAAGTTATGGCCGCTGGCATAGATTTATTTACAGCAAGAAGCAAGATGCTAAAAAAAAGAAAGGCAAAGTTATAAGCAGAAGAATCTGTGCCAAATCTTTTTATGTCTTTATCCAGAATTATTTTTTTCATACAATGATGTTAAAAATTGGCAGTAATTACAAGTTCAAAACTTTTTTTTATCTCATATTTCACTTAGGTAATTTGTTTTATTTTAGTAATTACTTATAAAAACAATAATAAAAAATTATAATGTTTGCTATGAGTACAAATATTATCAACAACAGTTTTTGTGTACTCTAATAGTTAATATATTTCTCTAATAATAATAGCGACCTGATGGTCAATTGGCTATTGTTCTGGTCTTTGGTACCACAGGCTTCAGGTTCGAATTTTGGCGGTGGCATGGATGTTTGTTAGTGGTTCCGAATCCACGTGAAACTGTAGGTCCCTGTCTAATTAATTTAAAGGGTGCTTAAAATGACCGTAGAGCGACAAACCAAATTAATAATAATAACTAACTAATTTCCTGGCACTGCAGCCCCTTGTGGGCCAAACCTGTCTGTCTACTGCTAGATTTCGAGATAGGAGATAGTTTCTTTTTATAGAGTAGTGTTGTCAGCCCAAGGTTTTACAATAATCTTGGACAGCGATCTACAGTTTAAAATGGATTCCAAACCACTACAAGCATCCATGGCACCGCCGGGACTCGAATCCTGTGGCACCGAGCGCTAGTCACTCGGCCATCAGGCCCCTCTAATAATACTATTAATAAAAAGTTTAAATACTATTAATAAAAGTTAAAGTTTTCCTAATAACCTGTCAAGTGAAGCCAAACAGAAAGTGCCTTTCCCAGGTATGGTTTTTATAAATCTCTAAGCCGGATGATTTTTTCGTTCAGTTCGAGGAGATAAGGAAAAGAATGTTATACTCCCAAAAGACTCACATGGGAATTATGGTTCCAAATTGGGGTTGGTCGAGCATAGAAATTCTTCATTTCTGATGACTTAGATGGCCAAGTCATCATCATCCTTTAATTTTAACTTCTTAACCAATTTATTGGTCGCAATGTATTTTCAAATATGCCACTCAAATGGTAGCCCGTCTAGTATCGAAATTTCCCTTTCATTCATGTATCCTTTATAGTACAGTATCATGGGTGTTTGGATATCTTTCTGTGAAAAGAAAAAAAAATTAGTTAAAAAACCCAACCCAGCTCGATATTTATTTTATCTGCACACCATCCATATTACGTCTAGTCGTTGATGCTGTAAGAAGAAAAATGATCGTGTTAAATCTACATTTCATTCAAGCCATTAAATGAATTAATTTATATATATATATATATATATATATATCCCATGTTTTTATCACATTTATATACATCTCAAAAACTTAATTAATGAACAATGTAGACATATTTGGGTAACATTGTATATATTTGTAATAAATAAAAAAAACAATGTATATATTTGTGATAATTAAATTTCAGTATTAGCTTTTCATATTTATTCGTTGATTATATTTGACATTAATATATATTGTTTATTCAATCATAAAAAGTATGAGAATAGTATGATTATAAAAAGAATAATCAGAATAATCATAAAAAGTATTATGATCGTAAAAGTGCAATCCTCATATGTAAATCAGTTCGTTTAATCCAATCCTTGCGGAAAAACAAGCCGCGAGAATAAAATAAATACAAGAATAAATACAAATAAATAATAAATAAATACGGCAGAACTCATTCCTTTGTTATGAAAGAAAGAAACAGCTTTACACAAAAAAGAAATTATTTACACACGTTATTTAGAGTTGGCATGTAGTAAATAACAAAAATCCTTGATATCTAGATTTATAGCTAGCAATGATTACATAACAATTACGCTCGTTGAAAATGCTATACAGTCATTTTTTTGTGGAATTTAAGAATGAGTAGATACGTTGAAAATCACAATAATATATATACGCATATCCAAACGATTCAAATTGCTTAAAATTGACGTCAATCGAATAATTTTTCTGAGATTAAATTTAATTATTAATTATTTTAATTATTCAATTTTAATTATTGTTATTAATTATTCATTCCAAATGTACTTTTATATAACCCTCGATAATATTTATTAAATGTGAATTAAAGTAATAATCGCAATGTGTTCTATTTTAATTTCTTTTTGAACTTTTTCTAATAAATTTCTTAGTAAATACTTTGGTATTAGAAGACATTCTTTCTCAGCATTATTTAAACTACAAAATATTTCAAATCAATCAATATTAAAGAAATGCAATAAATTTGTGTTTCGATTAAAAACATTTCTAATTTTGTATAATAATAAAAATGTTTTTATTTACTACACATTTATGTCAAAAATAAATTTTAAAATTTAGGCAAATTTGGTAGAAAATTTATTTTTAAAAAACTTTAGATGGAAACAAATGGTAAAAATTTAAAATTTCTTTCTTTCTTTACTCTGCTATCAAATAAAAGGCATATTGTCAAATTTTAAATATATATATATTTATAAGACATTTACATCTTTATTCTTTAAAACTTATACGAATTTTTATTTTAATTGAGACGAACTTTTATGATTCTAACACTATTGTGGAACTTTTTAAAAATAATTCTCATAAATTGTGACATTAGAAAGATCTTTAAAAACACAAAAGAATCATTTTTTTATCAAATCATTATTTAAAAAATCCTACGAATTAAAACTATCCAATATAAAAGCTCTAAAGTAATTTTTAAGTCAGAAATTGTTAAAAAATTGTATGAATTTCTATTTTAATTGAGAAGAGTATTTATATTTCCCAACACTTTTATGGAACTTTTTGAATATAAATCTCATAAATTGAAATATTAGAAAGATCTTTAAGTACACACACACAAAAAAACAATATTTAAAAATATCCTACGAATTAAGACTAGCCTATATAAAAGTTGTAAAGTCATTTTTAAGTCAAAAATTGTTAAAAAATTCGTTAAAAAATTAAATGAATTTTCATTTTAATTGAGAACAACATTTATGATGCCAACACTTTTGTGGAAATTTTTAAAAATAATTCTCATAAATTGAGACATTAGAAAGATCTTTAGATACACACAAAAAAAAAATCATTGTTTAAGAAAAAATTCTACGAATTAAAAATAACCAATATAAAAGTTTTAAAGTAATTTTTAAGTCAGCAATTTCTTTGATTTTTTCATCATTTCTTATTCCGTTAAATCAGCATTTTTTAGGAGTTCCAGAATTATAAAGAATGAATAATGATATGTCCTTAAAATTATTTGATTGGGCCAATAGAAAGAGGTTTATTATTCTGCTACTATATTATTAATTTGTTTTATATTAATTTTATTATTAAATACTTGTATATATTTTATTTTACAACGTTAATTTTCTTTACTTATTTTATATCATTTCTAATAAATAAATTATTTTTTAATCATTTAATTCATTAAAAACATGAATTTGTACTCGAAAATATATAAATGAGAGTGATATGAATTTAAATACGAGTCAATGAAAATATTAATAATTATTTATTACCTGCAGAACATTAATAATAATATTAATAATACATGAATAAAAGAAAATGAATAAATATTTTCGGAATAAATTAACGAAATATAATTTTTTTTTATGAACTACTATTTTATTCTTACATTAATATTTGAAATTAGTCCTTTTATAATTGTGTGTTTTAAAGTTAATAATTTTCAATTGAATTTATTAATTTTACGCTGTAAATTAAAGATTTCATTATTTATAATGAACTAAATATATAAATGCATATGAATTTAAGTAATATCAAATGTGTCAAATATGAATAAATAAACGAGGATATGATTTTTTATTTTGAATACAATTTTTGTATTGGTTTTTCATTATGATTTTATTATGATAACAAATATGATTTTTATATTTTGAGTTATTAATAATATGTTATGTATTTTTCCAAAGAACAATTAACAAATGAGTTATAAATGTGTGTTTTTAAGCACTTTCTTGAATTAATAAGAAATGTTTTGCAATCATGATATTTTATTGTTGAAAATTTATCTTTTTCGTAACATTAATAAAAAAATTAAGACTGATTTAAAAAGAAATAAAATAATATTATTATTATTTTTAAAATTAATAATATTTTAAAAATGATTAATAATATTTATTATTTAATAATTAACTTTATAAAGAATCATAAAAATATATCTATATTACATAAATTTATATCGGTTAATACGTACAAAATAAATATAAATATAAGACAATGTAGCAATACAGATATAAAACAAAGTATCACATACAAATATAAGACAGTGCAATACAAACAAAGTATCACATACAAATATAAGACAGTGCAATACAAACAAAGTATCACATACAAATATAAAGACATAATATTGAATTCTTCATCTAATGCTACATTTATAAGGATAATGCATTATAGATGGTTAATTAACTGCAATATTACAAAGTCCCTTATTTATATATTATTGGTAATAATATACTTTTATAACAATATTATTTGGCTAAACTGTTAGCATTATTTAATAATGGGAAAAAGTTAATACAATTTTAACACATATAATTAATTAGAAATTTATAAATTTAATTACTTGAAACTTTTCTTATATCTTTCTATTTTTTTTATTTCAAAATTTTAGTTTAAACAGTTATAACCATTTCACCTGCAATAACACTTAGAAATAATTACTTTTAATATTTTATAATATCGTTAAGACATCAGTAAAAAAATTTTGTAATGAGCAGGTTGTAACTGGGTGTAGTTGGGTTGAGATATTTGAGGCACAGGTTAGAGAACTCACAGCTTTATTGACACCCGTACCACACACATACAATTAGATAGATTAGATTTTAAAATAGATAATTATTGATTCGTGGAAGGACTTCACTTCTAAGCCGAAAATCCGATACTCGGATACGCACAGGGGGCACGAAATATACTTTCCCTCCGGGTGAGAGTTTATAGGTCAACTAATACGCAGGATCCATTAAATATATTTTCTCTTGTGATGAGAGACTATAAACTAAATGTTTCTCAGCGAAGGCGCAGGTAACTAAATTATTATTTGGAGTAATAATAATTTATCTGTGTTATTGTCATGTCAGATGATAAAAGTTATTGTCATGCCAGACCTTCATATTAATGTTATTTTCTACATAATAACGCTTAATATGTACATAATATTATGTATTTAAAAAAATGTATTTAATTCGTATCTTATGTACGAAATTAAATTATTATTTGCAGTAGCAACATTTTTTATTTTTTAAAACTTTTTTTTGCATTTTATTTACAAATAATTCATTTTCGTTTAATAAGAAACTATTCTTATATTTTTTCTTTAAACTGCCTTTTTACTACGGGAATAATTGTCATGCTTGCGTATTGTTTAGGTAAAAAATTCTATATTGTACAAATTATTATATTTTTTAAGTCAAATCAATTCATTTTGTACAAAGAGATATTTTTTTTTCGTGTACTCGATGTACTGAAAAGTACTAATGAATATAAAATGTTATGATTCTTTTTAATAATTTTTCCTAGATACAAACTACAAAATAATCAATTATTTTTCATCGTCATTGCATAAAATTTTTTTCCAACAATAATATTAGAAATACAAAAAAATTATCTGATGATTATTAAAAATAAAAATGGACATTTGTTTGATATATGAATTTTTTTTTTGATTATTTATTTATTTATTTATTTTTTATTTATTATTATTATTATTTTTTTTTTTTACAATATTCAAATCTTTTAATCGATAACAAATTACTGTTGCATTAAATTGAAGTATCATGATCTGCATTTTTACTTTATTTTAACTACTCAATGTCAGTTCAAACAGAATTAAAAATTATATATTTAGATGATGCTATTTAAAAAAAACAATAACCTGTAAAAAATATCTTTATATCAAATTGTTTACAGTTATTTTATTACAAACTTTTAATCTGTCGAATATGAATTAAAAATTACAGAGAATTATAACAGATTATATGTTATTCTTGTGAACATTATCAGAATATTATATGTTGTTGTGAACATTTACTAATGAATTAAATTAAATTTCTTGTTTAAAAAATATCTATGAGATTGTTTAACTTAAGTGATACTTAGAACAATTACGTTGAGTAATTTAAATATTTTTTTATCATTAAATGTTATAAAAAGTATAATAACCAGTAGTAGTATAGTATAGCAACTAGTATGAGGCATTGTATAATAACCAGTATGAGGCCAACAAAGCTATTGCACGGAATGAAAAGAATTATCATTCAAAAAATAAACTTAAATCAAGATTGTTGGCTCATGGATAAATAGCTCCACCTGCATAGTCAAAAAAAAAAAAAAAAAAAAAAATCTAAGTGGAAGCCAGCGCCCGATAATGTAAACATACTATCTGCGTGGGTGTGAGTTGACTGGAAGGAGAAAGAAATGTTACACCAGCCATGTGCGTTTGGTTTTGCAATAAAAGAGATGTGTTTTTACAGTCCACTAGTGCTATGTGTTTCTATTCTAAGACCATAACAACGTTTATCAGCTATATAACATAGAACAGATTCAAAAGAAAGTTATGGAAGTTCAAAAGCAATTCATAACATAAGTAAAAGAACATTATTGAAGTTAAAAGAACATTCAAATATCATGAGTGAGAATGAAGAAACTCTTAATTAGTTTTTACAGTGTTATATTTGCTTTTGAAAGCCCATTTAATATATTCACTAACAGAAATCGTGTAATGGTTTGAAAAAAGTTGAAAGAAAAATTTCAAAAGAGAACTTACTTCTATTTGCTAGACATAACGGTGTTATGGTTTGGGGGTGCATGTCATCTTGTGGTATAAGTGTAATTTAAACTTATTGATAATATCATGGATTGGTATAAGTATATTGGCATGTAAAACTAAATTTTAAGATATTGGTCACTAGGTTTTTCAAGTACTACTACGATAATGATCTTAAGTAAGCCATAGCCCACCATAAGCTTAATTACTTGGCTAAGGCCGTCTACATACTGGCAGATTTCGAAACAGGACATGTTTTCTTTTTACGGGATAGGGTTGTCAAACTTACTCTTTGCAGTCATATTTGACAGGGAACCTATCTTTTAAAGTGGATTCTGAACCCACTACAAATATCCCCGACGCCTCCGGAAACTCGAACTTGAAACCTGCGCCAGAGCGCTTGTCACTCAGCCATCAGGCCTGTCTATGATCTTAAGTACTGTCTTGAATGTACGATCGCTGTTCCTTTATAATAGTAAATAAGTTATTAATATATATAATCAACAAATAGATTGGAACTCAATAAAACATATTTGGCCATGAATTTTAAATAGAAAACAATTTATCTTCAAACAGCAGCCAAACAACAGACAATTGACTACACCAGGGGTCTCCAAACTACGGCCCGCGGGCCAAATCCGGCCCGCCAGTGTCATCAATCCGGCCCGCGAGAGCGAATAGCTTATTGTTGCTGTAATAAGTTGGATAAAAAAACGCAGAATGATAATAACTCGGTTTTATTGACTTGCTAGGTAAAGCTTAATGACAAGCATAATACGCAAAAAATTTAACTTAAGCATAACAAATAATTGAAATGAATCCCACTAACATTATAAATTAGTGAACATCCCGCGGTTACCCTCGGTCGTTATACCTACCTATTTCCACTTTTAACCACTAGATGTCGTCAAGTGTCACGGTCGTATCGATACATACAATAGTAATTGTAGTAATTGAACCAGCGATTTTAGAAGCATATGCTCGCTCAGAGCGCGTACTCGGCGACTACTCTAGAAGTTATAGATTGTGGTAGTAAAATTAAAACGGTTTTGGTCCTTGGTACTTACTCGAGTAAGCAGTATGGCCCTAAGGCTGGAAAGTTTGGAGACCCCTTGACTACACTATCGATTAGAATTTATTACAAAATTAGTTTGAATTATAACCAAAACGAATTCAAAATATTATTAAAGTTCATGTATATCCAACCAAGTATTCAAAAAATTTTAACCTTAAAATCTTTTCTGGAGTAAAATTGTTTTCACAAGAAAAATTGTGGACATAACAATCATTCTTTCACCTTGTATTATTACTTTTAAAAGGGACTTATTCAAAATAATTAAGACAAAATTTAGAAATAAAAAACATGTCTAAGTTCAATTGTTTCCAGGCAACAAATTTTCAAAATTTTTCTAATAATTTTTTATTCAGTAATTTATTTGCTTAAATACTACGGAAACTGTATTCTAAAAGAGTATTTTAAATTAAAAAAAAAAATTGTGAGATTAAAAATAATTTTCAGTTTTATTTTATAACTTTTCTATTCATTGTAATTGTAGAATACTTTTAATATTATTATTTTTTAATTTTACAATTTTCTTCATAACTTTTCCTTGCAATACGGAAAAAATAACTTTAAAAAAAAAAAAAAAACCATCAGTTATTGCAATGAACAAAACTCCTACTCTAAACTTTTAGAACTTTTTTTAATTCGTTTTAATTTATGTGAACATAAATCTTTATTAATTTATTTTTTATCGAGGAATGTCTTTTAATATTTTTGTTGTGAATCCTATTAGATAAGATAACATTAAATAGATTAATAAAAGCATGCAATATTGATTTAATTTGAGTAAATAGTAAAAAATAATAATAATAATCAACATTTTGAAAAGCACGTGATCGATTTAAAAAAGGTTTCGTGTCGCCATCTACAATGCTTTATACAAATCTTTGAGTCATTTTCTTAATTTGGAGAAAATTATTCAAAAACTAAAGATTATTTTAAAAATATTATTTTTATTTCTTGTTTTTTGCTCTAATTTTTCTGAGAAATATATACTTTATTTTACTTTCTTTCCGGATTTATTTTTAATTGGATTTATATTTTATTCCTACACAACATTTTGATACTTATTTAAAGTTTTATGGATTTTTTTAAATTTTAATTTATTCCCTTATATAGCAATAACATGTTCTCTAAAAATTACGCAAATTTATATTGCTGCTTTTGAAAAGGAAAAGCAGGTTTAGTATAAAAAAAAAGCAATTTTAAAATTTCTTTAGTGATTCAGATTTGTAACAATCTTAGCAATTTTTTTAAAATTACGAATGGTTTCAACATTTAAAAAAATATTTTATCAGATTAAAATACAATCTTAAATAGCAATGGTACTTTTAAATCTTTGAATATTGCAAAAAAAAAAAATGCATTTATTTCAGATGAACAGATATTTATTCAGAATTATTATCACATAAAAATAATTCTCTCTCAGACAGTATAATTTAGACTTACCAAAAATGATTTTGCCAAAAATGATTTTTGTGAGAGTTTACATAAACATCAATGAATTCATTAAATAAAGTAAAATAAATTGATAAAACACAAACACATTGAATTTAAAACATAAAAACTTTTTAATTTTCACAAAGTTAAAATTTTTAATTGAAAATACAGGTATTATTATTTTCTCCCCTCAATAAAACTATTGTTTTATAATTGAATAGATTATTACTAAAAGGTTATAACTAAACTAATAGATAAATCAAATTAGATTTTTAGTTAAATCTTACAGTTTAGTTAATTAATTTAAACTAATAGATTAAATTAATTAACTTAAACTAAAAGATTAAATTAAATTAATAGATATAATAAATATAACTAATAGATTATAACTAACTAAAGATTACTGTATAAAGCTATTGTTTTATACAGAAATCAACATAATTTGTTTAGGATAAGCATAAAATCTATACTTCTTTGAAACATTTCTTTTAAATATAAATCTGACACGAATTTAAACTTCTCAGAGGACGAATTTTTAAAGTGAAGAATAACAAGAAAATATTTTTCTTTTAGCATGTTTTATGCATCTTAAATTAGCAGCAAGGAAAAAATTAGTAAAAACAATTTCTCATTTGTGGCTTCTGAGAGTTAATAGTAAAGTCTTAATTAATAAAATACTTCGCTTGCTTAGGAATTTTCCTGGTGCTTGCAATTTTGGAAGGCTTAGATTAATCCTTCTTGCACACAATTTTTGTAATAAAATTAGCAATATTTTGGGTTTCACTGAGTATAATTTCATATTACATAATATTTATAGAGCAAATTAAATAACGAAGAATTAAATATCATTTGTTCAAATCATGCAGTGAATTCTGATGAAGAATTTTCCATTAAATTATAAGCCAATAGATTTCATATCCTTTTGTGATTAAAAATATTTTACATTCAAATAAGCAAGTGGTATAAAACAAATTTAAGTCAATTCCTACTTTTTTTTCACTATATTGCGGAAAGCCCTTTATAAATAAAGTTTAAATTTTCCTTTTACATCTGACGCCATCTATTGGTAGATACATGCAACTTATATCTAAAAAAAAAAACTAAAATTAATTAATTAAATTTAATGAATTAATTAATATTTGAAAAAACTGTATTAATATCCAGTGTCACCCATACAATTTCAAAAAAAGGTATTTGAACTTGAGTGACATAATAAAAAGTATTTTATTAACGATTAAAAATTTGAACAATATATATATATAACGAGTGTGTGAACAATAGTAGGAATTGAAGAAGAGTGTCCTAATTGTGCTAAAAAGTGTAAACCAAAAGTGTGCCAAACGAAAAGTATATATATAAATAAAATATAACCAAAAATTAATATATAAAACAAAATATAACTAAAAATATGCCAAAAAGTATCTCAAGATGATTTACTAATGTTCAAAATTAGGAATTGCGATTGTTTTCCATAAAAATAGCATGCAAATATTTTTATTCCATTGAGAACGGTGATGGTTTATTCTTTTTATAAGAAATCAACAAAACAAACAAGTTTAATTAATATATTTATTTTAATAACATATTAAATATAGTAATAAATATAATTCGTTATATTTTTGTTATAGAAAAAAATATATAACGATTTCTTTTGTGGTGAAATTTCTTAAATTAAAGATCAATGAAATTATCATTATTCGCTTATTTTTATAGAGATGGCGCCACGAGTTACAACCAATCTAATTTTCTATATTTATAAATAAATTGTATGGTATAAAGACATTTCTTGAAATTTTTTATTTCACCCTACGCACTTGTATTCGGAAATCTATTCCTTCATCTATCGTCCAAACTGTATTCAGAATTCTATGAATTGAAATTATCATCATACGTTTATTCTTGCATAGATGGCGCCACGAGTTACCACTGATCTAACTTTCTATATCTATAAATAAAATGCATGGTACTCAGACACTTCTTGAAATTTTTATATTTTCCCCTTACACCACTGTATTCTGAAAAATAAATGTTTAAGTGTAAAAATAATATTGATATTTTTATTTTTAACCACCTTTATGTAACTGTATTGTAATTGTATCTCAAACAATAACAATACAGCAAATTCAGAATAGAAAGAAAATTATTAGAAAAAAATTACAAATTTATTTAGATGTAATTGTTTTTCATTACTTGATGATAAAAATTATATTTAATAAAAAAAATTTTTTTTCTTTTTAAAAATTAAATACATTTACTGAAAAATCTTTTGATTATAGTTATTTTATATTTATTCATTTGTAAAACTAAAATGCAATATATTACTTAATTTTTTTATAAACATATTTGAAATTGAGTAATTAAATAAATTTACGAAAATATAAGGGAGAAACAATCTATTAAACAGAAATTTAATTTCAAACTCAGTAAAGTGAATATTTTCTATTATCTAATAATAATAGATTTAAAAAATGAAATAATTGAAATAGAAAATTTCAAATATTTTATGGAAAACTAATCTAGTAAAGTAGTTTAAATATATGGATGTAGTTTATTGTGTATTCATTGCGGATTCATGTAATATTCAATTGGTTTTCTGTGTCATTTTGAAACATTCCTTTAATATTTTATTAAGTTTATTTAATATTTAGTCATTTGTAATAGACATTTTTGGTATATTATTATTATTATTAATATTATTTATTAATTCAATGGTTTTATATACTCTTTTGTTTGAAATAATAATTTTGTTTTGTACATTTTTAAAATTGAATTAAAATATTATTTAGTTTATTGATATCTTTTTTAACTATTAATATATAAAACTTTATTAGTAAATTTACTTACAGTGCCAAAGTTCGTTTAAGAAAATAATCATGGAGAACTGATTTGAAAAATAATGAATTGTTTTAACCGTGCTTCCTCCTACGCACTGCAAGATCGCCTTTTGGCGTTCAGGAGAAATGGTCAGTGGGCCTAGAGGCCATTTAGGAAATTTACTGAAAATCCTAAGTGTTAAATTAACAGCGAACATTTATATTGAGAGCTTTGAAAATAACTAAATTTAAATTTCTTATCTTCCCAAGCCCACATGAAACCATTTTCAAGACTAATTCACCAAAAAAAATTTTTTTTTACTAGAAATCGAGGTGTTTTGTCCCAATTTGCATCAGTGGGATGTACGTGGGATTCTTAAGTAGAACATAAAGTTCACCAGTGATAAAAAATACTAATTTTTTTATAATTGTAAATAAATTTTAAGGAATATAGTTAATTATTTGATCGTCTATTCATACAAATATTTCTTCATAAAACTCTCTTATTTTTTTAATTTTTTTTTATTAAATATGATTATTTCGTGTTAGCTATTCCTAAACTAACTTGATTGCTAATTTCTCTTATATTACTATTTTTATCTATTTTTGAGGGCTATTTTAAGGATTTTTTCCCATTTACATATCTTTTTTATCAGTTTCATATTGTTATGTAAATTTTAATTTTCCTTTTCGCTTTTTAAGGATTACTTCAAACATAACTCATTACATAAATTATTTTGCATTAATTATTAATAAACACATATACATATTTTTTCCAAAAAATCCAATTTATAATTGATTTAGCTTTATCCGCTAATAAGCAACTTGAGAAACCAAATTTTATCACTATTATGACTAGCATTTTTTGCTGTTTTCTTTATTTCTTATTTCTTCTTTTTCCAAAAAAAAAAATTATTTAAAAAATTTAATTAGTTAAAAATATTGCAATGATTTTCAATAATATTAATACTCAGTAACAATTATTATACTCAAAATTGCAGTAATTTAAATTGACAATTATTGCAATAATTTTTGCATTTTTTGTTTTCATTGGGAAAAACTTTAAATGAAGTCATATGATTAAAATTTTAAACTTTTTAATCTCCTTTCTTACATAACTCATAGTTATTGTTAAATGTTTTCAGTTTCTTAATCCATCTATACAGCATATTATATGTTAATTTGATCAAATTATATAACACCTTGAATTAATTGTCCTTTTTAATATAACTATTCACATATTTTTAATTGTTACCTTTGTAAATATTATTAATTTCCTTGGATTTTTTACATTATTTTATCAGTCCTACAATCTTGCTTAGAAATATTATTTATAAAAGTTAAAAATATAAATATAAAATATTAAAAATTAAAATATCAGGAATGTTTTAATTAATTCTAAAATTTTAAAAATATAATAATATAATAGTAATAGTTATAATAAATATAATAGTTAAATAAAATATAATAGTTTCAGTAATAGTTAATAGTTATAAAATATAGTCCAATTACATGCAATAATGCATGTAATTGGATATCTTTGAAATACGCCAGTTATTGCAAGTTAATTTTCAATTGCTAAGAATTTTTATTACCATAAAAAATTCATATGCATAGCATTTCCTACTCATACAATAGCTTATATTTTATAGACAATATTTTCCGCAAATGAATTTTAATTTTAAATATTTTATAAATTTTGAAAAATTTCAAAAACTTTTCTAAAACAAATTCCAAAGTTTAATTTGTAAATGAGAAAAATTTCAGTCAATAGATAAAAATTGTATTTTTTGCTGTACAAAAAATAAAGACATCCGTTTAATTTAGCTCATTTAAATTATCCCATTTTTAATAGTTCTTCAACATAAAATGAAATACTATAAAATGAGATGCATATAAAATATCAGTTGAATTTATCCTGAAAGTAATCTCACATTAATCAAACTCTTACGCAACTTCTACCTTAAATAGGAGACGAAGCATTCCTGCTATTTGATATTCGTTTCTAAGCCCCTCCTCCCTATCCGAAGTCAACCCCCTAAATTCTCTCACACCAAGTGTCATTCCCATTTCTAAGTGTCATTGCCACCTGGCGTTTACTAAATTTCGAAGTGCCAGCCAATACAAATGCTCCGAGCAGCTTAAACGCTCTACTATTCAAATGAAAGTGCTGTCAACATGTTTACTCTCTTGATAGCAGCAAAAATAAAAAGCTTCAATGAACCAGCCTCACAAAAGCGCATGCGTCACTGATTGCAGAAAATACTGAGCTTTTTAACGGCATCCATATTTGGCCACGAATTACAATACTAATCCTGATTAACATAAGACTTCAATATTTTATTCATAGCTATTTTTTATGATTTAATATATGTTTAGATAGATGTAATATTATTGTATTATAGTTTGAAAAATATAAATGCTGGTGTTTTTATTAATGCAATGAATTACTTAAAAATCGACTCTTAGAGGTTTTCTCTGTATTATTTCAATATAGACAGTGAAAGTACTTTTACAGATGCTTCATATCTAAATTGAGAAAAAAAAAAAATTGTTTTAAAGGATGAAAATCATTTTTATTAAAATTCGCATCAATATTAATAATTATTAGCATTAATATTTTGGGTTGTATTGTATTCTCATAATTTTCATTTTTATAGGTAAATAATGCAATGCTTTTTTCTCCCACTGGCTGATAAATATTTATAAAATATTTTTGATCAAATGATTTAATGAGTGTTACTAATGCTAAATAATCAATTAATTTTTTTATGAATAGTTATTCAATCCGAACTAGTTAAATTTTCCAATAGTAGTAATAGTTATGAAAGATTCCAATAGTGTGATTAATATGAAATATTCCAATAGTAGATATTACTTTCGATTAAAAATTTTTTTAAAGAATGATGAAGATGAGTGGTGTTCTATTTTTGAAACAATTTTTATTTCTGTATTATTTTGAAAATTATTAAATTCATTTTGAGTTTTAATTGATGGAAATATATTGATATGTTATTTTTTAGGCCATCAACCAAATTTAACAGAATATTAATTCTCAAACTTATTTCATATTAACAATTGAAATAGATATCTTAATATATTTTTAAGAAAACCTTTTCTCGGTTAATAATAAATGGACGCTTTAACTGGCATGCTGTTATACACTGAAGTGACAAAAGTCATGGGATAGCAATATGCAAATTTTCAGATGGCAGTAGCATCGCGTAGAACAGGTATAAATGCGCAGTGCTTTCGCAGAGCTTTCCTTTCTGTTCAAGTTATTCATGTGAAGAGCTTTTGACGTGATGATGACCGCACGACGGGAATTAACAGACTTTGAACGCGGAATGTTAGTTGGAGCTAGACGCATGGGTCATGCCATTTCGGAAATCGTTAGGGAATTCAACATTCCCAGATCCACTGTGTCAAGAGTGTGCCGAGAGTATGAAATTTCAGGCATAACATCCCACCATGGACAGCGCAGTGGTCGACCGCCTGCACTTAACGACTGAGACCAACGACGTCTGCAAAGAGTCGTAAATTCTAACAGACAAGCAACACTGCGTCAAATAACCGCAGAAATCAATGTGGGACCTACAAGGGACTTGTCTGTTAGAACTGTGCGGAGAAATTTGGCTTTCTTGGGCTATTCCAGCAGAAGACCGACTCAAGTGCCTTTACTGACACGTGAGCATATCGGTTGGTCCCTAGATGAATGGAAACGATTTCAGTTGGTAAGAGCTGATGGTAGGGTTCGAGTGTGGCGCAGACCCCACGAAGCCATGGACCCAAACTCTCAGCAAGGCACTGTTCAAGCTGGTGGTGGCTCCGTAATGGTGTGGGCTGTTTTTTCATGGCATGGACTTGATCCTCTGGTGCGACTGGACCGAACATTGACTGGAAATGCTTATGTTCAGCTACTTGGAGATCACTTGCAGCCATTCATGGACTTCATGTACCCAAACAACGATGGGATTTTTATGGATGACAATGCGCCATGTCACCGGGCCACAACTGTTCGCGATTGGTTTGAAGAACATTCTGGACAATTCCAACGAATGATCTGGCCACCTAGATCGCCCGACATGAATCCCATCGAGCATTTATGGGACATCATCGAGAGGTCTGTTCGTGCGCAAAATCCTGCACCATCAACGGTTTCACAATTATGGACGTCTATCGAGACAGCATGGCTCAATATTCCTGCAGAAGACTTCCAACGACTTGTTGAGTCCATGCCACGTCGAGTTGCTGCACTTCGCCGGGCGAAAGGAGGGCCGACACGATATTAAGAGGTATCCCATGACTTTTGTCACTTCAGTGTATATGTTAAGGATGAGTGATTTAATCACAAAAATATTCGTAGAATATTCCTTGAAATATACAACGTTTGAATGAGTGTTTATGTGTGTGTTATTGTTGTTAAATTTAAGCAATAAAATGATTGTAGGAAACGAATTATTCTAATACTATGAATAGTTATCCAATATATATGAATAGTCATCCAATTTATATGAATAGTCATACAATCTAATAATTTTCCAATCTATATGAATAGTTATCCAATCCAATCTAATTAAATCTTCCAATAGTAGGAATAGTTATGAAAGATTTCAATTGCAAATATTATTTTTGTTTTAAATAATTTGTTCGTTTTTTTTTAATCTGAATTTATGATTTGTAACTTTTATTCATAATTTGTGGGGTGAGGATAAAAATAGGTAATTAAATACATTATGATTATGCATCATTTATAATTTATATCTTTTAATATTGATAAGTTTAATAAGATTCGCATATAAATAAAATAAAATGATTCGTGTATAAATAAAATAACAAAAACAGAATTTTTGAAATAAGGTGTAATATTTCATCTATTTTGGAAATTATATCAATTAGTAGCAAGTTTCATTTAAAATTTGCTACTTGAAATTGCTAATTGTCAACTGCCACAGCAAAAATTACCATTTTTGAAATAAAATGTAATATTTCATGCATTTTGGAAATTATATCAATTAGTAGCAAATTTCATTTGAATTTAACAGTTAACAAGAAATTACATAGTTAATTTATTATTCATTGTGTCTTATAAATATATTGTATCTTTTATTAGACCTAAATTATTTAGAAAATATGATGCTATTCAAATTAAGGAATGAAACAAATGATAAACATTCAAATGTTTAAAATTTTTCGAATATCATGAATACAATATTTGTTTTTTATGGTAGAGTGTTTCTTTTTTTGTGAAGCAATGGAGAATTCACATTTCTTATAACCGCCTTAATCCGAATCGATATGTAACTTACGGTTATATTATGCTAACAATATTTCAATATAGAATGAATTGTTGTAAATATCATCAAAAACTCCTAATATTTTTTTGTTATTTGAATAAGAAAATCGTACGTGCATATATTTCTTAGCTATTTAAGATTCTTTAAATACAAAGATATTTAATTCTGTATTTCTGAGGTTTGGATTACTTTAGTAGAGCAATAACAAAAACTTCGAAAAATAAATACTAAATTTGAAAATAAATTTAAAATGAAAAAATCAATATATTAACAATTTTATTATATAACATAATATGAATATATAGCATAGTATATTTGTTATCATATGTTAAATACAATCAGATTTCTTTCTGTTGTTATATGAAGTCTTAATTTTTTATATATCCCTCTCATTACGTTTTTAATTCAAAAAATATTTATATTTGCATTGCAATTTTCACATTTTTTTTGTTGTTAAAAACAGTTTATGTTAAATATTAGCTGCAAGCAAGATTTAAATGCTCAATTAATTATTAGTTATGATTAAAATGTCCTTGCACTACTTCAAAAATATTGTTAAATACTACTAAATTTGAAAATAAATTTGAAATAAAAAAACAGTATATCAACATAGTTATTACGCACCATAATATGAATATATAACATGTATTTGATGTTATATATTAAATACAATAGGATTTCATTCGATTTTAATGTTGATGTTGATATATATAGTCTGATTTTTTTATATATAATAGCAATGTTATATCTATAAAAAAAATATCTATATCAGCAATTCATATATAACTTTGATTGACTTAGTATAAAAATGTAAAATAAATTTTTAAATAATTAAAATAATAAAATCTTAAATATTGTTTTCGAATTTAGAAGGATATCCATAAAAGAACAATTGAAAAAAACAATGAAAGAATGGGGTTATATATATTTAACAGTATTGCATTGCAGACTATTAATTTAATTGAAAAAACCCTCTTTTTTATTTGATTGTTCAATATTTATTTTTCACGTCTTTATTCATTGTCGTAATTCTTCTCGTGAAGCAGATGTTAATTAATATACTATTAATAAGTAATATAAAAAAAAATTTAAGTCAATTCCTACTTTCTTTTTCATTATATTGCAGAAATTCCTTTGGGTACCAGGATAATGTCCTGTTCACACATAATAAAAAATTCAGAGAGGTATTGAAGCAAATCAAACTTCATATAGGATTTTCAAGGAAACAATTTTGTTGTTTAAAAATAGAACTATAAAATTATAATTAAAAAATATTTTAAATGTAAATAATAAAAATTGACGAAGAAAATTATTTATATATTTTAAATTTGTTTTGATTTAATAACAATATAATCTTGTAATGTGATAATTTTCGTATTGTGTAGAAATTTGAAGAATTATATTAGAAAATAATACTAAATTCATATGCAGATAATATATTATCCAAGCATTTCCTAGCTAAATAAATAAATCAAGGAGATATCAGTATAATTGAATATTAATAATTTTCATTATGAAATGTAGGAAATGTGTTAGAATCCAAAGCCAAATCTTCATATTCACTTTTTAATCAATTACTTTTTAATTTGAAAAATTTCTGATTTACTATTTTTAAAGTTTAAAAAAAAGCTATTAACATTATGACTCTATAATAATATTTTTTTCTTCAAATCTGCAGTAAAGTGGAAAGGGAGTATTTTTCTTTTCTTTAATAAAAGAAATATTCTTTTTTTAACTTAAAAAGATGTGTTTTTAAAAAACTCAATTTAAAATTGTTTTTTGCTCAGTCTTTCTTTACACATTTATATTTTAATGCATTATATAACCAAAGCTAATTAATAAGAAAATTTTTAAACAATATCACTATTTATCATTTGATGATGAGATAATTGTTAAGCTTTAACTTAATGCATTCAATAATAAATTAACTAAGTTGGAAAAACACTACAACTTTCCTTGTAAAGGAATTCTTCTCACATTCAGATTGACTACAATTAAATATTTACTCTTCAGATTGACTAAGCCCGACTCGTCGCTTGTGAGCATTAGGATGGAGGTTCAATCCGCTGACAGGTTTGTTCTAGACACCGTTTTAAAAAACGAGAAGCCTCGATGGCGTTTGTGATATTCAGCATCTTGCCTCGTCAGTCGGACTACTACTACTACTACTACACCACACCATATAACTGTGCCTAGAGGTAATTTACCCCTTTACAGTTTGGGAATGATGTGGGTGAGAAGTCTGATTGGGCTCTATGATGCTCTACGGGTATATGAGACCAGGACCAATGGCTTAAAGTGGATTCCGAACCACTACAAACATCCATGGCACCGTCGGAATTCGAACCCGAAGCCTGTGGTGCCGAGCACAAGAGTGCTAACCATTCGGTTATCTGGCCCCCGTAAGACGTACTATCTGGTGAGAGTTTTCCGGGTTTTTCTCCCAAACGATACGCAACTGCAGAGCAATCTCTCCTAATAGTCTTCCCGAAAGGCACCGCCCTTCATGTTCTGCAACTCGTCAAATTAGATTTCTCTCTACGGGTGCTCTATCACAATAGAAGCTGTTCCCTTTCCCTCCTTCCATAAGATCACAAGGGTTCTCGGACTTGATCTAGATGTTGTCTACCAAGTGGTATAAGAAACAATACCAAACATTTACTGCCATAATTATTAACACTGAATTTAATTCGGCAACTATCAAGTATTAAATACAAAAAAATGATAGAGTTAAAAAATAAAAGATATTTTAAAAACAGCTAAAAGCACTTTTGGAGACAACTGCTATTTAATCTTTCCTAAAGAAGCAAAAACTAAAATGACACGAAATTAGTTCAAAGAAACAACCTTTAACCAGTTACAGATATTTCTTTTTTTTTCAAACAAGAGAGAAAACTACTTACTCCATTTATTTTGGACTTTCATCAATCCACGCGATGAAGCGGTTAAACTGCAATAAATCCTTTAAAAGCTCCGAAGAGACGGGAAAAAGATTCATCTGCTTGGGTTAGAGCCAATTTACAAATCACGAAATGTCAACACTTAAGCAGTTAACTTTTGTATTGCTCATATGTGTTTAGTTTCTAATCGATTTAAATTCATAATATATGGCCTTCAGGCATATATTTAAAGAAATTTACATATAGTTATGACAGATTTGTATCAAAATAGAGCAGATGGCAGATGGCAGATGGCTACTATGTTATTATTATGAAACAAAATGTCATTTTACTTTAAAACAATTGTCTTTTCTTTTACAAGGGTTAAAAAAACATTTACTCAAGCTGCCCAATGAAAACAAAGAATGTTGAATACTGTAAATCACTATGTTAATTTTTTTAGCATTCTTAGTAAAATTTAATCAGAATTTATTTTTATTGAAAATTTCCATGATTACTTTTTTTTTTTTTTTTTGACGTTTTTTTTTTTTATCCTATGCCCATCTTCGACCTCTCGGTCAGCGGCCTGATTGCTAATTAGCTAGCTCTATGGCCTTTGGTACCGTAGGCTTCAAATCCTGTCTGTAGTATGGATGTTTGTTACTGGTTCGGAATCCCCGCTAAACTGTAGGTTCCGGTCAAGTTACCCCAAAGTGTTCAGAAAAAGACTGTAGAGCGACAAACCAAACTAAACTGACCTCTCGGTCGTTAATCGACGAGCATCCGAATACAGTAAAGAACTACAAAAACAATCACTAAAGGCATTGACAGTAACACAAAAAGGGATGCAGTTAAGGACAGTAGGTTATATGATGAGGTGCCCTCCAGTCATATGCGCGCCATAGTAGCAAAGAGGCTGATATCTGTATCAGCCAATGTAAGTAATCATGGTCCGTGGCAAGTCTAAAACACGCTACGCCAACCGCTCTAGACAAGAAAATTGAAAATTGTTGACTTATTCAATAGGGAATTCCACTTTTTCTCAGAATCCTTCTATCTATACAGGTTGAAACGGTTGGAGTTAATAGAGAAAGATATATATCGCTTTATATGCCGCAAATGAGGATTAGGGTGCATCATTTGTGATCCATTCTTGGTTAACGTATCAGTCTGGTCATTCCCATATATCCAGCAATAGCTTGGAATTCATTGAAAAGCAAAGAATTTCATGGTGTTCCACAGCTTATCTATGTATACTAAGTAGCTCCTAAAAATCTCATATTCACAGGGATTGGGAGTTCTTTTTGGAAGAAATCTTTTTTTGATAAAAAATAATTTCAATAAATATTTCACAATTTTAAGGATTTTCATACTATTGGGTTGGGGAGAAAATAATGTCGTTTTCCGTCATTTAAGTACATGGTAAAAACCGGACTAACTTGTTGTCAATAGGAGATGTAAGAAAAATGACTTATTTACAAACAGAAAATGAATGTATATGCGAAATGACTCTGATTTCCCCATAATTGCCATCCTGGAATCAACAAAAAAGACGATATTTTCTTTTCCTTTTTAACTAAGGCCAGATAAATGGCGACAATTTCACCAAAAATTGCCGCCATTCTTTGACAATGTAACTAGCCAAATTTTGGTTTTACACCATAATGCTCTGAGGAAATAATGTTTTTCATTTATTACTTAACACTTGTTTTGCGTTTGATAAGTGATTCATTTATAATTTATTTAAATGCACTTATTAAGAAAAGAACTCACAAAAATAGAAAATGTTCAGCTTAAGAAATTATTTGTAAAAACAATAAGCTAATGAATACTTTAAAAAAGTTGAACGAACATATTTTAGATCAGAGGTTGTCAATTTTCTTCAAAAGTCGACTGCTTCAAGAATAACTTGACTTCTACCCTTTTATATATTTCTAATTGGGCTTGAATGGCCGAGTGGATAGCACTCTGAAGCTGGTTACCGCAGGTTCGAGTTCCGGCGGTGCCATGGATATTTGTAGTGATTCGGAATACTCTTTAAACTGTAGGTCACTGTCTAATATGATCGTAGAGAGTTGCGGGAGTATCTTCAAATTACACGCAACTCCTGGGAAGTGCTAATTGAGTAACGTCGGTGCAGCGCTTTGCCTTAGGTTCTTATAAGCCAGGCTGTAATGACCACTATAATACCAGGGAGTTAATTAGATATGGTGATGATGCTATATATTTCTTCCGAGCCTCAATTGCACGTAAGCAATGTTATATAGCATCCTTGCAGTGGATATTAACATTTTTGGTAACTGTTTTTCTTGAAAAATAATACCAAATAAAAGCACACAGATATACATAGATCTCACACAAACAGTATTGTATGAATGTTTTTTTTTTCATATAAAGATAAAAGAAAGTTTGATTTACAATCATCGTTTTCATAAAAATAACATACAAAGCAATCTTTATTTGATAAAAAATAATTTCAATAAATATTTCACAATTTCAATGATTTTCATACTATAGGGTTGGGGAGAAAATAATGTCGGTTTTCGTCATTTAAGTACATGGTAAAAACCGAACTAACTTGTTGTCAATAGGAGATGTAAGAAAAATGACTTATTTATAAACAGCAAATGAATGTATATGCTAAATGACTCTGATTTCCCCAGAAAATAAACTAAAATATCTACTACTGTGTCCACACAGTTAGACCAATTTTCAATTTAAAATTCCCGTGGCTGATGGATGCATTTTACTTTTTTAGGTTGCTAGCACTCTCCTTGACATCTGTTTGAAATTTGACGTCAAAATATTCATTAGTGTTTGAGTTACGCTTGGCTTTGTGAGACGCTAAAACTGATGTCGGCGATTTTTAAAATGTCTGAATTCATTGAGCAAAGAACTTGCATTACATTTTGTTTCCGGAAACGTATAGAATGTTGCAGAAGGCATTCGGTGAGCATTCCTACATCGGAAAGACATGTTTACAAGTGGTATAAATAGTTCCAAGAAGGCAGAGCACGCTTTGAAGACGAACAGGCCTGTGGTCGACCATCAACCTCAACCGACGAAGCTTACGTCCAAAAAATTAAAGATTGGGTGCTTGCAAACCGTCGATTTACAATTAGAGACCTTGCGGATGATGTTGTTTTTTGAAAAGGATCGGTCATTTTGGCCATTTTGGGCCTCAAACGCGTCATATTTCAATTGGTACCGAAAACACTGAAAGCGCCAACTCACACTGCGTTGATTCTTCGTGACTTTTTCGCCAAAAATTAAACCCATATCGTTCCACAACCACCGTATTCATCCCGTGTGACTTCTGGCTATTCTCTAAACTCAAAAGACCACTCCGGGGACACCGTTTTGAGTCGATTGAAGAGATTCAACGTGAATCACCGCCCGCTTTGAAGGCCATCCCTTTCGATGACTTTTTAGCATGCATTGAGGATTGGAAAAAAGTTGGCTTAAGTGCATTGTGTTCGGAAGGGATTACTTTGAAGGCGATGGAATAAATTTAGAAGAATATATAAAGCGTTTTTGAAAAAAAAAATTGGTTTTACTTTTTGGACACAGTAGTATAATTTTTTTTGTTATTTTTGTAGATAAAATTGCTAAATGGAATAAAAATTAATTGTTCAAGTTTTAAAAAAAATTGAATATGCAGTAAGTGCTTCTTAAAAATATTTTTAAGCTTGCAAAAAGTCAGAAAGCATTTCCTTTAATTAATTCAATTTAATGAATCAATCCATCACACATTTAATAAAAAAATAATAAGCTTTAATTTAAAAGAATATTGTTTAAACATCAGTTTTGGAGAAATAAGATTACAGACTTTTATATGGAAATGATTATAAATTAACGAATTAGAACAAAATATCAAAAGCAGTTCGAAAGAAAGCAGAATTCGCCTTCATAAGTCAAGATTTCGGATAATGGATTGGACAACTTCAAAACTTCGTACTCATTTGCAAGTAAAATAATCAGCAATTTGCAAAATGAAATCACTCATTGAATAATAAATTTTAAAAAATTGCTATCATTTTCTACATTTTTTGAATTTGTATAATTTATCCATTTATTGTGAATCGTGTGAAAATATGGCGATGCGGCGAATAATTTGTCATTTTAAGTTTCATCACGATTATCATCACATCATCACAACACGTAACGCCACTCATTGGCTCGCGGGCTTCAATGAACGGATGGATTATCGATGTTGCTATGGCGACACTGACGTCATTGACGCGTGGGTCTTGGCGATTTTGGAATAATTCAGTTAACGCTGCCAAACTTGAAATGCTCGCCAAAGGCAGCGGATGAAACTGGTCAGGGATTGAATTAGATATTTTTAGGTTTACTAAAGAGCGGGAATTTTCATGGCTTTTTATTGATCATGTCCAGCTTCAAAATTCGTACAGCATTTCTTAAGTTCTATTTTTATTTATTTTTTATTGGTTTAAATAATTGGTGTGCAAAAATATTTTTGTCCTCTGTCATTTTTGAGTGAGCAAAAATTGAGATTCGTATGTGCTTTTATCAAACTTGCATTTGCATTTGTATTGCAGCAATTTGCATCATCTATTTTTTAATAGATATTCAGACTTTTGTATTTATAATTCTGGTATATATAACAAAAAACTCTAACCTTAAAACAGAAATAATTTTCTTTGTGACATAAACTTATTTTAGAAAGAAAATTTCATGCGAATTATAAAATATAATTATAAATCACTGATTTAGTACAATTATCATTACATATATGCATGATTTTATCTTGGTAAGAGTTTCGTTAAATCTACATAAAAGCATTTAAAAAATGAAAAATTGTGCAAGTAGACACCAGATTTTGCAACCCACAATGGAAAATATTTTATTTCTAGTAGCTTAATAATTTTAATTCCAGTAATGTATTTTTAATGGATTTTTTTAATTTTAGTATATATAACAAAAAAATATATTCTTAAAATAAAAATAATTTTCTATGTGACATAAATGCATTTTAGAAGCACAATTTTATTCAATTATAAGCACTAATTATAAATCAGTGATACATAATTGTCATTATGTATATGCATGATCTTGTCTCGTAAGAGTTTCTTGAAATCCACATAAAAGCATTTAAAAAATAAAAAATAAAGATCTGGTTTTGCCTCAGATTTATGAGAGATATCAGATTTTGTAACCACAATAAAATATTTTAATTCTAGTAGCCGTAATAAAAAAAAAATTAGTTTAAATCAAACTTCAACATTTCTTTCTAGAAAACTTCCTTTTGAAAGAAAAAAATTTAAATGTCAATGCAATTAAAATTATTATGTTTAAATGTTTATAAAGTATTTTGAAATACACAATTGCACGTGTGCTGCAAATGAAGAACTACGAATTGTAAAAATGGCATATAAAAATAAGTCGCTAACACCTGCAATATATCATATTAGGTCACTTGCAACGTGTTTCACTTGAAATTCATTAGAATTTATATTCTAAAACGTTTGATTGATTTAACTAGAAAAATGTTTGGAAAATTTGAATGCAGTTTGACGGTTTATTATATTGTTGTCATTGAAAGTAATTGAAATTTTTGTAATACAAAATATTATAGAAGATATTTACTCTATATTATAACGATAATTTATTCAATAATATATATAAAATGAATAAAATAATAAGAATAAAATGCTTTCAGTTACAAAGCAAAAAGGGCTATTGCTTAAAATTTAAGTTATTTTGAAGTTTGTTTATCACATATCATCAATCCAAAGATTGATGAAATGCGATAAGCAAATGTGATCTGAGATATGATAAATATAAACTTTTACCAGTTTGATGAGAAATATCGATCTGTAAGATGTATAAAATGATCGTTCTGTATTATGCATAAATTGATCGATCTACAATATGTATATAATAATCGATCTATAATGTGTATAAAATTAATAAAATAAGTAGAATAAAATATTTTAAATTATGCGGAAGCTATTGCTATAAATTTAAGTTATTTTATGAAATCTTGTTTATCACATCTCCTCAATCCAAAGAAGATTGACGAGTTGTGATAAACAAGCAAATGTGAGCTGAGATGTGATAAATATAAACAAGCTGAGATGTGATAAATAAAAGCCTTTATTCCGTTTGATGAGAAAGCAAGTGGTACGAAGATAATACAGCGATAAATAAAGATAGTGGCATAAACTGAAAATTTCTATATTGCTATATGGAAATTTTCTATTTTTATTGTGAAATAAAAATGAAAATCGTTATATGGAAGTTGATAGTTGCCAAGGTTTTGAGTGATCTTAATTTTTTTAAGAGAATGATAATTCACTAGTATATGGAAAAATTTCATTGAAAAATTTAAGGTATAATTTTCGATTTGAATTAAATCTATGATCCAGTTTATATTTATATCTGATTATCCTAAGTCTATATTATCCTAAGTTTATATTTATTACATCTCATCTTGTTTATATTTAACACATCTAAGCTCACATTTGCTTGTTTATCACAGCTCATCAATCTTCTTATGTGAAGTACTCATTAGATCCATAGCATGCAAGGTCAGTCCTGATAAGCTGGATCTGAAATATTTTTTTTTAATTCAACTCTGTAACAAATGTCGTTAAAGTCATACATAGAAAAACATGCTCCGACATTGGAATTTATCATTATTAATGTATATAAAATTGTATGTTACATTAATAATGATAATATATATATATGTATAAATATTTTCTCTATTTATATATATATATATGAATATATATATTGAGAAAATAGTTTTTGCATTAAACGAAGAAATACACCTATTAAATTGACATAGCTTTGAGGAATTGTTAACTATCAGGTAATTCATTTCATTCTTTTGCGAAATTAGTTTCAATGTAAATAATAATTTACAAAGGAATATTTTTCAAAACTGCGAAATAAAAATATTCATTTTATAATTATACTTAAGAATTATTTTAAAATACATGGTAGTTTACTAAATAGACAGGAAAAGCTTTCTTTGTTTTTTTCATGTAAATTCATATCTGTTTCAAAGAAAACATTAATTTTTTAGATTGGCCAAATTGTGTTTCAAAATTAAATAGTTTGGAAGAACAAATAATTTAATTTTCAATGCAATGCACATTCAAATATACAATGAATAAGCAAATTGTTATGACCACTAAAATTATTCATATGGACAATAATATATTTCTCTTTTTGCAAAAAATCAACATGTCAACAACAAAAATAATTTCATAATTTTAAAGGTCAAATATTAACTATGATGAAAATATTACATTTCTTCTAGATAAATATTAATAACGATATTAATATAAATCTGTATAGCTCTCGGAGAATAATTAAAAGAGCGCATTTGGATTTTTTTAAATATTCATTTAAGTATTATTATTTATATTTTGAACTCTCAAAATATTATACTTGTGCGCGATCTATTTTATTTTATAAAATTTCTCCAATCAAAAAAAAAATTTTTTTTTTTATAAATCGACATGTAGAAAATATCAAAACGTCATTTTTTTTTATACCTCACGGTAAGTATTTTCTTAAAATTTTGTACTTTTTATGACACAAGAAATTAGTTTTAATAACAATTTCCTACTTAAAATCGTCTGTGTCTTTTAAAGCCCGCCATGTAAACTTCAATCCTTTATGTTTTATACTTTAAAAAATAAATTTAATAAAAAGTTACTATTCCAATAGCTATTGTCATCATCATTGGCGCAACAGCCCAGTGTGGGCCAAGGCCGTCTGGTAGATTGGTAGCCGTATTGGTAGATTTCGAGACGATTTTTTTTTTTCAATGGCTATACATATTTAAAATAAAAAATTTAAATACATCATAAAAATATCAATATTTTTTAGTTATCTAATGATCTTCAAACATATTAAAACGAATTTTAAGAATTTATTTTTTTTCTTCCTAAAATAAAAAATGCATATCATATAGAATATTTATCTTTATTACTACGCTGACTAATTTTGTAATTCTGGCGAAAAATAATAAATAAATTCCATTATTAAAATTCGTTGCGCTTTTTTAATAATCTTTATAAAATATTTTTTTCATCTCGTTTCATACATATTTTATTGGAAAATTTTTGAAAACTATAATATGGAAACTTGTTCATAACGTGCATATGAAACAGTTTTATCATTTATAGTTCTTGCTCTTAAAGTGACATCACAAGATTTTTTTATTTTCAGTTTATGTTTAATCTAAAAGTCTTTTGCTTTATGCTGTTAGCATTATTAATTTTAAACATTTGATTTCGAAAAATTTCTTTAACTGCATTAATAATATATAAAAAAATAAAACTGTTATGTTAAATATTTATAATGAAATAAAAAAACGTGAATAATGTATGTAATATTTACATATTTATAATAAGTTTTAATACGAAATAAAGAAATAGTCTGTAAAAAGGTTTACGTAGCAAGTATAGTGGTGATGTCAAAAAGACGAATTTAAGTGTTGTGTAAATGTTAGAATTCTTTTATAAAATGCGGAGTTTTCAGTAATGTTTAATATTATAAGCTTATTTATTCCTAGGATATATATTTTCTTAATTTTATTGAAATGAATAATGAAATTTTTTAACGATTAAAATGTGTAAATATAATAGAAAACAAAATTGCGATCAGACGTTTAAGTGTAATGCCAAAAGAAAATAACTATTCCTTATTTCAAAAACACTTCAATTAATACATTAATAAATAGACTATATAAATCATAAAGGTTTCATAAAATATATGTGAAGGTATATACTTTTTGAATTAACAGTGAAGCATAGGTAGATAATTTTTCATCCAAAATAATAAGGTTCGTTATATATTACCTTCAGAAAGGAATTAAAGTAACAAAATATTAATGATAAAGAAATCTTCTGAAGATTAAAAATAAAATTTAAAAAAAAACGACAAATTTAATATTATCAGAAAGAAACTTATTATATAATATATGTTACATTATTATGTACTTATTATTTTTTTCGAATTGAATATCATCAGCATTGTTGAAGTTCTAGTTTAAAGTATATCTGCATGAATTTAAAAACAGATTTTCAAAATAATAAGCAGTGAATCTTTCTAATATGAAAATTAGTATTTGAGCTGTTTCATAAATATTGTTTTTAGTTGAGAAAATTCATTATCAATAATTTTAATTCTAAAAAGTATAATTATAAGTATGGTTTATTAGTAATAATACAATTTCATCAAATAAAATTCAAATAATATGATGCCACTCAATATATAAAAATCTATTTATATTTTTCGGTATGAAAAATTTAGAGTTGCTTTTATACAAAATAACATCATGAAATACAATAATAATAATTAAAATTAAATGAGTTTGTTTTTAATTTTAAATTATTGTTTTTTTATAAAAATATGTAAGTTTCTCTATAACTAAAAATCTAATTTTAATCAATATTTCCTTTGTTTTTGTTGCTATACATCAATGTTATATATGAGCATATTGCTAGCTCAAGTGAAAACCAATTACAATTAATGCTGTCTAAATAATATCCTAAATAATAATTTACTATTACTTTACACTAAATTTTTTTATTCTTTTAAAAATATATTTGTCTACTTTTTCCCTTAATTGTTAATTTCTTCAATAATTAGTTTCATTTCTTAAATTAACCTGGAATCCTAATCTTAATATAACATATATATCGTCTTAAAATAGAAAATACTGGACTATAAGTAGTCTAAATGTCCAGACAATTTTCAATCTATATATATATATATATATATATATAATATTTCTAATATATTCCTCTAATATCTCGAATATTTTCATTTCTTAAATTAGCCCGGAATCCTATCTTAATATAACATATATACCGTCTTAAAATAGAAAATACTGGACTATAAATAGTCTAAATGTCCAGACAATTTCCAATCTATTTTCTCCCGAGTGTTAACATGGTAAGCAATTAACATTCGACCAATTGTAGGCGTTTTTTGCCTGTGAGTCTTCCAGCTCATTTCCCCCTGAAATTTTTTTCTTAATCAAAACAAATAATAAAAAAAAATAATAATAATAATAAATTAATAAAATAGTCTAAATGTCCAGACAATTTCCAAACTATATATATTTCTTTAATATTTAGAATATATTTCTCTCATATTTTTATTTCTTAAATTAACCCGGAATCCTATCTTAATATAACATGTATACCGTCTTAAAATAGAAAATACTGGACTATAAGTAGTCTGAATGTCCAGACAGTTTCCAATCTATTTTCTGCCAAATGTCAACATGGTAGGCAATTAACATTCGACCAATTGTAGGCCTGTGAGTTCTTTTAGCTCATTTCCGCCTGAAATCTTTTTCTTAATCAAAACATTTCCTCTTCCAGATACATCAGAAGTATGTACGTAGTACGTATTACAAAATCAACATTGACATTGCGCAATGAAAAAGGCAATTCAACCAACTCAGAGAGATTAATCGCCAAATGTGGAGGAATTGCACCCATTTTTCAAAAAGCTGGTACCCATTGGTACTCTGCGCATCTATAGTGAAACCAACGCCATAGACTAAAGAGCATGCAATTTCAGATCGTTCATTCACATACTTAGAAAGTAGCGTGATATCTCAACAACTAGCTTTCTCTTTTTCTTGCAGATAATGATGAACGTATGGCATTCTACGCCTACTCACTATTGTCCAAACAGCTTGATTGAAAATCTTGGCGTTGTTTTTGTCTCTTTGTCATTTTAAAAGCCATCAGGTTGCTGCATAGGGAGCTGTACCTCATTTCCCATTTCGGTGCTTTGTACATAGGACAATATTACAGAGTTTATATATTTAAAAAAAATATTTATTTAAGCCATTTATATTTGTTTAAGCAATAATCTATCATAAGGTAAGTTGATATCTTTATAGTTTTCGTCTTTCTAATTAAATATTTTATACTGTATATACTGCTTTAATATAACTTAGTAATTATTTCTTGAAACAATTTTAATTTATTAAGAGCAAAAAAATTTAGTAAATTAAGTATATTTCATCCAATAAATGACCTTGACCTTTCATTGGATTTTCGTTATATTTGATTTAAAATATTGTACGTAAATATATTAATTTTAAATATATTATTAATTTATGTGTTTAATTTATTTTGAGATTGAGAAAATATACAAGTAATTTATGTATAATACTTGAAGTTTATGATCAAGTTCAAAAATTTTAATGTATTAAGGATAAAAAAAGATGATCAGTTAATTTATGTAGAATAAATATTTAAAAGTGTTTTACTGTTATAAAACTAATGTTAAATGAATTCACAAATTAAAATATTTAATCGCTAATTCATCTCGTTATCATAATTTAATAACATCTTTTATTAAAAATTAATACATAATTGAGATAAAATATTAATAAATATTTTAACGCATTAAATATTTATAAAATAAGAAACATATCGAAATTAAATAAGTAATAAAAAGCTAATAAGCTTAAATATATATAGCCTTTATATGAGATTATTATTATTATTATTAAGTTGTTTTGTTATAAATAGATTTATTGTAACAATTTAGAGATAAATAGATTTAATATTTAATTTTCCAGCAGGTTGAATTGAGATTATAATTTAAATGTATTTCTGTCAAATCTATTCATTAATTATTTTTTTCTAAAATATGGATGAACGTTTTCGAAATCAATATTGATTAAAATTTAATGTTTATAATGTTTTTAAAATACTTGAATTTTGTAAATAATATTGTATGTTATGATAGGAATCTTAATAGGATTTTATTGAGATTCAGAAAAGATTATTGAAATTTGCATACATTAATCTAAATATTTAATGTGACTTCTGCTTTAGCTATTATTTATTTATTTGTTAATTTAGAAAATAATTTCAAAATAATTTTTCTATTAAATTGCATTCTTGATTTATGTTGATAATATCTATTTAGCTAAAAAAGAAGATATTTATAATTTTTAAGTTTTGTTTGAGAATTTTAAAGCATTACATTTTTTTTACTACCCATGTTGAAAAAATTAATGTGTTTCAATGTAAAGTGAATATAACATTCAATGTAAAGAGTCAATTCACAAATTTAGTTTACATTTTTAATTCGCTTTCAAACGATAAAGATAAAAAAAAATGCTTATTTTGTAGTTGGATTATATTTTTCATGTTTTTCCAGTAAAATGTAGAATAGCTAATGATACAACATCCATTATAAATGTTTTAACAATATGCTTTAAAATAGACTTAATAGTTATCAGGAGATATATTTATGTATTTTCAAAATTAATAAGGAAACTTCTGTTTTATTAGAATAATTAATTATAATGTTATAAAATATTTAAAAGAAAATGGTATTGCTGTTAAGAATAGTATTTGAATTCTATTAAAATTATATATATATATATAGTATGTGTATATTTCTATATGTATATATATTATTTTTAATCACATATTTCATCAAATTAAGATTCTTATTTTACGATTATTGAAGACTTACAAGATTGTTTCTTATTATATATATGATACATATTTATAATTTCATCATAAAATATAAATTATTTGTAAAACTTTAAAAAAATTATTACAAATTTTCCAAGCGTAATGATAATACATTTTTTTAAATTTTAACTTGTCAAAAAAATATAACATTTGAAAATACAATAATGTTTTGATATAAATACTTTTAAACATATTTTACAAATCTAATTATTAGAAGTTCAGTTTTTGTTAATATTCATGTTTCATTAGTGGTTATACCAAATCATGTTTTGCTGATTTACCAGGAGATAATGATGCAATGATATTTTAAATATAAATTAGATTTATTATAAAACTTTTTCTAAATTTTAACTTGTCTTTAACGTTAAAAAGCACATGTGTTACCCATTGCTATGTCAGTTCATTGGCAATGCTAATTTAATTTCAATATTATGTTTAAACAGCCAAAAGTATATTAAACAGTATTTGTATAGAATATATATTTTATAATGAATTATCTATTAATTGAAAGGCAAATTTTTCTTCATTTTTTGAGGAGCCTATTCTTGTTTCTATGCAATAAATTTTCTTTGATTTTTAATGATTCGTAAATTTTCGTAATTCGTAATTTGTTTTCTTTACAATGAAACAACTCAGCAGGAATTTTTTTTTAACCGGACTTTCTGAAATACTGAGTTCAGTTTAAGATCGATTTTAAAAACATGAATAAAATTTTTAAGTAATTTGAAAATGATTCAATTTTGAAATTCATTAAAATTCTCTTACATATATTTAGTTCAAAGATTTTATAAGGTAAAAACAGTAAAATTGGCTACAAAAATTATTTTACATCTTAGAAATTTATATTTATGCTTTACTTATTACAGTTTAGGACGTTAATATTATAAAATGAAATTTTAGTTGTAAGTTAAATTCATATTTAACTTAAATTAACTTCATATTAATGTTATACACCCACACCCACACACGCACACACACACACACATATATATACACACACACATATATATATATATATATATATATATATATCCAAGAATAAGGAAACATTAAGATAAATATTTTATTTAAGACACAATTTTGCAATTTTCGAACATATTCACCATCACTCATAATTGCAGGTAAATTTTGGATTAACTGCATAGAAAAGTATAAAATATCACCATTAAAAATAATTCAACTGTGTATAATAATTTTGTAAATAGTTCATTAAATTTGTGAAAGATCATCAGCTCTAATTATTTTTTTCATCAGTTTTGATTGTTGCAGTAGATATTAAGTATACCTTTCGAGCAAGCGAAATTAAGATTGCAGTGTTGCCTAGCATAAAAAAGTCGTATCCAAAAAGTCTTATTTCTTAAATCTGACTAATTTTTTTCCCAATTGGTAGATTTATATCAGTAACTGTGTTATAATAGGAGAACTTTTTTTAAAATTCACGTTGATGTCATAAATGTTTTTTAAATATTAAAATTCTACTTAAATCTATATTTTAAAATTGAGTCCCGATACGAATTTATACTATTTTACTACATTTATTTTTCAGTAATCTAAAAATTAAATGTTATTATTAATAAGGTCTTATTAATATCATTATTTCTTATAAATGAACCAAAACCGAATTTTATAAAATTGTAAAGATTTAGCAAAAATGAGGGATGTTGGAGACAATATATATATTGTTGAATGAATCAGCCAATTAGTTATTATATTATTATTATCGAGAACTGGCAACTTTTTTTATTTTACTACAAGATAATTAATTGAAAAATATTTATTTATAAACTTGTATTTGCAATTTTAAAACGATATTACTTTTAAGAGAATTGAAGTAATTTTGGTGAATCACTCATGTTATCAACTTCCTGTCTGATGATAATTTTTAAAAAAAGATTTTACTTTTTTTATTTTGTCTTCTTCTTTAATTTAGCTGATATCGATTTAAAGCAGAAAATTTTTTCAGTAACGAGTATTTGTAAGTCGATAAAAATTTTTTGAAAGCAGTAACTGAATTCTCCCTTTATTACAGTTTTTAAAGGTGATTTTAATTTTAACTTTTATAAAGTACATAATGCAGCATGGCACTATCTCAGTAGGATTTTAATTTTTGTTAAATTTAAATATATGGTTTTATTCAACTAAACAAGCTATCAAATATTACTTAGATTAAAACTTCTAGAAAGATTTAAAAGTAAACCTTGTCTCTATTAGCGACACCTCAAAGTTTATTTAAATAAGAAAATAATATTTGAAATCTAACAATAATTAATAAAGTAAAATTAGTCTTTAAATATAGACTTAAATATAGAATTTCAATAAAGTTTTTATAAGCTGCAACTGGTATATTAAAAATGACAAGTTATATTTAACAAAACACATTTTTCATTTACTTTTTAAATATTGCAAACTTCTTTAAATCAATATTTCTGAAAATTTTTAAACGTGCACGTTTTGTATTCTCTTCTGATTTATCTTTGCTGTAAGTATGAAATTAGTTTTTAAAATATTTATAGTAGGAGATACTATATTTTAAGTTAGCGTTATAATATTTGAAATTTAACAATGTATTTTACTATTTCTCTCTCTCTTCCACGCACACTTTCTGCTTGATAATATTTTTAGATGACCGACGTTAAAAATGCATAATATTATTCCAGTACTTATTTTAAAAAGTATAGTTTCAATTCAACACTTTTTATTTAGCTATAAACTCGAAATTGCTTGTATATTTAACAGATAACAGCTAAGATCCTAATTTATTTTTTAAAATTAATATTTCTTCAAGTTAGTAAAACAATTTCTTTTCAAAACAAATCGCCTTTTTTTATTTCTTATGATTTCCAAAAAGGTTTTATAATGATCTTTTTTGCCCATTTAAGAATCTCTATATCGGGAAATTCCCCTTTGTTTTCGCCTTGTCACAATAGTTCCTTTCAGGCAAATCTAATCAACCTTCTTGGATAGTTGCCACATTTCCGCGTTTGCCCATTACCACTTTCCGGACCGGACATATCTTGTGTTTTCGTTATGTGAAAAAGAGTATTATCACGACTTTTTAAAAGACTTCCTCGACTGACAAAGAAAAAAATAATGAAATTGAATATGAAAGGCGAATAACTTATTTAATTTGAAAAAGACGTCGACGTCGGAATGAAAATAGGACGTCGTTAGAACCATTATTCCTTTTACGAAAAAGCGAACCTGCATAATTGCGTTTTTCCTTCAAATTTTCAACCTTCTTTTCATCACCAACGGATTACAAATCAGCAAAACTCTGGACAAAAGGTTTTTTTTGTGACAGAAAAATCAATGACTTCAGTTTAAATACTCTTAAAATTCATTAATGGTGACAGAAAAGTTCTTTGAAAAAAGGGAAAAATGGGGACTTTTATATTTATGTTGTTCCTTAAGAAAAGATTTTTAATATTCGTTTTATTTATAATTTGGGCTTAAAATTTAAAGCAAGGTGGAAAATTGAAAAACGGAAATATTTCTGATTAATTCTGATGTTCTAATTAATTTTATTTCCTAAAAATTGAAAAAAGTAATAATAACATTTATGATATATTTCTGAATAAATTTACCGTATGTTTAATATTTCATATAAATTAATAATTTTCAAATTCGTTTTAAGAAAATTATGAATGTTTTTAATATTTCTTAAAAGAATATTTTTAATATTCATTTTTGAATATTAAAATAAGGGAATATAGGAATATTAGGAATGCTTTTAATAACTGTTAAAAAATGAATATCTTTAATATTATTCATGCTTTTAATATTTGTTAAAAGAATGGGATGAATATTTTTAATTTTTAATATCTTTAATATTATTCATGCTTTTAATATCTGTTAAAAGAATAGGAGGAATATTTTTAGTTTTACTTTTTCAACGCGATCGTATTGAAAAATTTAGATGATAACGTTTGGTTAAGTTTGATTTCTGGTTTATGAACTTTATCCAGAAGAAATATGGATGCTACAATGTATGTATCACTTCAGTAAAACAAACGTTGGCTTTTGGTGCCACTACATTTTGGAACAGTCATTCTAACAGAAGTCTAGATTTTTAAAAGACTTCCTTGACTGACAATAAAAATAAATAATGAAATTGAATATGAAAAGGGAATAACTTATTTAATTCGAAAAAGACGTCGACGTCGGAATGAAAATAGGACGTCGTTAGAACCATTATTCCTTTTATGAAAATTCGAACCTGCATAATTGCGTTTTTCCTCCAAATTTTCCTCCTTCTTTTCATCACCAACGGATTACAAATCAGCAAAACTGTGGACAAAGGTTTTTTTTGTGACAGAAAAATCAATGACTTCAGCTTAAATACTCGTAAAATTCATTAATGGTGACAGAAAAGTTCTTTGGAAAAATGGGGGCTTTTATATTTATTTTGTTCCTTAAGAAAAGAATTTTTAATATTCGTTTTATTTATAATTTGGGCTGAAATTTAAAGCAAGGCGGAAAATTGAAAAACGGAAAGATTTCTGATTAATTCTGATGAACTAAATAATTTTATTTCCCAAACATTTTTTTTTAAAAAGTAATAATAACTTTTATGCAATATTTCTGAATAAATTTATCTTATGTTAAATATTTCATATAAATTAATAATTTTCAAATTGGTTTTAAAAACTATGACTGTTTCTAATATTCATTTTTGAATATTAAAATAAGGGAATATAGGAATATCAGGAATGTTTTTTAATAACTGTTAAAGAAATGAATATCTTTAATATTATACATGCTTTTAATATTTGTTAAATGGACAGGATGAATATTTTTAATATTTCTAATTTTTAATATATTTAATATTATTCATGCTTTTAATATTTGTTAAAAAAAGGGGATGAATATTTTAAATTTTTAATATCTTTAGTATTATTAATGCTCTTAATATTTGTTAAAAGAATAGGAGGAATCTTTTTAATATTTGTTTATACTATAGTATATAGGAAAAGGTGAGAAATTGAAAGTAAATCAATATCTGTTGTATCACAATAAATTGCAATTTTTTCTTAAAATTATTTTGCAAAATTTAATATCCATTCACTTCAAGTATATTTTAACTATAAAAAAATTTTGATTTACAATAAAATTTTTTATAAGATAAGCTATTAGATTATTACTTTTACTATTAAAATATTATTTTTTATGTTTCTGTTTTAAAATCCGTAATCCTGATTTAATTATCAAAACTTTAAATGTATATACACTTCATATTATTCTTCAATTTTTCCCTATTTTAATAATTTTTAATTATTCACCAACATTTAATAATTTTTCAATCTATTTTCATAACGCTTAAATTAATTCAATTGAATAAACGTAATAATATTTTAAGAAACACATATAAAATATAGTAATTACGTATTTTAAATTTTATTTTAATTGAAGTAGAAAATAATTACTAATTAAATTTTTCATATAACATTGTAGATTATTTAATTTTTTAAAAACATATTGCTCATAAAGAAAAATATATTGAAAAATATTTTATATACCATTGCATTTTATAAATAATAATTATAGATAAATAAATTAACTAATTTTTTAATCATCTCTTTTCAATAAATAATAATTTAAAATGCATTATTATTTCTTGAAATAATAAATTATCTGTAATTTATATTTAGTAGGAACCATATTATAACTTCCAGTTTCATTAAAGATCATTTTATTAAAATATTTCATTTGAAGTATTAAATCTTTATGCCAATGTTAACGACTTTAATTATTTTGATTAAATATATATTCATATTTAGAATTAATTTATTGAAATTAATTCAGCAAAGTGGTTTGCTTGAATCGATAAATATAATGTCTGCTTATATAAGCTGTTTATATATTACGTTCTCAATTAAAGGTATTATAGTTTATAAATTTAAATCCTAGAAAACAATTTTAATTTTATTTAAAATTCGTGAATATTTTAAGTGATATCATTAACAGTATTTCACTAGAAACAGTATTTCACTAATTTTCTGTTAATACTGTATAGTTATTACGTATTATTGTATCACATTATTAACTATTTACTTTTCGATTAAATTTTAATTTGAGGTGGAAATATGAGGTCTTTTAATTAAGCATTATCTGTTATCGTTTTGCATGTCCCGTATAAATATTTTATATTCACAATACCATTGCTTATTAATGGCTTCAAAGTAGAATATACACATAGCTTTTCCTTCCAGGGATATTTAATTTAAATTTAAATTATAATAAATATTTTTCCACTATAACAATAAATATTTTATGTTCCTAAGCGTAAGTTGAATAACACGTAAGCTTTTAATTTTCGTTGTTGTTATTATTTGAAAGAGCAATAATTAATTTATAACACTATAACTATAACCATAACTATAAACTATAACTATAACACCGAATACAACACAAAATTGTAAGTAAAATTAAATTAAATTAAATAATAAATAAAATAAAATTATAAGTAAATAAAATAAAATTATAAGTAAATAAAATAAAAATACACTGCCAAAACATCGCTATTCATAATTGGCCAAACAAGGAGCATTTATTGAATAAATTTCTATGGATCACATTACAACCACTTCTGTAAGTCAACATTGATTTTTGATGTAACTGTATTTTAGAATAGACGTTTTAACAGAGGGAATACGTAGGAATTAAAAGACATGTAGGGAATTTGCATCCTCCAATTCCCAATCTCAAATCTGATGAAGGGATTCCCTAGTATACTTTATAGTTGTAGAGAATATATATAGATGGGGGAGAAAACTTTTGGATAAGTTTGATTTTTGAATTATGAACCAAAATGATTACTGGTGAAAATCCGGAAAACTCCCACCAGGCGGTCCAATTCACGAGGCAAGATCATTAAACACCATCGAATCTCTTCGTTTTTTTTTAAGTGTCTACAACCAGCGGATTGAACCCCAGCCCTAATGCTAACCAGCGGCGTACGTTGTCACTGAGCCACGAGTCGAACTACTACTATATATAAGCACACATTCACATAGATGCAGATAGACTACATATATATAAATAATATACTACAGCTATTTATTACATAATTTTTAGCATACAATTTCACATTTACAAGCAATTGCATTGATGGATAAAATGTATAACAGAATTTGATGGGCGGATCTCGTCAGTAAGCGTAAGCATAAACTATGATCATAATTTGATATTCAGTTGTACTTTCTTTCATGCAAAACATAAAGAATGATCTGCATTAGACTACTCTTACGAGACAACAGCGCATTCAAATTATTACAAAAACATAATGCATTTCTGAATTGTTCAACATAGCATTGCATACATTGAGTAAATATATTAAGCTACGTGTCTACGTCTACGTGTCTAAAGCCTGAAAACAACTAACATACTCTTTGAGTTAGAGTTCTTAATACTTAATATTTAAATTTCCATCAAATAAATTCAAAATGCATTTATTCGAAGGCGACCTACTTATTTATTCATTCTTTATTTTACAATACGATTGATTTTTAAATAGGAAACCATTTTTTCTCATTTTTTCAAGCAGAACGAGAATATGCATTAGGTATTTACTAGAACATCTTTTTTTTCTTATAATTTAATTCATGCTAACATATACTTTTATTAAGACAGAAAAAAATTCTCGCTTTCAAAAGGAAATAAAAACTAAATTTCCATATAAGAATGAATAACGAATAAAAATTTTATTCATTTTTTGCTAGTATATATTCACATATTTAAATATAATAATGTAAGATCATTAGATATTATGCATTTCATCTATATTCATCTATTCATACAATATTCATCTATGCATTCAATATTCATTTATTTAATTTAAAAATCTACTTTCTTTCTTCAATTTTTTCTTGTAGAGTTAATATATTTCTTTTTTGTATTTTTCTGTAACATTTGTGCAATGTTGTGTATTTTTTTCCATAATTAAAAAGATCTATAGATTCAGAATATTAAATATTAATTATTTTTAGTTGTTTTATTAAATAGATAAATAAAATCGCCTGCTTTATCACTTAGTAGATGAGTTAAAATATTAACACAATCGATATAATTGCTTTAATTTTTATTAAAAAACTAAATTATAAATTATTTAAATTAGTTTTTTTTATATTAAATGCATTTCTTTTTGTATTTTAAGTAATAAAGTTAAAATTAAGTAATAAAGTTTAAATTAATGTTTTTTAATTAAATAAAATTATTTTAGTATTTTAAATAATGAAGTTAAAATTAAGTAATAAAGCTTAAATTAGTTTTTTTAATCAAATCAACATCTTTTAATATTTTAAGTAATAAAGTTTAAATAGTTTTTTTTTAATTAAATAATTTTTTTTTTGTATTTTAAGTAATAAAGTTAAAATTAAGTAATCAAGTTTTAGTTTATTTTAATTAAATAAATTTCTTTTGGTGTTTTAAGTAATAAAGTTTAAATTAGTTTTTTTAAATAAACAAAATTGTTTGGTATTTTAAGTAATAAAATTTGTCAGAGAAACAATAAATTAGTGCAAATAATTTGTTAATAAGGAATCCAAAATAATTACTTTTGATTGAAATTATTTGAATGTTAAAGGTATTTTATTACATGTTTGTCTTAAATTTTGAATAAATAATTTTAAAATTTATAAATTTTTGATGTACTTTGAAATAACTTAATAGAATTATTTTATGTTATTTAAATAGAATATTTAGATACTCTTCGCATTTATTCTGTATTCGATTTACGATTGTGAAACGACGCATTCAATGTAATTCCATTAAACATTTCTTTATACACAACATTTAAATATTTCTTTATAAATTTTTCTAAACTTATTTTTATTCTAATTTAACAAATATTTTCCCTTAACTCAAATGAGTTAAGTGAAATTTTGTATTTTTATACTTTAATTGACTGGGAAAAACTTTGCATGTGTCCATTTATAAAAGCAAGTGTTTTTTTAATCTCATTCCATATTTTAATTAAATCTTCATTTTCGAGTATTTTTCCCATTAGATGGAAGTGCAGATGTATTTTTTTTCATACTTTAACTAGATTACAGAACTGATTTATATTAATTCAATGCATATATATCCGAAAATAAAGTAGATTTACCATCCACTTTTACTTTTAAGAAATTACAAAGCAGAATTACTAATGATTAATGAATTATTTATGTCGAATTTATTCCTAAAGGAGACTTTCTCAAAAAAAAGTTGTAGGGGAAAATGTGCAGTTTTAATTGAATTTACTTTCTCTAATATTGTGATTTACTAATTGAAGAAAGGTTTTTATTCGATTTGAGTCCAAATATATCTTATTGATGTTGAGAAATGGTAAACATTAATTCTATCAAATGGATTCTCTAATGACTTCGAACAAAAGTTTCCTTCAAAAATTTATATTATCATAAAAAAATTATCTAAAGTAATCTTTCTAAAAATGACGTATCGAAAGATTTTATTTATTCTTTCTCGTTTTGAGTAGTGTGGGCGTAATTAAATTACTAATAATGTGAATTTGTATGGTGGAAAGATTAATCAGCCAAGAGTTTCACCATTAGAAAGAAAAATTAACTTACCATCCTTTTAGGAATTGAACATATGATTTCTTTTGAACATATTTTTAGAGAAAAATATTATTATGCGTAACATTAGTATTGAATAATTTTATTTCTAACAGTGTTATTGGTTATATATAACATTGATATTGAATATGAATATGTATATCATTATTAATGAATGTTATAATGTGTAGCAATACATACATCTAATTTCAATGTATATCTTAAAATGATTATGATTTTGTACTAATCAACATCAAGAAATTCATAAGTAATTCATCATATATATATATATATATCTATATGTTGAATACAATATTTTCTTTGAAATTTTTGCCATGGCTAAACGCCATTTTTTGCCATGGTTTGCCTATGAATTGCTACCATAGTGTATTGTAACTATGATTTATTACATTGAGGCACAAAAATCACAATAAGTCTCATTTCAATTATTAAAATTTGATAAAGATTCGAAATGTTTTGTAATAAAAATTTGTATCATCTTACCACATACTCTTACTGTTGAAGATTACTATATCCCTTACTATTGAAGATTACTAACCCTTACTATCGAAGATTATTATGTACCTTATTATTATTTTTTTTTTGTTCTAATGCAGCTGGCAAACACTTAGACAGTTGTCTATATACCTTATTATTGAAGATTACTATAACCCTTGCTATTGAAGATTACTATATACTTCATTTACTATTGAATATTACTACATATTTTACAATTGAAGATTACAATATCCCTTACTATTGAAGATTACTAGATACTTTACTATTGAAGATTGCAGTATAAAGAGCAGAACGATCAACATTGTTCACTAGTGACTGTATTGCTTTTCGAATATAGAATATTTGAGAATAACTTATATACTAAAAAGGAGCTGTGTAAAAAGAGCTGTAAGACTTTTCTGTTCAAGAGCAGAAAATATTATGTAATGCTATATTAAACATAAAACGGTTCATTTATAATTTTTTTACATAACGTTTACAGATAAATATTGGTTTCCGTCATATAAAAAAGCGCTATTACACTTTATCACAGTTAGAATATACTGTGCATTTAACTTGTATGAGCTATTTTATTTATCTGATCGTTTCTCTATTTAGTCGTACCTTCATTATTTCAATAAAAATAGATGTTTCAAAATTCTACAAAGTTCGGAAATGAAAAGTTGGCAGTTTATTTTCTATAAAGTTAGTATCCTAGGTTGCCAGACTTGTGACCCAGTGGAAGCATGCGTAAGTTGTGTATAGGAGGGCCGAGGTTCGAATTCGCTGTTGGTATTGTGTAGTGATGCTTTCAGAAACGAGGAGACTCGTTGTCGATTAAGTTGTGTAAAGTACCTCGTATCGATTGTCGGATTTCATGGTGCTGAGATTCCGGGTTTTTTCCCATGCTATTTGCAAAGGCAGTTTAGTCGCCCCTAATAGTCCTTCCGGAAGGCACTTTCTGCCTCTCAACACCTGTCGGTGAGCTCTTCAGGATATACATGAGTATAAAAGCATATTTTCTAGGCAGGTATTATATACAGTATTTATATATAGGTGTTTTTCCCATTCTATTCACAATGGCGGCTTAGTCGCCCCTAAAAGTCCTTCCGGAAAGCACTTTCCACATTTCAACACCTATCGGTGGGCTGTTCATGGCAAACATGAGGCCCACTGATGTTTCAGTATCACTTTTATAACTGATAGGGGCCTACATAAACCTAGATGAAGTAAGGTGAAAATAAAAAATATCCTAGTACTCAATAAACAAGTATATGATAAAAAAAATTACTTTTATTGCGATATATTTTGGTTTAACTTTTTAGATTAAAAATATTGGGGAGAAAACTATTTCAATTTTATAATAACCCTTTAAAGTTTTCAGAAAAACTGTAGGTTATGTCATATCTGAATTTAAAATCGAATTTATAAATTTTGATAGAGATCTCGCCGTTAGTGCTTTAAAAAAAAACAAAATTAGGAAAAAGATGAAATATTTGATGTTTCCATTACATCAAGCCGCAAGCAATATAGCAAAGTTATAAACCAGAAAATTGGTTCAAAATTTAGGTGTATCGAGTCAAAATTGAAAATAACGCTTGAGTGAATTGATTTATAACCGAAACGTTCTAATATATATTACATTCTATAAAGATATCCGTCTCTAAAATTTGCTCTGAAGTAAATTTCAAAGTTAAAAAAAATTGTACTTCTCAGTTGGTAAAACATTTTCTATCTCGCAAAAAAAAAAAAAAAAAAAAAAAAGTATAATTCACTTTTAGTGTTGTTTAATTTCTCACATAGCTTAGATTTTTTTTTAGAAAATATATATTCAGGAAAAGAATTATGAAATAAAATTTTGACGAATGAAATTGTGTTTTTTGTTTGTTTTGTTTAAAATTTTGTTTTATTCTTACTTTTTTAAGTATTCTTTTAAAAGTACAATCTCATTTCATCGCAAATATAAATATATTTTTTTCAAATTATTTGAAAATTAGATGATATAAATGACAATCTTTTCCTTTTCTTAAATTATATTCTATTTTACTAGTTGTTGATCGTTTTAATGAATTTATTTATGCAGAATGAAAATAAAAACAACTTTTTTAATTTAATAGCTTTATATTAAATATTATTAAATATTGATTAAATATTCTAATTTTATTCACTTTAAATGTTAAGCGAATAAATTTGTATGGAAAATTACACATATACAAAATCATGTTTTATCTTCTAATTAAATATAAATAATTTCAAATAAATTTTAAAATATTTAAAACACTTTTTAGAAACTATATATTCTGAAAAATAATTATGAAATCGAAATTTGATGAATAAAATTTTGTTTTATTCTTAACCGTACTTTTTAAAATATTATTTTAAAAGTAAAATCTAATTTTTATCACAAATATATTTTTATTTTCAAATTATTTGAATATTAGATGATATAAATGACAACTATTTCCTTTTCTTAAATTTTATTATATTTTAGTATTTTTTAATAGTTTTAATGAATTAGTTGTAAATAATAAAAACAACGTTTTAAACTTGATAGCTTTATATTTAATATTATTAAATATTAATATTATATTTTATATATTAATTATTCTAATATAATTGGAATTTTTATTTTCATAAACAGAAACTAAAACTAATTCACTTTAACGAATTAAATATTAAACGAAGGAATTTGTATGGAAACTTACACATATACAAAAATAAGTTTTACCTTCAAATTAAATATAAATAATTTATAATAAATTTTTTAATATTTTAAATAATTTAAATAATTAAAATATTTATAAATAATTATTATATTATTTAAATATTTATTTATTATTTATTATTATTACATAGATTAATTATATATAAATATTTATGAATAATTTAAATAATTAAATATTTATGAATTTTTTATGCATATTAAATATTTAGTATTATTTAGGGTTTCATTATTTAAAATATTATTAATTTAAAATATTTTAAGTAATGAAATCCAAAGAAATAAAAGTTTGTTTAGGATTTTATTATTTTTCACCTTCTTAGCATAAAAATAATGAATAAAAACGACATCATGTTATATTTGAATCTAATTTAAAACTTATATAATATTACTTTGGCATTTCATTATATATTCTACAAGAAATGAAACTTGAGCGAGGAATGCGTTTTCACTTTGCAACCTTAAGAATATTCCTCGCTAAAATAGTCGCTAAAAACTTATTTCTCGTTGTCACTTAAGAATTGGTATTGTTATGCAAATATAACATTTCCTTCTATTCAAATTTTTACATCTAATAAACTGCGGAATTTCCCATAGACTTTCATTTATTCTTTCATCTATCCTCTCTCTTCCTTTCACTTTGAAGTCTTTTTCTAACTTTTGTTATTCCCACAAGCAATATATCACTGACTGAGTGTTTAAAGAAAATAAAAGTTATGTCGATGTTTTGTTATGAAAATGATGTTACAAGTCGTCCTTTTATTGAATTTAATAAACTAACTTTTAAAATGCATATGTTTATAAGCCATTTTTATTGATAGGAATTTTAATGTTTTCCCAAATAACATGTATATTTAAAATCATAAATTAAAGTATTTGAATTATTTTCATAACATTATTGAAGGCTTTTATAAAATCTTTTTCCTAATATTTTAATTAAACATTTTCAAAATAATATGCAGTTTAAATCTATTAACTTGCAATAATAATTTTATATAAAAAAAACTATAAAACTACTATCATTTGTGTTGAATATATATAAAGTAACAATTCAACAATTACTTATACTACTTACAGTTACTACTGTGCCCAAAAAGTAAAGCCAATTATTTTATTTTTTCAAAAACTCTTTATTTATTCTTCCAACTTTATTTCATGGCCTACAAAGTAATCCCCTCCGGACACAATGCCCTTATGCCAACTCGGCATCGGCAGGGTTGGCCTTCAAGAGCGCGACGATTCACGCTGAATCCCTTCAATCGACTCAAAACAGTGCCCCCGGAGAGGTCTTGTGAGTTTAGGGAATAGTCAGAAGTCGTACCGTGTTAATACGGTGGTTGTGTAACGATATGGGTTTCCTTTTTGGCGAAAAAGTCACGAAGAATCAATGCAGTATGAGCTGGCGCATTCTGTGTTTTCGGTACCTATCGAGATTTGACGCTTTTGAGGCCCAAAATGAAATTGAAATTGTCTCTAATTGTAAATCTACGGTTTGCAAGCAATAAAACTTTAATTTTTTGGACGTGAGCTTCGTCAGTTGAGGTTGATGGTCAGCCAGAGGGCTTTTCGTCTTCAACGCGTTCTCTGCCTTCTTTGAACTGTTTATACCACTTCTAAACATATCTTTCCCATATAGGAATATTCACCAAATACCTTCTGCGACATTCTATATGTTTCCGCAAGCAAAATTTAATGCAAGTTCTTTGCTCAATGAATTCAAACATTTCAAAAATCGCCGGAATCAGTTTTAGCGTCTGACAAAGCCGAGTGTATCTCAAACTCTAATGAATATTTTGATGTCAAATTTCACACAGATGTCAAAGATAATGCCAACAACCAAACAAAATTGAAATGCCATTTAAATTGAAAATTGGTTTTACTTTTTGGACACAGTAGTAAAAGTTACATTTTTAAATACGAACATCACATATATTCTAGTTTTCATTTTATCTTTAAAATTAATTACACTCCTAGAAATATACATGGATACTTGGTATTACTCAAATGAATACTAAAACGTACTTGAATATTTATATCATTAGCGTCCTTTCCAAGAAATAACCACGTTCATTGATCATAAACGACACCCAAAACAAGAAAAATTGTACGTGTTATTTTTCGTTCACTACGTTAAAAAACCTACACGTGACTCCTAAAGATATGTTGTTAGCAAGTAGCGTAGCAACGGTTTGGAAACATTGCACATTTAGAGAAAACCTTGCTTTCATCTATGTTAAAATCTGGCTTGGAATTAGATGCACGGTAATAATACATAAAATGCACTTCTTTCAAAGCATGTTTGTCACTCTATTACATTTGCATTATACGTTTACTCAAATCTTTCTTTCTTTCTTTTATTATTTCTATCCTTCAGAATTTCGTTTATTTATACAAAATTATGTCCCAGCATAACCAGGCTTTATTAAATATTAAATATAGTACATTGTTTGGTAAATTTTGTTGGAAAAGAATATCATTATTTTTTAGAGAATAATTATTTATACTTTCCGGCAATTAATATTAATATTGTTAAAAAATAATAGTATTAATGATTAATAAAATTTTATTATAACGTATTTTTAATTTAATTAAAATATATTTACGGTGTTTATTTGTACACCAACTAAAAATACAATGGATTCAGAAAGAGCAAAACTCTCAATAGTAGAAAAGAGTTTTAGAAAATATATTATATTCTTATTTATAAACATTGAATAATGTGTTGTATAAGTTAGTGTTATATAATGTTGGTGTTAATATGTTGTTGTTGTTCTAACGTAGCTGGCAATAAAGAGACAGTTAATCTTTATGCCGTAAACAAGGGTTGCACTGACGTTACTCATTTAGCACTACGCACGGAGCAAGTATAGCTTGAAGATATGCTACGGACGCGAGTAACACTACCTCCAAAACGCTCTACGATTCTATTAGACCAGGACCTACGTTTTAAAGTGGATTCCGAACCACTACAAACATCCATTGCACAGCCGGGACCCGAACTAGAAACATGTGGTACCGGTAGTCTGTCAACCTTACAAGTTCAACATTACAATACTTAAAAAGTTGTATTCAAAGAATATAATATATTGTCTCTGTTGCAACTTTCATTGGGTTCTTTATTTACATTTTCATTGTTTAATTTTAACTTCTTTTAATTAATTTAATTTTGACTTCTTTTTGTCTTGTTGTTAAAAAACATTGTTTAAAAATGAAAGTAAAGAGCATTTTTTTTTTATTTACTAGTAATTATCTAATATTGCACTTCTGCAGAAAGTGAAACATTTTTTTTTTAATTGAAAGGATTTTAATTAGGAAAAAAAAATCAATGAATAACTAAAGGTTTAAGATTTTAAATAACTCGCTTAAAATTATCTCCTGCAATATAAAAATTTCTATGTATCATACAACTGCATTACGACGAAAAATTAAAGTTTAAACATATATAGTAGCTAAAATATTAGTTTTAAAAATATTTAAAATTCCAACTTTTTACATGCATATGAAATCAAAACAATTCATAAAACATCAGGTTTTTTATAACTTCGTTAAAAAATAATAATGCATAATTTCACCGCCCTAAAATTAGACTTGCATGTTTACCTTACGAGGTCAGAACATCAAAAATTCAAAACATTCTTAATGGACCTATTTATGGCGTGACATGATGAAATTGTTGTCTCCAGAACTCTTTTATCTCAAAAATGGGTAAAATGATACCTTTAAGTATATGTATACACGCCTGTAAACGACTTTTCATGGCATTAATTATTTAGGACGTCAATTTGGCAACACACCAAATGTGCTAAATGAGAATGTTAAATAATTTGAAGAAAACTCTTTAATGTTTGCCAACTCTTACCTTATTTGTATAATGTAAGAATTCGTCAGTCAAGATCTTTAGATTGTAATATGTGTGTATAATATATGCATAGATGTACATAGATGGATTTTTATAATGTAATAGAGTTTACTTACTAGTCAGAAAAGATTTCTTGCTTCTTACAAACAGTAATAGGTTATTCTGTTAACTAAAAGCAGTTTTATAGCATATGCTTTGTGTGTCTAACTGTATTTTAAAGTCTTTCTTTATTACTACTTAGTTTAGACGTTAATAATGCAAATTATGTTTTATAAAAGTATTGCAAAATATAGTTTTTAATTCAAATTTGTGTTCTATTTTAAGCTTAACTAAATTTCATATTTGTTATCATTTCATAAATTATTTATTTCTTCATGTTTTATTGAATTTCAATAGCTAAGCAAAAAAAAAAAAAAAAAAACACCTATATTTAGTTAGGTGCACTTTAAAATTTCACAACACAATCATTCTAAAAATGAAATATTTATATAAACATTATTTTATAAATGCCCAATAATGCTTGATTACTGGTTATAATATATTTTTATTTACAGATGTAATGCAAAAATTTAAAAGTAAAAGTCCTTTGTTTTATTTAAAAGCAATTATAATTGAAAGTTTTCTTGTAAATAAAAACACCTTATTTTTTACACTACATCTGTACAAATAAAAATTTAAAATATAGATGAAATAAATTGTTAAAGGGTATTTTATATTTTTATTGTTATGGTTTGATGATTATTGTTAATTTGAGTTACGTATTTATGACATAATAATAACCAATTAACATTTAGTATAATAATCAAGTAACATTCAGCATAATCAAATAATATTTCGTAACATTCAGTATAATAATCAAGTAAAATTTCGTAACATTCAGTATAATAATGAAATAACATTTCGTAAAATTCAGTATAATAATCAAGTAACATTTCGTAACAGTCAGCGTAATAATCAAGTAACATTTTGTAACAGTCAGCAGAATAATCAAGTAACATTTTGTAACAGTCAGCAGAATAATCAAGTAACATTTTATAATAATCAGCGTAATAATCAAGTAACATTTTGTAACATTCAGCATAAGAATCAAGTAACATTTTATAACAGTCAGCATAATAATCAAGTAACGTTTTGTAACAGTCAGCAGAATAATCAAATAATATTCAGTATAATAAACAAGTAATATTTTGTAACAGTCAGTATAATAATCAGAGAACATTTCGTAACAGTCAGCATAATAATCAAGGAACATTTCGTAACAGTCAGTATAATAATCAAGTAACATTAATTATAATAATCAAGTAACATTTCGTAACAATTAGCATAATAATCAAATAACATTTCGTAACAATTAAGTAACATTTCGTAACAGTCAGTATAATAATCATGTAACATTTCGTAACAGTCAGTATAATAATCAAGTAACATTAAGTATAATAATTTAATAATATTTTTAGCCCTAACAAAAGATATAGTTTATAGATGCATCAATTGGCTAAAGGTATAATGCAGAAACCGATACACTCTTTTCATGACAACGCATTTTAAATAAAGCATAGATTCTGCTGTCAAATTATAACAATTAGCACATGTTTTTTCCCTCCGAATCCTTAATTATTATATTGGTGCAAAACAGCATGACAAAAAAATCCAATAATCTCTTTTTCAATTAAATAAAGCTACATATTTTTGTTATCAAATTGCGTTTTTGAAATTGGCTCATGAATCATCCATCTGCTTTTATTCAACTACTTGTGTCAAATAAATTACGAAGAACAAAACACATTAATTATTATCTTCTATTACATTTAGGTCATTTTCAACGTATGTATTACGTAGGAGAAATAAATAAATCTATATGCTCTTTTTATAAAATTGTGCTTTTGAAATAAGCTGGTAAATCATCTGCTTTCCCTCAATTATTTCTGCCAATTAAATTACGTGGAACTAGACATGTTAATTATGATTCATTACATTTATTCCAGTTCGTTTTTGTTCATTTTTATATATTAAATACATTATTCAAGACTTTCCGCTTCAACATCAAATAATAAAACTTCATTTTTCTAGAAATTGTTGTTGAAGCTCCTAATTGGGTAATAGAATGGTAACGGATTATATGTTAATATATTAGTGAACACACACTGTAACGTTTTACATGCACACCAAACATCTTATACCATGCTAAATGAAATGCTTTGTAAAGAAACTGATAATGAAAAGCCTCCTATAGTAATGTATTATATGTTATGATATTAGCAAACATACACGATATATACGTTTTACGTGTACCAAACATCTTATACCGTGACAAACGAAATACTTAGTAACGAAATTGATAATGCATAGCGTCCTGTAGTAATATATAATTATATTAGTAAACATACACGGTATAGACATTTTACGTGTAACAAACAGCTTATACCTTGCAAATGAATTGCTTAGTAAAGAAAATGATAATGAATAGGCTCCTATAGTAATATATTATTATATTAGCAAACATGCACGGTATATACATTGTACCAACATCTTAAACCGTGCTAAATGAAATGCTTAGTAAAGAAACTAATAATGAATTGACTCCTATAGTAATATATTATATATTATGATGTTAGTAAACATACATGGTATATACATTTTCCGCTTACCAAACATCCTATACCTTGCCAAATGAAATGCTTAGTAAAGAAACTGATAATGAATAGCCTTCTATAGTAATATATTATATATTATTATATTAGTAAACCTATGCATACATACGTTTTAAGTATGGTAAACATCTTATACCTTGCCAAATGAAATACTTAGTAAAAAAACTGGTAATGAATAGCCTCCTATAGTATTCTAGGATAGGTTTAAAAAGAATTATTTCTTCAATACTTTTATAAATTCAGTATATCTATCTGCATTGATCTAAATAACTTTTCCTTTTAAAGAAATTGTGCACAAAACTTAATAATAATAATAATAATTAACAACAATAATAATAAACATTAATAATAATAATAATAATAATAATAAAAACAAAGAATAATAATAATAATAAACTAGTTCAAAATAAGTATGAATGCAAGAAATCGAAAATCATATTCACATTAAAAGAAGTATCTTCATTTTTCTAGAAATATTTTTCAGATATATTTCTTTCATTTTTCGTATGTATTTTTTTAGAATAGAAAAGAATATTTTGATATTTTTTATAAAGACTGCGGGAATAAACAAAAAAGCAAAAAAAAAAAATTTCAAACCTAATCTGGAGAAGATTCAAACACATTTTTTTTTCTGTAGAAATAAAACAGCGTTTTGTTCAAAAATTCTTTTTTAAAAGAAAAGAAGATAGATAATAGGGAATAATTTATTATTTTAAGGAATTCCTTGTCTAGGACTCTAGTAGAAATGGCGCAATACACTAGAATTGCTTTATCTTTTATATCAAATGAAACACATAAATTTTTAAATTTAAGATCTTTTGTCTTTATTTTTTGTAATTTCCTTGAAAGTCTGATGCAACTTGGTTTTAAAATTTTATTCTAAACCTTTATTTTTCTAAATTTTAACTTTAAAACCGGAGTATACGATTTTTTGGTGAAAGATTATTTATTTGATTTTCTTGGATATTGGGAAACTTTGAGCAATAAAAAGATTTCATATTATTAAACCTAAAATTTTTTGCCTTAAATTTTATGTAAAGCTTTAATTGAGGTTACCTATTCCACATAAAACTAGAAATTTATTTTGCCAAGAACAATTTTAAAAAATATGTACTTGATAAAGCAAATAATTATTAATTCCTATAAGAATTTATTCATATTTTATATTGTTTTTATTTAAATGTTTTTCTTACTTTTCGTAGTATATTTTTTCTTGTTGTTTTACGCTGTAACCAAAAATTTGTTTTTATTTAAATATTGTTTTTATTTAAATATCTTACTTACTTTTCGTAGTATATTTGCTGTAACCAAAAATTTATTTTTATTTAAATATTGTTTTTATTTAAATATTTTTATTACTTTTCATATTGTTATATTTTTTGTGTTGTTATTTTATGCTGTAATCAAAAATTTATTTTTATTTAAATATTTTTATTACTTTTGATAGTATATTTTTCGTGTTGTTATTTTATGCTGTAATCAAAAAAAATTTTTTTATTTAAATATTTTTCTTACTTTTCGTAGTATATTTTTCGTATAAAATATAAAATTCTTCTTGAAATTAATTTCATTTCTTCAATCGTATTCAATTTTAAAATTTCAAATTATGCTCTAAAATAAATGTTCAATACTGTTTATATGATATTTATGATAATTGAAAACTTTTCCCAATTTTATAAATGATTACGTAATTAAATATTTCAATGAAATTCGTTGTAAATTTGCAACATTGTACCACATATGTGAAATAAATAATTTCTTGAAAAGTTCCTATCAACCATATCCACCTGTAGTATTTTCAAAATTTTTCTTCTTCTACTGGCTGAAAAAGATACATTATCACGAGTAATTCATGATGGTAGTTGTCACCTAATGGTAGGTCGACGGACGGCCACACCTCTGAAAATAAAAGGTAATCTCTTGAGTAATGAAGCGTTAACCTATTAACTGAATAAAGCTTCTAGTATTACGAAAACAAAATTGAAAACCTCAATCTGTTGCTGAAAATATCGGCGAAGAGTCTTTGAGAATGAGGTAAAAACTATGTAAAAACAATAAAATAATGTTCGTTTTAACTCTATTTCATTTTTAAATAGTAAGTTTACTACAATACTTTTTTTAAAAGCATCTTACTAATTTTTAGATGCGTTTCATGAATACTATGTGTGGCTTTCATCCATTTTAATGTAGAAAACTTGAGTATTTTGAAATTATGTTGCTTTTGTTTGATGTAATTAAACTCTGAGATCTGTGTGGGTTCTTGGTGATTCTAAAATTCACTATTTGTCACTCAAATTTCAAATTGAATTAATTCTCAAAGAAAAACTAATTCTGAATGATATCGTTGAAAACACTCACGTATTTGAATTTAACTCATCTGTTCATACGTTTTTCTATTATTATTTATGTTCTAAGTTTTATCTAGCAGATTTGCTGGCTGAGAAGGATAGTCTAACAGTCAAACACTTGCAACTCATTTCATTCCATGAAATTTGATATCAAAAATCAAATGAGACCTAGATGGAAAGTATTGCTCAATACGTGTATCTCCTCGAGGATTTGGAAGAACAATTTGGAGCAGGGTATTTCGGACAAACCTCTTGAAAAAGTTGTCGATGAATTTAGACTTGAGGTGGGCCATGACTGTTTGGCGAGCCATCTGCACGGCTTTGGAATTTTTGATAGTCCAAATCATGTACAGGCACCATATATAGCAGGATGTTCGGACTTGCACTTGGATTCCGAGGTAAAAGATATCGGAGTGCTAGAACTTTGCTAATGAGACATTGGCTTTTTTCTCTTATTGTTTCATTTTCTCTTGCAAGAGTTTTTCATTTTCTCTTGCTATTGGAAATAAAAAAAATGTTCTAAATTTTTAAGTAATATAACCTCATAAAAGATAAAAAGATAAAGTAATAAATATTTATTTAATGTCTGAGACATTACATAAACCTTTATCACAATGAAAAAATTGAAGAAAAAGAAGAAAATCTCTCAATAAGAAAAATTGTAGCTTGGAAATTTAAAAAAGTCATATGGTTTAAATTAATAATAATATCTGTAAAATATCCATAAAGTTGTATGCAAGATGTCCAGAATTGTATATACCTCTTACCACCCCTTACCTTACCACGCATATACACTGAAGTGACAAAAGTCATGGGATACCTCTTAATATCGTGTCGGCCCTCCTTTCGCCCGGCGAAGTGCAGCAAATCGACGTGGCGTGGACTCAACAAGTCGTTGGAAGTCTTCTGCAGGAATATTGAGCCATGCTGTCTCGATAGACGTCCATAATTGTGAAAGCTTTGATGGTGCAGGATTTTGGGCACGAACAGACCTCTCGATGATGTCCCATAAATGCTCGATGGGATTCATGTCGGGCGATCTAGGTAGCCAGATCATTCGTTGGAATTGTCCAGAATGTTCTTCAAACCAATTGCGAACACTTGTGGCCCGGTGACATGGCGCATTGTCATCCATAAAAATCCCATCGTTGTTTGGGTACAGGAAGTCCATGAAAGGCTGCAAGTGATCTCCAAGTAGCTGAACATAAGCATTTCCAGTCAATGTGCGGTCCAGTCGCACCAGAGGACCAAGTCCATGCAATGAAAAAACAGCCCACACCATTACGGAGCCACCACCAGCTTGAACAGTGCCTTGCTGACAGTTTGGGTCCATGGCTTCGTGGGGTCTGCGCCACACTCGAACCCTACCATTAGCTCTTACCAACTGAAATCGTGACTCATCGGACCAGGCCACGGTTTTCCATTCATCTAGGGACCAACCGATATGCTCATGTGCCGACGAGAGTCGCTGCAAGCGATGTCGTTCTGTCAGTAAAGGCACTCGAGTCGGTCTTCTGCTGGAATAGCCCAATAAAGCCAAATTTCTCCGCACAGTTCTAACAGACAAGTCCCTTGTAGGTCCCACATTGATTTCTGTGGTTATTTCACGCAGTGTTCCTTGTCTGTTAGAATTTACGACTCTTTGCAGACGTCGCGGGTCTCGGTCGTTAAGTGCAGGCGGTCGACCACTGCGCTGTCCATGGTGGGATGTTATGCCTGAAATTTCATACTCTCGGCACACTCTTGACACAGTGGATCTGGGAATGTTGAATTCCCTAACGATTTCCGAAATGGCATGACCCATGCGTCTAGCTCCAACTAACATTCCGCGTTCAAAGTCTGTTAATTCCCGTCGTGCGGTCATCATCACGTCAAAACTCTTCACATGAATAACTTGAACAGAAATGAAAGCTCTGCGAAAGCACTGTGCATTTATACCTGTTCTACGCGATGCTACTGCCATCTGAAAATTTGCATATTGCTATCCCATGACTTTTGTCACTTCAGTGTATATTATATACTTGTACAAAAATTTTTATATATTATATACTTGTACACATATTTTGTGCTTGCTACGTATACGTCAATTGGAGAGTAAGTCAACGCAAGTCTTTAGTCTTAACTGATGATTTCAGATTTGTTTGCAAAATGATTCTAAAAGAAGTCTGAGCATGTTGTATATGTGTAGGAGGTATCTCTTTTAATTATTATATTGTATATTATTCTAAGATGCACCTTTACTGCTCATCAATATAGAGGCAACATTCCAAATACATTTCTTTGCCCTTGAGTGGTTATAGTTGGTGACTCCTTAATTCTACAAAACGTTAATGATACACCAATGAAAGTTCGGTTAATGGATAATTATTTCTGTGCAGAAACTATCGAGCTTATGGATTGGCTAGCACTTTTTCCGGACTTAACACCAACTGAGATGTTCTAGGAAGACATATTGCTGAATTATTCAACTAGCCTTCTGCAACCTTTTAGGATCTTCGAGCTGCCTTTATGCAGGCAATGTGTTTTGTTGCATAAAGATAGATATTGCAACTGAGATAAGGTCTTAGAGATAATATATATAGCACATTTTGAGCATTCAACATTCCTGGCAAGTACGTATAGCTGTTTAAGGTATAATCATATTCCGCATTAAAATTGAGGGCACATTGAACTCAAATACTATACGTTGTTTTAGTATATATTTATATTCTGTTTATTTTCCATACAGAAATAGTCCAATCCATAGAAACAGTCCTTTTACTTTTTCTCTGTTATTCCTAATCTATGACGCAGTCTTTTATTTATTTCTCCCTTGGTTTTATATAACACATATATAAAAAAGTATATTGTAAAGAAATACTACATATTAGGGTAATACTACGTATACTACTATTACTTCTCTCTTGGTTTTATATTACTCATATATAAATAAATATATCGTAAAGAAATATTACGTATTAGGCACATTATTTACATTCATGAGAAAGCGCATTCATGAAAAATGCAAGAAACTTAAATATAAATATTTATGTTACGGCTTTTTTTATTTGAATATTTTAAGCTCGGTATCTATGCTAATAGAAGTAATGCTTTCGTTTTTAAACTTATTCTAGTTTCGTTTTAATTTTTTTATATTCATAAAATATTCTAAAACTTTCGTCATTAGGAAATAAAGATTTATTCAGCTTATAGTAATTTCAATTTTTACAATCTATGTTATAACTTTCTCTTTAAAAAAAAAATAATGTTTACAATTTTAGAAATACAATTCGAAGTATTGAAATAAATTTCTTATATAAAAGTTAAGAAAACTAATATTTATAAACAGCAATAATGTGCATATTTTTCTAATTGTTAAGTTATGTATCCAGCTTAACGAAAGAAATCTTTTGTATTGAAAATTTTTCAATACTTTTCGAATGTTTAACTTAATTTTTTTAAATTAAAGAATCTAATATTCTTTTCGTCTAAAGCAAACGAATATTTAAGAAGATAAAACACTCAAATTAAAATCTACAACCTACATGTAGTAGATAAAAAATTTTATTTACTATATATCACGACTAAATGGAATCAAGAAGACTTATTTGAATCAGGAAGACAAATTGAATAACTTTTCTTAGACAGTCCACTAAGTACTAAAATTTTATTATTTTTCAATTAAGAAAAAGATAATAAACCATACATAAACGTATTATGCATTTTTGAGGAAAATGCAAGCTATTATAGTTTTCAGTAATTTAGACAAAATCGTTTTTTTGGCATTTGAATCTCCTACGTTTTGCTAATTTTTGTCCTATAAACATTTATTATATTTGATATATTTGATTGATAATCAGATGTCATATCAATATAAATCAACTTATATCAATAAAAATCAAATCTTATAAAATAATCAAATTTAATAAAATTATCAAATATAATTAATCAAATTAATTATTATTTCCTTGATAATCAAATAATAATTAACTTAATTGATTATATTTGATTTATTTTACAATATTTAATTTTTCGCTGTATATTTAAAATAATTTCAATATCTTGAAACCATTCAAATTCATCTTATCTTTACTTCGAATTTAAGCAATTATAAAATTTAATTTTATCATTTTTCTCTCAAGTACTTTAATGTGCTTTCTCTTTCTGATACAGTTTTGTTTTTTAAGTAAATGAAACTCTCTGATATATACATCATGAAACATTTAACGTCAGTTTTAAAGAAATCCTTATTCAATATTTCATATCAACGTTGAATTGTATTCTTGTAAAAGTGTATTGCAATATCTGCAATAGAAAAAGTTTTGAAGGTTAGCATCCTAATATTATAGGGTTTAACTTTGTTATGCCTGTCTGCTTTGGATTATTTTATGTCATGTAGTTATTTTAAGTAAAAGGAAATTTCCTGAATTATAAATATAAGCATATGAACATTGATAACTAGTTTTTTGATAATTTTCTATGGTGAATTTCCTTTTTTTTTCAAATTAAAAAACTATTCGTTAGAAAAAATGATTATATTCCTAAAAATTCCTTAAGTAACTAACCAAAATGTATTTGGATGATATTTTATATTAAAGTTGATTTTATATACAATATTATATATAAAAGGATTTTTAAAGATGTTTGCAGCACTTTATTGTGTATTTTATTAATAACACACAACACATTGAAATTTGGACTTATTTTACACCTTGGATGTCTTTAGAATTTGTTTTTGGGGGAAGTTAAAAAACGTTTTTTACCATTTCCTGAATTCTCGACAATGAAAAGTCGAATTATAGACTGTTGATTCGAACTGAATATGGTTAAATCTGAATATTGTTAAAATGAATATGATTAAACTGAATATGGTTTGAATACGATTAAACTGAATATGGTTTGAATACGATTAAAATTGAATATGGTTAAAATTTTCTTCTTATTCATTTAAACCTTTGTATCACAAAAAATATTTCGTGAAGTAACCATTGTGATTCGATTCATTAGTTTAAGTATTAGAGTTGGAAGTCGGTATGCATGTTTTTCACTATGAAGTTGTATGCATGTTTTTTATGTGTTTTGCATTTCAAATTTCTAAAAACTTCAAATATGTAATAAAAACCCAATACATATTAACTAATATGAGACTGAAATTTTAATCAGTTTTACTTTTAGAAAAGTTAAGGAGTATTTTACATTTTATAACGAAGATAAATCGATATTTAAGTAAGCATACAAATATATAGTAAACTTACATAAATATATAGTTACTTGCTTTTTACTATTTTGTCCCTTACAAATTTCTAAAAACTTCCAAGAAGTTTCCAAAACCAAGATACATTGACTATTAAGGTATTTGCAATTTTTATCAGTATTTCAATTTACTTTCAGAAAAGTTAAGGAGTATTTTACATTTTATAACGAAGATAAATCGATATCGATATCATATACAAATGTATAGTACAAATATATAGTAGTAACATATAAATATATAGTAAACATACAAATGTATGTAAAAAATGTATAGTATATAGTACAAAATGTATAGTAAGTAAATATAATGTACAAAATGTATATAGTACAAAATGTATAGTAAGTAAACATACAAATGTATAGTTAACTTATATAAATATATAGTTACTTACTTTGCCCCTTACAAATTTCTTAAAACTTCCAATACAAAACCAAGACACCAAGATACATTGACTAATAAGAGACTGAAATGTTTATCAGTATTTTACTTTATTTTTAGAAAAATTAAGGAGCATTTTACATTTTATAACCAAGATAAATCGATACTTAAGTAAACATACAAATATATAGTAACATATAAATATATAGTAAACTTACAAATATAGAGGAAATAGATTTCAATTTAATTTTTTTTCCAATGGCGATTTAATAGAACTAGCTTTTAAAAACGTATTCTTTTTCAGAACTGAACAACAACAAGTAGACCGAAATAATCGATTAGGCTCTAAGACCCAACTAAGACGTTTAATTCGGAGGAAAAAAAGGGACATAAGGAGTAATAAAGCATCCCCCAAACGTAATAGACATCTTTGAGTAAAATACGGGATTACTGGCCATTACAGTTTCCAGTAAGTTAGACAAGAAGACATCCTTTAAGTGGTCTTTTTTGTTGCATTC